>OU452220.1:29855842-30195769 GCA_911728455.2 Marthasterias glacialis | reverse complement strand
AGTGCCCCAGAGGAAAATAGACCGTTCCGGCCTGTCAATCAAACTGTGTGCATTGACCAATTGGACCACGCATTTTGGTCATGTGACCTCGGTCAAACTCGGTCACACGTGCAGCATAAATGTACACAAACTAAGGTGTGTGGGTGGGGCTTGTTGCCAAAGCCGGAATGGTCTATTGTCTTGCCCCTATAAGAGCAAAGTTCAAGAACTGTGGTAATAATAAGACCTATTTAATGTATTGAATTATAATTGTTATTAACAAATACCAGTATTTAAAGTTCATTTAGTCGCCTCAGTTCTATCAGGTCATTAATTGCAATTTCATATCTGTAATGATCAAAAGGGCGTTAAAGGGAAAATGCGTATAAGTTTGAAAAACTAAATCAAAATCCACAAATAAATGCTTTTCTTAGAAAAGGAATGTTTCTTTTTGCCAAAAAATTACTTTGGAGACCACTCTTGATCCATAAGCTCCATTTACCAGGAGCTCCAAAATATGCAAATGCAATTTGATGAAATCCATACAAACTGCACTAATGACCTTATAGTCCTGAGCCGACGATTTAGTGTATGGTATAATTTCTTAGATATTAAACGAAGCAAGGAGTGAATGTGCACATGGTGATTATGAATATCTTATCATTAAAATATACATTTTGTTATGCTCTTTCTTAATTCCATGTGTAATTTAAATCATTTTTCAATTGATGAACTCATGGTAATAATCATATGTTTGGTTCTTTAGCCAAGTAGAAATATATTAAAAGGAACGTCAAGTGTACTTTAAAACTGCGAGGAATAAACCGTGATTGTATTGTATTGTTCTGTTATGGCAGTGTATAAATAAAATTGTCATTTCATTTATAGCTGTAAAATGTTGTTCATTGACCAAATCCGGGCAATTTTATTGTTTTAAAATGTACACTTGCATGAATGATTCTCCTCTATCCTGTCTCTAGCAAAACATTTGTTGATGTCGAGATTAATTTTGGGGGGTAAAGAATATTATTATTGTTATTCTTTATCCCTGATGAAAAAATAACATCTATTATAATGGTCACAGCACCCGCTCCTTATAGGATTCAAACTGCCTCTAGCTACCGGGCAGTCTCAGCAGTCTAGTTGTTTAGAGTCTTTGGTTCGAATCTCACCCAAGGGTAATGCCTGTGAATTTTTTTCACAGGACTTTGGAAAGTACTGAGTATACAGTGCTTAACACACATCGATTTATGGGTAAAAAATTACAAATAAAACATAGATGTATTTAGCTGTTCCAACTTAGCAGTCAGAACAGTTCTGTTTTCGTCAAGACTTTTACTTATTTTTTTTTATACTTTCCGACAAAAATCCTATTGACTTAAAACGTGACTTTTCTCAGGGGCAAAATATCCTTCTTGGACTTGTCAGAAAGAGGTAAATCATATATATGGCCTATGAAAGCTTACGACTTGACTTGCCTAATTAGTAAGTCTAATAAAAAAAATTAAGTTTGTTTTTATCATTCGTCAAGAACAATGAGGCACTACATTCTACTAAGCCACATGCCCCCAGGTCCCTTCGTGGCTACAATGTTTTTAGACCAGTGTCATCTTGTCTACAGTGCACAAAAATAGAAGTGTCTGCAGACTGCATCTATCATAGTCAATTAAAAAGTTAGCTAATTAGAAATTCTAATAAAACAAAATTAAGTTTGTCTTCATCATATGTCAAGAACAATGAGGCACTATATTCTACTAAGCCACGTGCCCCCAAGTCCCTTGTATGCTAAGTTTTTAAACCACTGTAATCTTCTCTACAGCGCACAAAAATAGATGTGTCTGCATGACTGCATCTATCAGTCAATTAAAAAGTTAGCTAATTAGAAATTCTAATAAAACAAAATTAAGGTTGTTTTTATCATATGTCAAGAACAATGAGGCACTATAATCAACTAAGCCACGTGCCCCCAGGTCCCTTCGTGGCTACAATGTTTTTAGACCACTGTAATCTTCTCTACAGCGCACAAAAATAGATGTGTCTGCAGACTGCATCTATCATAGTCAATTTAAAAGTTAGCTAATTAGAAATTCCAATAAAACAAAATTAAGTTTGTTTTTATCATATGTCAAGAACAATGAGGCACTATAATCCACTAAGCCACATGCCCCCAGGTCCCTTCGTGGCTACGTTTTTAAACCACTGTAATCTTCTCTACAGTGCACAAAAATAGATGTGTCTGCACACTGCATCTATTATAGTCAATTAAAAAGTTAGCTAATTAGAAATTCCAATAAAACAAAAATAAGTTTGTTTTTATCGTTCGTCAAGAACAATTAGGCACTTTATTCTACCAAGCCAATTAGCATACTGATGCCATTTATGGCTCATAACATGCAGATACAGATCTGTCGTAGTTATACCTATGACTCCCAGACAAAGAGTCTTGATGCCTTTTAAGTGATCGACCAGTCAAGCATAACTCCATAAAATAAATTGTCTTCTGTCAAATTACCATTAACAAAAACCTTAACTTCATCACAGTCATGGGGGAAAATAAGCTTCAGCATTCAACAAATTACATGATGGTATTAAAAAAACACACACACACAGAAAGAAGCCAGAGACAGTCACTGATTCTGCTATTAACTCCTTGATAACTACGATTGCCAATCGTGTGCACATGTTAATCAGAATGTCGCCTCAATACACCACAGTACTTCTATCACTTGCTATCAGTGCATCCTATGCTGGTAAGATAAAAAACTGACATGTTTCTGTTCCTTTGGTTTGTTGTTTTTGGTTCTCTTTGTGAAAACGAAACTCAATATCAGATGCTTACTTTGTATCAAGCTAAAGTAAGGCGTTGTAATGTTGGCAAAAGTGTTACTCCTATAGTACCCACAAGACAATGTATGCTAATTCAATAATGTTAACTCTTTCACTACGGCGTGCCGCCCGCAGCGGCTCAGTGAATTACTTCATACGCCGCTGCTAGTGGCTCAAAAATAAACAAAATGTTAAACAATTCCATCACAGCTGTACATTATATTCCGTAGTGAAACAGTTAAGATAACTGCCACAGTTATGGTGTTTTTACGCTGTTTGAATCAACCGACATAAGTGTTGTATCAAGGCTAAGTTTGCATCTGTGGTTTTTCTTAGCCTTCAGAAAACAAAATGCATGTCTTGTTAACTTATTAGGCCATGTCACATGAGGCAATTTACAGGCAACCAGTTCCAGGCAATCTCAATTAGGAAAATTCAATCACATTTCAGTTTCCTCATTATTTTCTTGTGAAGGGTAAGTAACAGCTAGATGAATGTATGTTGTGCTGCCGAAGTGCTCCTTGTGCTTGCATGAAGTGCAGTTGATTGCCTCAAAGTTGCCTGTAAGAATTGCCCTGTGTGACATGACCTGTGTGTGATAATTGCCCTGTGTGACAAAAACTACTATTTGCAAAAAGCTGCAGTTTCATCTACACAGTGAGATCTAAGTTAATAGTACGTTTCAAGTATGTACAACATTTAGTTAATGAATTATAAATTTACTATATGTGAAACTTCAACTTCCAGTTTCGACCGAAAGTCAAGGTCAAATGGGGTCACACATTTCAAAAGATTTGTAGAATGGTTAAAGGTCTTTTAGATGAAGTAATGATTATTACTGCATCCTGTTTTGTCATTGAGATATTATTTTTTTGAAAAAAAAAATGAAATTTTAACTTCCGGTTCCGAATAAATGTCAAATGGGTTCACACATTGTGTAAGATTTGTACAGTAATTGAAGAGCTTTCATTGGTGCAAAGATCTTGTATGTTACATGCACGGTTCTTCAGATATTAATTTTTGAAACATTTTGAGTAAATATCAAACATAGGGTGGCCACGGTCAAAAATAGATTTTCTTCATACTTTCATATTGATGGACAATTTCACAAGACCAGTGTTTCATCTCAAAAATATGTGGTCGATGTTGAAATCGGAGCACTACCATATGGGTTATGAGCTGTCAAAAAAATGGTTTGTTCTGATATTTTGAAAAAGTCCAAAACACCCCTATTTCAAGTTAATGGTATAACCCGTCCACATACCTGGTTATTATTTTTATACATTGAATGCAGCATCAAAAGACCCATCTACCAATAACTCTTATGGAAAATAATTTTCCATACTTTTATTTAATGTTAACGCGGCCTTGAAGATGGGTGAATTTATCTATTCAAAAACAAAAAGTATTGCTAATAAAGCCTACAATCTTAATTTGGTTGTTACCATGGCAATGCAGATATTTTTAAAATTTGTTCTTCACATTTGTTAGTTTGGGGCAAAGGTCCATCAAATATCAAAGTGAGAAGGAAATCCATGTTGTGACCGTGGCCAACATTTTCAAAAAGCTTTGATATCACAGTCCCTTACTCTAAAACGTTGATTTAATGTTGTGATGACAGCATCAATGATGTCATCACTTCAAAAAAGTTGCAGTTTTATAGATGGTAAATTTTAATTCTGTACCAGCTTTAGCTTATGTGAAAATTTCAAGAGAGCCTTTTTACCACTTTAAAAATTTGGCAAAAGATAACATATAAAGTTTACATAAAAACTTCATAGATATCAATTAAACGTATGACAGCCTTGAAACTTACCATTAACTTAAATTACCATAGACCTTAAATGTAAACACACACACCGTCCTCTATAAGAAAGTGCGGTATGGTAGATGATGATTGTTGCATTTAGTTTATTCGATCGAGGCTTTTCTTGCTCGAAATCTGTGAAAAATATTCAAGAGTTTGTTACTGAATAAACAAATGCAACAATCATCATGTACAGTACTGCACTTTTCTATTGAGGACGTCATGTTTGTTTATATTTAATACCCACTACAGGTCACATGACATGGGTCGCGCAATCAGTCTACTGTCATGGGTCAATTGTAGGCCTTTGGATAGCTTGTCAAAAAACTACAAGGTGCATTCTTACAAAAACATATATTTCCTCCAATATTCCTTTCGATCTCCCTTACTTCAGATATCCTAGAGTGAAAAAGTCGGCCCATACTTTAAAAACACCGTAATTCATAATTTTTCTCTAGCGATGGTTTGCCTGATTGGCCAAGAGCCTGACCCCGAGTCAAGCCAAAAGCTTCGCTGGGTCATCCCAGTAATGGATCCATGTAGCTGCACTGAGATTCAACTTGGTGGCTTTAGCACCATCACACCCTATCGACCTTTCCAAGTTAGGTACTTCGATGAAGCTCTCCAAAGCATCAACTTAGGATATATCAAACAATGGCTCAATTGTTCCAGTAAGTTCTTATTTATAGGTCAGATTCTATATTTTGGGTTCTAATTTATAGGAAACCAAAAGCAATTTTGATACAAGTACGTGCAGTATTATTCATTTACTTGCTTGATTTTTTTGCTATCAATTTCCTTATTATTATTAAAAAAAATTTATAGATTAAACAAAACAGGTCGGAAAGACATTTGAGTCAAGATGAACCTCAAGCCAGGTTCATTTCTGCAAGGAATGTTTTTCATTTTCCAACCCTTTCAATATCGAATTAATTGGATATAAACAACTATTGAGGACCAAGTTGTTTGACCACTCAAGCGTGAAGCACACATTCTTACTCAACAGAAAGCTTTCATTCAAAGACCAATTTTACAAACCCCTGTTATCAACTTGAAGATGTTGTTTTACAGTAAAATAACTAAAAACAAAATTCTCACTAATTGAATTTCATGTCTTAAAATCTAAAAAACCTTGAGACTGGCCACTAAAGGTCCAAGTTCTTGATCTTTATTTCCTAAGTGAGATCTGTAAACTCAAACACTTTGTTGTACACAATCATATGGCACTTCGTAGTTGTTTGGCATTTCGGATATTTTACCATCATGAGAAAGATCCAATCTTTCTCTTTGCAATGATGGTACACTTGGGTATGGAAGGTGAACATGAAGAAAAAAATACAGCTTCATTACAAATGGTCTTTGAGCTCAGGTTTGAGTGATTTTTTGTGTGCAAGCTTGGTCGACTAAAGTCGCCAATGGTAAGGAAAGGGTTTTAATACCCGTTTTAGCTGGCTGAATCCTTTGGGAGCAGAAAATGTCTCTACCACAAATGTTTTTAAAACAACAACTTACTTTTTTAATTTCGGTTTCCAGAAGAAGCTGAGCCTTCCAATATCCTTCATCGAAGTCTTGGCGCAGAGGGACAAATTGGCATCCCATGCGAGAACAAACCGGTGAGTTCCAGTGATTACGCCATCAGGGGTAACTCTGACCTTGTACAGATGGTTCCAGCGCCTGACGTAGCTGATCACGCATGTGCTGTGTATGCTAAGGTAGGTTCCTACCTGGATCTTGGTGACTTCAAAAACACCTGTATCTCTGATCCGGGTCTCTGTCAATCTATGACGTGGTCTGTATGGCTCAAAATAGATACATCATCAGGCTTCAGTGGAGACAGATACTACATCAGCTCTGGAGGACAAACAAGCAAGGCCAGAGGTATTGCCTTAAAGTACTCACAATCTGAAAATAAGTTTGCTTTTGTGGCAAAAACCAAAAAAATGCAAATTTTTAATCAGTATAACAAACAGAAAATACCGCTTGACAATTGGTTTCATATGATTATAGAACTTGACCATGTCAATTTCCCAGAAGCCACATTATCGTTATACATCGATGGGGTCTCAGTGGAACCAGATGATCACGTCAAAACCACCAAGTTGTTTACAGACGGTTGCACCAGGTTGTACTTAGGCATGCTTAACACCTGTGGTAAGATTTATAGTTCAAGTGTTTTTAGTGGGTCTGCTGCATACAGTGATCTGATGGTGTTTGACGGTCGTCTCACTCCAAAACAGATTCAAAACCTGTACAATCGGGACAATGATCTGTATAGTACTTGATCGGATAAAATCTGAGCCTGCCCCCCATACGGTAAATTGTGTTGAAATTTCGTCTGATAGCTTTCTCTTTTGACTCATGTTTCTTCAGCCCATGCACGCGTATGGGGGACACACACACACACACTGTGGACAAAACCCCCTATTACACCGCCAAAAGTGGATTAACTCTGATTTGAAGATTGCGATCACAGTAAAATTACCAGATCCCAATCCACCACAGTTTTAAAGTACATCATTGCTTACTAGGGTTAATTTACTGCTAGTAATATAAGAGTACATTTAGATAAAATAATGTATACATTTCCACTTTAAATATTCTACACTTTCCTTGTAGCCCTGGATGAATGCGGCCATCTGGGATTAGATTAAATTAAAACTTTATTATCCCTTATGGAGAAATTAAAATTGCCTTCACAAAGAACATGTTTACATCTGGCCTTGTGTTGGGTGTTGTTTAATTTCAAAATAAAACAAAAAAAGGTTTTAATTATTTAGTGTTTTTAAACTATTGTTTAGTGGTGTATTTTACTATCATTGAAGATTGAACTGATTGGTAATATTTTTTACATTGGTTTACCGCTGATCATCCTTTAAATACATGTAGATGTATTCCGGTACAATCTGGATTGAGCTGGTACCAGCGAGATCCTTATCCATTTCGGTTCTGGCAAAATAATTTATGGTTTTAAACCATCATATAGGACAAATTAAAGGCACTTTTCTATAACCTGTACCGTCATTTGTCACCCAGAGTGCACTTTGACCACATGTATATGTCAATATTTATCGTTTGCAGTATTTATCTGTTTTAATTAATTCTCAATTATTGCATTTTTCTTAATAACCTTTCAAAATTAAACATGGGAGTATATTTGATGCTCCTCAATAGAAAACTTTTGAGGACGTTAGATGGCAACAGACTTTCTATCCATTGTTCTCAGAAATGCGCACATGCTCATAACTACGCAAATAATGACAACCAGGTAAGTCTGCTGCCACCTATCGTTCCAAAGTCTAACATTAAATTTGAATTCAACTGAACTAAGGTTTATTCCATGTTGCAGCGCCGTAACTAGGGTAAAATTTTAGGGGGGCACAAGGGGGTGCACCATTTTTCCTAGGGGGGCACTTTTGGCAAATTAGATATGTAGTTTCCATTTGTATTTTTCATAAACAAGACTCTTTTCAGTGTTTTCTGATGTGTTGACGTAAAAAAAATACATTATGAGTGTAAATAAATAAAAATAGTTCAAAAAACATCAAAATTACTTAGTAAATGCTCATAAAATGTAACATCTTATTCTGGTAATTTTGAATCACAAAAGTCCAGATTTCAAATGGAGGGGCACGGGGGGGGGGGGGGGGGGCACGGACTTCAGTTGGGGGGGGGGGACACAAGCAAAGTTCCAATACAAATTTACATTTCCCTCATAGACATGATAGAAGTGCCCCAGAGGAAAATAGACCATTCCGGCCTGTCAATCAAACTGTGTGCATTGACCAACTGGACCACACCTTTTGGTCATGTGACCTCGGTCAAACTCGGTCACACGTGCAGCGTAAACGTACACAAACTAAGGTGTGTGGGCGGGGCTTGTTGCCAAAGCCGGAATGGTCTATTGTCTTGCCCCTATAAGAGCAAAGTTCAAGAACTGTGGTAATAATAAGACCTATCTAATGTATTGAATTATAATTGTTATTAACAAATACCAGTATTTAAAGTTCATTTAGTCGCCTCAGTGCTATCAGGTCATTAATTGCAATTTCATATCTGTAATGATCAAAAGGGCGTTAAAGGGAAAATGCGTATAAGTTTGAAAAACTAAATCAAAATCCACAAATAAATGCTTTTCTTAGAAAAGGAATGTTTCTTTTTGCCAAACAATTACTTTGGAGACCACTCTTGATCCATAAGCTCCAGTTACCAGGAGCTCCAAAATATGCAAATGCAATTTGATGAAATCCATACAAACTGCACTAATGACCATATAGTCCTGAGCCAACGATTTAGTGTATGGTATAATTTCTTAGATATTAAACGAAGCAAGGAGTGAATGTGCACATGGTGATTATGAATATCTCATCATTAAAATATACATTTTGTTATGCTCTTTCTTAATTCCATGTGTAGTTTAAATCATTTTTCAATTGATGAACTCATGATAATAATCATATGTTTGGTTCTTTAGCCAAGTAGAAATATATTGAAAGGAACGTCAAGTGTACTTTTAAACTGCGAGGAATAAACCGCGATTGTATTGTATTGTTCTGTTATGGCAGTGTATAAATAAAATTTGTCATTTCATTTATAGCTGTAAATTGTTGTTCATTGACCAAATCCGGGCAATTTTATTGATTTAAAATGTACACTTGCATGAATGATTCTCCTCTATCCTGTCTATAGCAAAACATTTGTTGATGTCGAGATTAATTTTTGGGGGTAAAGAATATCATTATTGTTATTCTTTATCCCAGATGAAAAAATAACATCTATTATAATGGTCACAGCACCCGCTGCTTATAGGATTCAAACTGCCTCTAGCTACCGGGCAGTCTCAGCAGTTTAGTTGTTTAGACATCTGCTCTAGAATGGCGGGGGTCTTTGGTTCGAATCTCACCCGAGGAAAATGCCTGTGGATTTTTTTCACAGGACTCGGGAAAGTACTGAGTATACAGTGCTTAACACACATCGGTTTATGGGTAAAAAATTACAAATAAAACATAGACGTATTAAGCTGTTCCAACTTAACAGTCGGAACAGTTTTGTTTTCGACTTTTATTATTGTTTTTTTTTATACTTTCCGACAAAAATCCTATTGACTAAAAACGTGACTTTTCTCAGGGGCAAATATCCTTCTTGGACTTGTCAGAAAGAGGTAAATCATATATATGGCTAATGAAAGCTTATGACTTGACTTGCCTAATTAGTAAGTCTAATAAAAAAAATCAAGTTTGTTTTTATCATTTGTTGAGAACAATGAGGCACTATAATCCACAAAGCCACATGCCCCCAGGTCCCTTCGTTGCTACAACGTTTTTAGACCACTGTAATCTTCTCTACAGTGCACAAAAATAGATGTGTCTGCACACTGCATCTACATGTATCATAGTCAATTAAAAAGTTAGCTAATTAGAAATTCCAATAAAACAAAATTAAGTTTGTCTTTCTCATATGTCAAGAACAATGAGGCACGATAATCCACTAATTAAGCCACGTGCCCCCAGGTCCCTTCGTGGCTACAACGTTTTTAGACCACTGTAATCTTCTCTACAGTGCTCAAAAATAGATGTGTCTGCAGACTGCATCTATTATAGTTAATTAAAAAGTTAGCTAATTAGAAATTCCAATAAAACAAAATTAAGTTTGTTTTTATCATATGTCAAGAACAATGGGGCACTATATTCTACTAAGCCACGTGCCCCCAGGTCCCTTCGTTGCTAAGTTTTTAAACCACTGTAATCTTCTCTAAAGCGCACAAAAATAGATGTGTCTGCATGACTGCATCTATTATAGTCAATTTAAAAGTTAGCTAATTAGAAATTCTAATCAAACAAAATGAAGTTTGTTTTTATCACATGTCAAGAACAATGAGACACTATATTCCACTAAGCCACGTTCCCAAAGGTCCCTTCGTGGCTACGTTTTTAAACCACTCTAATCTTCTCTACAGCGCACAAAAATAGATGTGTCTGCATGACTGCATCTATCATAGTCAATTAAAAAGTTAGCTAATTAGAAATTCCAATAAAACAAAATGAAGTTTGTTTTTATCACATGTCAAGAACAATGAGGCACTATATTCTACTAAGCCACGTGCCCCCAGGTCCCTTCGTGGCTACGTTTTTAAACCACTGTAATCTTCTCTACAGTGCACAAAAATAGATGTGTCTGCACAATGCATCTACTATAGTCAATTAAAAAGTTAGCTAATTAGAAATTCCAATAAAACAAAATTAAGTTTGTTTTTATCATATGTCAAGAACAATGGGGCACTATATTCTACTCAGCCACATGCCCCCAGGTCCCTTCGTTGCTAAGTTTTTAAACCACTGTAATCTTCTCTACAGCGCACAAAAATAGATGTGTCTGCATGACTGCATCTATCATAGTCAATTAAAAAGTTAGCTAATTAGAAATTCTAATAAAACAAAATTAAGTTTGTTTTTATCATATGTCAAGAACAATGAGGCACTATATTCTACTAAGCCACGTGCCCCCAAGTCCCTTCTATGCTAAGTTTTTAAACCACTGTAATCTTCTCTACAGCGCACAAAAATAGATGTGTCTGCATGACTGCATCTATCATAGTCAATTAAAAAGTTAGCTAATTAGAAATTCTAATAAAACAAAATTAAGTTTGTTTTTATCATATGTCAAGAACAATGAGGCACTATATTCTACTAAGCCACGTGCCCCCAAGTCCCTTCTATGCTAAGTTTTTAAACCACTGTAATCTTCTCTACAGCGCACAAAAATAGATGTGTCTGCATGACTGCATCTATCATAGTCAATTAAAAAGTTAGCTAATTAGAAATTCTAATAAAACAAAATTAAGGTTGTTTTTATCATATGTCAAGAACAATGAGGCACTATAATCAACTAAGCCACATGCCCCCAGGTCCCTTCGTGGCTACAATGTTTTTAGACCACTGTAATCTTCTCTACAGCGCACAAAAATAGATGTGTCTGCAGACTGCATGTATCATAGTCAATTTAAAAGTTAGCTAATTAGAAATTCCAATAAAACAAAATTAAGTTTGTTTTTATCATATGTCAAGAACAATGAGGCACTATAATCCACTAAGCCACATGCCCCCAGGTCCCTTCGTGGCTACGTTTTTAAACCACTGTAATCTTCTCTACAGTGCACAAAAATAGATGTGTCTGCACACTGCATCTATTATAGTCAATTAAAAAGTTAGCTAATTAGAAATTCCAATAAAACAAAAATAAGTTTGTTTTTATCATTCGTCAAGAACAATTAGGCACTTTATTCTACCAAGCCAATTAGCATACTGATGCCATTTATGGCTCATAACATGCAGATACAGATCTGTCGTAGTTATATCTATCACTCCCAGACAAAGAGTCTTGATGCCTTTTAAGTGATCGACCAGTCAAGCATAACTCCATAAAATAAATTGTCTTCTGTCAAATTACCATTAACAAAAACCTTAACTTCATCACAGTCATGGGGGAAAATAAGCTTCAGCATTCAACAAATTACATGATGGTATTAAAAAAAAACACACACACACACAGAAAGAAGCCAGAGACAGTCACTGATTCTGCTATTAACTCCTTGATAACAACGATTGCCAATCGTGTGCACATGTTAATCAGAATGTCGCCTCAATACACCACAGTACTTCTATCACTTGCTATCAGTGCATCCTATGCTGGTAAGATAAAAAATTGACATGTTTCTGTTCCTTTGGTTTGTTGTTTTTGGTTCTCTTTGTGAAAACGAAACTCAATATCAGATGCTTACTTTGTATCAAGCTAAAGTAAGGCGTTGTAATGTTGGCAAAAGTGTTACTCCTATAGTACCCACAAGACAATGTATGCTAATTCAATAATGTTAACTCTTTCACTACGGCGTGCCGCTCGCAGCGGCTCAGTGAATTACTTCATACGCCACTGCTAGTGGCTCAAAAATAAACAAAATGTTAAACAATTCCATCACAGCTGTACATTATATTCCGTAGTGAGACAGTTAAGATAACTGCCACAGTTATGGTGTTTTTACGCTGTTTGAATCAACCGACATAAGTGTTGTATCAAGGCTAAGTTTGCATCTGTGGTTTTTCTTAGCCTTCAGAAAACAAAATGCATGTCTTGTTAACTTATTAGGCCATGTCACATGAGGCAATTTACAGGCAACCAGTTCCAGGCAATCTCAATTAGGAAAATTCAATCACATTTCAGTTTCCTCATTATTTTCTTGTGAAGGGTAAGTAACAGCTAGATGAATGTATGTTGTGCTGCCGAAGTTCTCCTTGTGCTTGCATGAAGTGCAGTTGGTTGCCTCAAAGTTGCCTGTAAGAATTGCCCTGTGTGACATGACCTGTGTGTGATAATTGCCCTGTGTGACAAAAACTACTATTTGCAAAAAGCTGCAGTTTCATCTACACAGTGAGATCTAAGTTAATAGTACGTTTCAAGTATGTACAACATTTAGTTAATGAATTATAAATTTACTATATGTGAAACTTCAACTTCCAGTTTCGACCGAAAGTCAAGGTCAAATGGGGTCACACATTTCAAAAGATTTGTAGAATGGTTAAAGGTCTTTTAGATGACATAATGATTATTACTGCATCCTGTTTTGTCATTGAGATATTACTTTTTTGAAAAAAAAATGAAATTTTAACTTGCGGTTTCAAATAAATGTCAAATGGGTTCACACATTGTGTAAGATTTCTACAGTAATTGAAGAGCTTTCATATGGTGCAAAGATCTTGTATGTTACATGCACGGTTCTTCAGATATAAATTTTTGAAAAAATTTGAGTAAGGGACTGTAAATATCAAACAAAGGGTTGCCACGGTCAAAAATAGATTTTCTTCATACTTTCATATTGATGGCCAATTTCTCAAGACCAGTTTCTCCTCTCAACAATATGTGGTCAATGTTGAAATCGGAGCAATACCATATGGGTTATGAGCTGTCAAAAAAAATGGTTTGTTTTGATATTTTGAAAAAGTACAAAACACCCCTATTTTAAACTAATGGTATAACCCGTCCACATACCTGGTATTTATTTTTATACATTGAATGCAGCATCAAAGGACCCATCTACCAACAATAACTCTTATGGAAAATAATTTTCTATACTTTTATTTAATGTTAACCGGCCTTGAAAATGGGTGAATTTATCTAATCAAAAACAAAAAGTATTGCTAATAAAGCCTACAATCTTAATTTGGTTGTTACCAAGGCAACGCAAATATTTTGTTAATTTGTTCTCCACATTTGTTAGTTTGGGGCAAAGGTCCATCAAATATCAAAGTGAGAAGGAAATCCATGTTGTGACTGTGGCCAACATTTTCAAAAAACTTTGATATCACAGTCCCTTACTCTTAAACATTGATTTAATGTTGTGATGACAGCATCAATGATGTCATCACTTCAAAAAAGTTGCGGTTTCATAGATGGTGAACTTAAATTCATAGATATTAATTAAACGTATCACAGCCTTGAAACTTACCATTAACTTAGACCTTAAATGTAAACACACACGGCATCCTTCATAGGAAAGTGCGGTATGGTACATGATGATTGTTGCATTTAGTTTATTCGATCGAAGCTTTTCTTGCTCAAAATCTGTGAAAAATATTCAAGAGTTTGTTACTGAATAAACAAATGCAACAATCATCATGTACAGTACTGCACTTTTCTATTGAGGGCATCATGTTTGTTTATATTTAATACCCACTACAGGTCACATGATATGGATCGCGCAATCAGTCTACTGTCATGGGTCGGTTGTAGGCCTTTGGTTAGCTTGTCGAAAAACTACAGGGTGCATTCTTACAAAAACCTATATTCCCTCCAATATTCCTTTCGATCTCCCTTACTTCAGATATCTTAGAGTGAAAAAGTCGGCCCATACTTTAAAAACACCTTAATTCATCATTTTTCTCTAGCGATGGTTTGCCTGATTGGCCAAGAGCCTGACCCCGAGTCAAGCCAAAAGCTTCGCTGGGTCATCCCAGTGATGGATCCATGCAGCTGCACTGAGATTCAACTTGGTGGCTTCAGCACCATCACACCCTATCGACCTTTCCAAGTTAGGTACTTCGATGAAGCTCTCCAAAGCATCAACTTAGGACATATCAAACAATGGCTCAATTGTTCCAGTAAGTTTTTAAACAGGCTATAATATTTTAAGTTGCATCTTAGAGAAACATTTGATTTTTATGGCTTTTGATTTTCCGAACAAGTAAAAAACGAATACATCAATATTTGGGTATTAGTTTTTAACTTTTGCAAGCGATGTAATCCCCCCCTCCCCCACCAACAGTAGTGTGGTAGGGGTCTACGGAATACTTACCTGTAGAGCCAATACATTTTTATACATGCATTTCCCTAGCCGATAGGAGCAAATGCTAAGATTTGTACACATAAGAGCACCCTCTCTTGACTCCCCCATGATGCTTTGTGGCATAGGAACCACATTAGCTTCCTCTTTTCATGTGCGCGTAAAAGGGTGTGAAAGGAGGGGGTGCTCTACAGGTAAGTACTCGTTCAGAGACCCCATCCACACTACTGTGGAGGGGGAAGTCTACGTCACTCTACTCAACTGTAGAGCCACTACATTTGCATAGCACCAAAAGAAAAGGCAGTGGGTATACGAGATGCTACTATGTGTATGAACAGAGCTTGACCTACCCAACGGATAAGTTGGAGCGAGTCGGTATTTGAACCAAGGGAGAGGAATGAGAATCACTGCCCCCCCCCCTTGCACAAAGACAGCATTTCAGGAGAGGCACTATTGTGGAGGGGGGAGTCTACATCACTCTACTCAACTGTAAAGCCACATTATTTGCATAGCACTAAAAGAAAAGGCAGTGGGTATACGAGATGCTACTGTGTGTATGAACAGAGCTTGACTTACCCAAGGGATAAGTCGGAGTGAGTCAATATTAAAACCAAGGGAGGAGAATGAGAATCACTGCCCCCCCCCCCCCCCCGCACAAAAACAGCACCTCAGGAGAGGCGGAGAGGCGATGGATGCACTGTAACAGAAAAAATTGTGATGACTAGTGTCAAAATGATGCTGCAGCTGCCTGAAGGACAGGTCTGCCAGCGGCACCTTCAGATAGGATGACATCCTTCAAGTAGCACTCTGTGAAGGTGTTACTGAACTACTAAGAAGCGGCCTGATTGATGTCCGCTATGGTAATGCTTCGAAAGAAGGCCCAAGAAGTCATGACCGCCCTGACTTTGTGAGCCCGGACAGATGACGTAGGCTCTCTCCCGGCCACTCGGGAAGGGCTGAACTGATGGCCATCGCATCCCACCGGGACACGGTTAAAGGGGTAACTACAAACCCCGAATCATATACATTTGCACCAACCCAGTTCGGTTTCAGAATTGGAAAGTCGTTGCAGTTGGGCTATCTCGACCCCATCATTAACCGAGTCTCCAGAGGCTGACTTACGGGACGAGAAGAAGGCCCGGGCCGAGTTGTCCTGTGGGTCTGCGGCCGGGGCTGAGATTGGTTGGGCTGGGCCCACGTCCAACTGAGCGTCTGTTTCCGACGCGAAGGCCATCAATCGGTGGATGCTCAACCCAGGCGGGGACATAGAGGCACGGCTCATCGTGTGCAGAGGCTCTTGGCTGCTGGGAACCATCCATGGTCCGTCCCGAAGGCACTGTGATCCCAGTGCCGTTTCTACGTTTCCCCTTGGATTTCCTCTTCTTCTTCAGTGGGTAGACCCGAGGAAATTGGTGGCATGGGGATTCCCGAACACGAGCCGAACTACGACGTACTTGATGGAGTGAGGCCCCGTTGTCTCCTCGATTGCTGCGCACGGGTGGCCAGCAAGTCGTCCCACGGCCGATGCCACAGAGCCGGCGGGCATAGGGGGACAGGGCCACCGGGCCGACATTGCTGGTCAGTGGGCCCACGTTCAGGCACCCGCCTTGGCTGATCACCTTTTATGCTCGGGCCCGCTCCGGCAGAAGTTTTAGATTAACCCAGAGCGGGCCTAATTACATTGACTTGTCCCGGACATTTTGGCTGGGGCCAGGATGGTGCTCTCGGCCCGGTCAACAGGACTGCCCACACTCGCAACCTGCAGCAGCTCTGAGTGCTGGATGGGGGCCTGCGGACTCGGTGACGGAAGACTGTCACCGGTGTGGGCCCCCCAGGAGACGGAACGTCCCGGGGAGAAGAATATCGCTCCCGACAAAACGTTTCTTACTGATGATAATTAGAAGTAAATAATTCTCCACAATAACAACGATGAAGACAAAAACTCCACGAATGCATTTATTTTCAACACAGCTCACAGTATACATCTGTACACTGTTGGCGCGAAGTGAAAAGAGGAAGCTAAAGTGGCACCTATGCCACGGGGCATCATGGCCGTCAACAGAGGGTGCTATTGTGTTTAAAAATCTTACGTTTGCACCTATCGGCTAGGGAAATATGCAAATGTGTGACTCTACATGTAAGTAGAGTGATGTAGACCTTTTAAGTTTTTGAATTAATTTTGTGTATTTGTTCTACTAATTGTTTTTTTTCCCTAAAGTTTAGAATGTTTTTATTTGCTTCCTTTTTACATCTTTATTTGTTTAGAGTACCTTGAGCATTATTTTATGGTGGTTTGGGTGCTATTTAAATATTATCATTTATTATTAAAACTTCCTACTTTTTGTCTTTCAAGATTATTACATAATATATCAATTAGAATCACCAGCAGTGACACTTTCACCTCAAGATGAGCTTCGGCATGCCCAAGCTCATTTTCGCAACATCTTCAGTTTGATACATCGTTATGTTTCTCTTTTTTCTGTTTCGATTGAAAGTAGTTGAAAACAAGCAAATGGACAATCCAAGCAGACAATAAGAAGTAAAAAATTGATAATTAGCATATTTTCACTTCATCTTACAGAAGAAGCTAAGCTCCCCAATGTCCTTCTTCATCGAAGTCTCAGTGCAGAGGGAGGCATTGGCATCCCATGCGAGAACAAACCGGCGATTTCCAGTAATTATGTCATCAGCGGTAACGCTGACCTTGTACAGATGGTTCCTGGTCCTGACGTAGATGATCACGCATGCGCTGTGTACGCTAAGACAGGCTCCTACTTGGATCTTGGCGACTTTAATGACACCTGTATCTCTGACCCGGGTCTCTGTCAATCTATGACGTGGTCTTTATGGCTCAAGATAGATACGTCATCAGGCTTCACTGGTGTCAGATACTACATCAGCTCTGGAGGACAAACAAATCAGGCCAGGGGTATTGCGTTTCTGTACAAAAGTAACCAAGATTTGTTTTATCTTGTCCTCAGAACCCATCAGGTCATTATTAAAAATATTTATACAAGATCACAGATACCGCTGGACAAATGGTTTCATATTGTAATAGCAGTCGATCTTGTCACCTCGTCTAATTTCAAGTTATACATTGATGGGGTCTTGTCAATAGCGAACTATTCACAAGGTAACGGAACACAGACAGACGGCAGCACTAAGTTATACTTAGGCATGTCCAACAATTACGGCACAACGTTGAGTCCGGAGGAAATGGGTGGGTCTGCTGCATACAGTAATCTGACGGTGTTTGACGGTCTTCTTACTCCAAAACAGATTCAAAACCTTCATGATTACGGAACACATTAAAATTCTTAACACCTGATAGGATAAAGTGAATCTTGGTATGTCTGGTGAGCGTATTCTGTTTGAATCAAGACAATACCGCTGGTAAAGGGGTTAATTTACTGCTGGTAATCTTCAACTGAGCCTAGCCACCATCACTTATAAGCGAGCCGCCAAAAACCCCATGATAATATCATGGTATCATGACAGAGCATCCACACTAGTAAGCGAGGTGGATTTAGACTGGTTTATTTAGAAGGGTATGGGGATCGCTATCATGATACATGACCGCCAAGCTTATGAGCTTGTCATGTGTGAGGATAAACAAATTAAATCAGCCACTTCTGTAAAATACCTAGAGGTTTCACTTTACCAACGTCTTTCAGGTGAAGTAATTGCCTATTCCATTATTAAGAAAACTGGGGATAGGTTAAAACTCCTTCACAGACAGGCTTATTTTCTCAACACAAAATCTCGTAAAACACCGTGTTCGGCATTGATCCAGTGTTACTTTGATTATTCGTGCTCTTCTTGGTTCTCTGCACTTTCTCAAAAACAGACTTCAAATTATGCAAAATAAAATTGTTAGATCTATTATTAAAATATTAGAGTATTAAAATAAACATAAATATATTTATTTTGACTTTTTGCTTACTTCTACTTGTTTTACAATGTTTTAACATGTTTCACAAAATTAATTGCTAATATTTAAGTTCATTGCTAATATTAATATTTACGGTTTTATCAAAGTTGTCATTTTTTAGGAAGCAATATAAACATTTTATAACTCCTTTTGTTTGTGGTCTAACAAAATAGAGATTGACAGACAGCTCTTTCCTGTGGTGACCCTGAAGGGACATCACACATTGCTATAATCTTTGCAAACATTTGCGATGTTGCAAAAATTATTGCAAATATGTTTGCAAATATAGTATTTGCGACATCGCAACATTTTGCATAGATTATAGCAATGTGTGATGTCCCTTCAGGGCCACCCTACTTTCCCCCTCTGAATCAACCGGGTAAGCTCAACGCTAAACTTGGGAAATAATAATCAATAACAAGAGCACCAGTATAAATTCCAGCGGTTCGGAGTCAAAATAAAACCACATGGTTGCACCATCCTAACCAGTTGACACAAGATGATGTGAATAAATGCAAATGTTTCCCCTGCCTAAAAACAGAAGCCGTCTTAAGATGTCATTATGTAATTTCGGACCACCAGAACAAAAGTCGCCTGGTCTTTAAACTGTGGAGCAGGCACAGACCACACACACGCTGTCTAACTCATCGTTTCACCCACACAAGGATAAAAAAGATCTTGAATATATTCCCATTTTGTAGCTTGTGAGAGGCGTTTTTTGTGTAATCCCCGATTACAGACCTTTGTCCTTTTGTTCCAAGAAGGGGATTACGAGGCATCGAGAGGCTTCCATCTTTGTTTATTCATTGTATTTCGGCTCAATGAAGGTAACTCAGGCAGAGTGGGCCGGCAATCAATCCAGGGTTCCGTTTTAGTACAACTCCTATGCCGTAGGTTCAGCCGATGTTTTGCAATTTACGCTGCATTAATTTGACATTTTTGGTCGAAAAACAAAATGGATGATCCAATAAAGAGAATCTTTGTTCTCTTGGCATTGTCAAGTCAGGGTTTCTTTGAGCCAGCAGTACCCTCAAAGACAAAAGATCCCGGCAATACCGCCAAAAGAATCCCACCAGGGGGACAGGACAACGACAAAAAAGAATCGCGGTGGTACCTAAGTAGGTGTGAATAGTATGCGACATGGGTTTTATCCTAACATGGTGTAAATAGATAGATATGGGCATGCTAAGATGTAGAAAACAATTTCAATTTGTTTTACAACTTTGTGAGCTATAAGAAGAAAATCACAGGCTTACACCATCCTACTTATAGTTTTGCAGGTGGTGTAACATGAACGTTCCATGGGGGTTGTAATGGGCTGGGGTGTTGTGGTGTCCGTTTCTAGGTCAATGGTTAATGGATTACGAGCACTTCAGGAAAGGGAAAAAGAGACGAAAACGTAAGTGAGGTAAACAATGAGCAAGACTAAAACAAAATAAGTACATTTTGACGACAACAACCATAGACAGAACTACAAAATATATACAATGAATACAAAGTTATCTGACAAAGAGATAAGTCTTAAGAATAGACTTGAACAGGTCAAGGGAGGAGCTTTCTTTGATGTGATTGGGGAGAGAATTCCAGAGTTCAGGAGATGCAACCTGAAAGGCACTTATGCTTTGGTAATAGCTGGAAAAGGTGTTAAGAGATTTCTAAACTCACAATGAATATTTAGTAGGACAGTAACTTTGGATCAGTTCTTGGAGGTATTGAGGAGCTACATGAAGACCGTGTATGCATTTGAATGTTGTTACAAGGACTTTTAAAATAATTCTCTGTTTAACTGGTAACCAATGCAGATTATACAAAACTGGGGAAATGGTTCATGTGAACAGGTACGAGTAATAAGTCTAGCTGCACCCCCAACTATAGACCTTTATCATGCTGCAACCATCTTGGTCATGTTCCCTGCATCCAATAACAGTAATACATGCTAATATTCATTTTACAAAAAGGAACCAGACTATTTGCCCTTCCAGCCTTGTTTTGGTTACGTTGGTTTGAATGGGAGAAAATCAAGATGGCCGCACCATGATAAAGGTCTAAATGTGGCATGGTCTGGTCCCTGCCCTATGGTCCAGCTTAGGAAATCATGTAATATGAGCTGGAATATCGGATGTGGCTAGGACAATGTAAAGAATTAAATTGAATGCCATTGCTGACGAAGTACCTCGTGTCAAACACGCATTGGCCCATCGCAGGATAACAGCCGTTTTCCGGTAGAATCTGCCATGATTTAATTGGTTCTGTACCAGTGGCATCCCAATTCGGAACAGCATTTAAATCAACATTAATTGAGATTTAGCCTATATTCCGTCGGTATATTGTATTAACCTGTGCGCATTTTGGCTTTTATGTAAATATTTGTCCTAAACTACTTTTAAATAGTTGAAATTCTTAAAATTCTTAATTATCACATTTTTCTTAATAACCTTTCCAAATTAATAATAAGAGTAAATGTGAGATTGTTCAACTCATTTTCAATTCAACGGATGCTTATTCAAAGTTTTCAATTACACTCACTTTTAAATGTACAAAAAAACTTGCACTCCATCCACAATAATAACATTACCAGCATGTAGGAAAGTTCACGGACCGAAGGATATTGTTCATGGACCAAAGTAGCAGTCCAACCCTCACCCATTTCACACTACTGCCCTATGATTAAGCATAGTCTAATGGGTATGGGAGAGGGTAGGGTTTGGTATCATAAGTATCATAACGAGATGTGCCCGGCAGAAGGTTGTCAGGCTGTACAACATTTTTCCAGGCAACCAAAGTATCCCAACGTGGTGTGCCCGGAAGGTTGTCAGGCTGTACGACATTTTTCCAGGCAAAAAAATTACAACTCTCGCCCCAGCAGAAGATCACAAGAAATAACATGGCTCTTTTGAAAAATGTAGGGGCATATATATTGTATATTTGTTGCTAAAATTACACCCAAGATATGGTTTTCCATTGAGGAATTTTACTTTCCTGATGGACTTACAAATAGCAGACAAAATGACCAACCTTTCATACTCGGTTTTCTTGGAACACAATTTTGGACAGTAATTGGAGTCGACCTTTTGCCGGTCACATATCGATACATCCTTCCCAGCCCACGATGATAAGAATACTCTACTGGTATAAAAAGTTGATCTCTTGCTTCAGCCTTATATTTCACCCATTTATTATTACTTAATATATAGATGCTATTGAGAGTAACTACCCGATATATCAAGTTATAAATGTGTAAGTTTTAAGTGTAAATATTAACAAATACCAGTATTTAAAGTGATATTTAAAGGTAAAGTTTCTTAGAGATTACACAATGCAATGAGTAAAATTTGCACTAGATGGTTATGGATATCTTATCAGGTAGAAATAAATGTGCTGTTATACATTCATTACTCTCGCAATTTTTTAATATTTTCATGTATATTTAAGTAATTTTTAATTAAATAACTCCTGATATTTATTCATATGGTTTGTTCTTCTACCAAGTAGGAATGTATCAGAAGGGACAATAAACCGAAATATACATTTATAATGTTATGGCAGTTTATCAACTACATTTGCTCATTTCATTAGCTGTGACTTGTTGTTCCTTGGTCAAATCCAGGCACTATGATTGTTTCAAAATGGGTGCAAATAATGGGAGACTTTTGGATGGTCCTTTTTCACAGTTCTCACTAGTGGTACGCATGCTCAGAACCTTGCACGAAATACTGAGCATGTGCGCGCATACTCAGAACTGTAAAAAAGGACCGTTGTGTCTGCTGCCGCCAGATTCTCAAAAGTCTCCCATTATTCTCCTCGTGATATTTTACAGCAAGAACATGCAGTTGTCATGATGTCGCGTTCGTATTTGACACGACAACATGATAAACGAATTTAACAAAATATTGTTAATACTTTGAAGTTGTATTCCTGGTGATGCACAGAGTCTGTTTTGGACACAAAGTGAACTGTTTCTCTATCCCTTTAGTGACTGCTTACTTCTTTCAACAAACTCATAATGCTCAAACAGGTTTTAGGAAAATCCTGTAGTGAGGAAAAATCCTGAAAGCTTATCACCCCAGAGCTGCATTTCCCTGAGTGGTTCCCACCCTGTGTGTACCCATTCTCAGTGTCTCTCAGAAACCAACCTAAACTCAAGTCATACTAAGGTGCAGCACTACAAGATCCTGGACAAACCCTCTGCCTTAAATGATGAGTTGTTGAATGGAAAATAGTGCAGTTAACCCTTCTCTTTTGAATCTCCAACCTTGGAGTTGTCTTCCATCCAATTACTTTAAAAAGTCAAAATGGCTTATCTTCAGTAGTCATGCGGGAAGCTTCTGGCATTTAGCTTAATTCATATTGGTATTAAACTAGCTGGTTAAGTTTATTGATCCATTACTGACGTCACACTGTCCACTCGTTGCCTCCATTGAAAACATCTATTTAAAAGGTCTTCCGGATTTTAACAGAAGCGTAAATTTCAAACATGTCCAATCAACAAACACACACCTGTCATAAAGCCCAAGCTCAACATTGGTAAGAAGGAAAAATATAAATATTCAAAAATTTACAAATACCTTACATGGTATAAAGATAATGATGGTAGAAAACTGTCCTTGAAATATTTCTGCCTGAAGTGTTATCGTTTTAAAAAAATTCCACAGGCAACTCGGGTACCTGCCGCCAATAATACTGGATTCGAACTGGCCCCTCGTCACCGGGCATGCTCGGTGGTCTAGTGATTAAGACATCTGCTCTAGTCATGCGGGAGTCGTGGGTTCGAATCCCACCGAGTTGCCTGTGGAATTTTTTCCACAGGACTCAAAAGCACTGAGTATACAGTGCTTATCACACATCGGTGAAAGACAAATTGAAATTTATATTCATTCCCCGTCAAATATTGACGACACATCATGCTTACCGCTGAGCCACGACACAACACGACACAACACGACACAACACGACACAACACAATGCTAATCGCTCAGCCACGACACAACACAATGCTATGCTAATCGCTCAGCCACGACACGACACATCATGGTAGGTTTGAATTATGAGACACATTTAGATAGCACCTTCTAAGGGTTTACAAGGTGATGTGGTGCAATCTGCAACCAAACATGCCAAAAACACAGGGCTTACTAAGCTTTTTCTCTCAACGATAAGTTTACTGGGGTTATAATTCATAACACAGAGAATCAACGGTTATACGTCCCATATGTAGGACGAAGCAATCATGTTCAAGTGTCTTGCTCAAGGACACAAGTGCAATGACAGGGACTCAAATCCACACTCTAACTACACCAAAACCTGAGGTCGGTTGCACTCCGCTCCCCCACAAAACTCCACTAACTATAAATCATTGACATTTCTTAGATATGGTCACACAGCTTCAAATTACAATCATGACAATTGCAATGACACTGACAATTACAATGGCATCGACATTGACAGTTACAATGACATTGATAGATACATTTACAGCAACAATGACATTGACCATTGGAATCTCTCAGTTTGAGGGTCAGTTACAATGGCGTATTAGTAAGTTATTTAAATAACATAATGCAGAGTACAGCACTTTTTAAAAATTTAATCAGATATCCAAATCCAATAAGTGTACACTATACCAATAATCTGATTGTTATAAAGTACTTCTGGTTATCAGAGACCCAATAATCTTTTGACCCGATAACAAGAGATTTGTCTCTGATGTAACTGACATTGACCTTTGATCTCCTGAGCGTCTATTTACGTAAAACAACTTTTTTGGGGGCACACCCTCATCAAGAATTCCAATCATTATCATCTACAGTCTAGAGCAACACAAAACCTACATTTCAAAAAAAGGAAAATAACCAACATATGTCTGTGTAATCTACAGTGGCTTCAATTAACTAGACATTTTTATGTTTAATTTTCTTTTTTTTCAGGCCTATTTCTTGTATCTAACTGCATTGTTTTATTGGGGGGAGGAGGTGGGTGGATGGGTGGGGATGAAATGAATCTGATCAGGGTGGGGGTGTACAACTTACATAGTAAAAAGACTGGTTGAAATCTCCCTAAAATATTTTTGCTTGTAATGAGAAAAAACAATTATTTTTAATGTCGGTAGTGGAAAACCCAATTTTTAAAAAGCAGTGAAAACACAAAAGGATTTTTCACTAATTTTCTAGTGACTCCAATTACTGATTACTGCGTAAACTTTCACAGGTTTGTTATTTTAAAGTGCAGATGCACGTCTTTAACGACTACCAATGACGTCCATGAAGAAAATATAGACGATGGAGCTGGTAGTGGGCGACAAATGACAACGCGGTCGCGATAGAGATGGTCTGGTTGGAGTGGGGGGGGCACTGACCAAGGACAGCAGTCTGGAAGAGATTTCAACAGATTCAGGGCTCGAAATTAACACTGGGCTGCAGGCCCGAGGCCAGTGATTTTAGCCTAAGGCCAGTAAAGTCGGGACCGGACAAGTCCAGTGGTCTTGTGTTTTTCAATTGAATAACAATACATGTACCTCACTGTGTAATCAAAAAGAAAAAGGATGTTCAAATGTTGACTTGAGTCCAGTAAATATTTTTTTAACTGTATTAATCATTTGGTGCTCGATATGTGGCAGGGTGTACCCCCCTCCTATTCTGTCTTCATTGTGTTCTAGGAATCTCTGGAATTCTTTTGAGGATTTTAGGGGGTGCTTCTGTACAGGAGGGGAAGAGTGTGTTAAAGAATGGGAACATTGGGGTGGGGGACCTCCCACTGCCACATGGTTAGTATTAATTATTGAAGCATGCTTTTAAGCGTGGTGTTAAAACACCATAAGACAAATGAGATACTCTCTTAGCGTTTGTTCAAATAAAAACAGTTTAATAATAATAATATTAATAACAAACATTTATACCGCGTTTAATACTACGTTTCTAAGCGCCATATGGTGCTGTTGTCCTTGTAGACTATAAGGTCAAACAAGGGCAACCGCATTAAAAAAATTTAAAAAAAAATTACAGGTAGAAAACACTAACTGACATGGAGTGTTCAAACCAAAAACTTAGCAAACTGTGCAGAAAGTTCTTTCTAAGTAGATTTTCTGTTCCTGTACAATATATTCTGCTCCAGTGAAAAGCTACAAGCCCTGCAGACTTGCAGAATTTTCTCCTTAATTTGAGCCCTGAAGATAGAGAAAATTGGCGTGATGTGAGAGAGGCCTTTGACAGGCAGTGGGTCCACACAAGCTCCACTGTACTTCCGACGACGATAAGCCCCTTAAAAAGTTTAGCTATGAAGTCCATCACCATAAAGTGTTCAAGTTGTGTTTGTAGTCATTACACAACAGTCCACTGATCACAAGCTCACACAAAGTCAAACAAGCTCATACAAAAAGTCAATACGGTTTCATAACATCTTAGCTTTGGCATGCAGGGACCAAAGTCCGCTGAGCTGATTCACGTGAGGGTTGAAGGAAAACAAACCTTGCTCTAGATTTTACGAGTTACACAATTTCAAAAACATACAAGTAGCTGGTGACTCTTTGTCCAGTGGGTAGAACATCTGTGTCATTCTTTGAGTTCACATCGTTGAGAGGTAAGTCCCATGTAAATTTTGCTTTATTCATGACAAGTACAAATACCTGAAAAGTATTGTTTTTTTATGGAAGTCGCCAGACACACAAAGCCAGTAAGCCACTCGAGGTGTGGGCTACAAATCACCTGGTGTTGTTCCAGGGGCCGTTGCCACCTACTCATTGGGCTGAAACAGGGTAACCCCCTTTACAGTCCGTAAGGATGTAGGCTTAGGTATCATCCATCAGAAGCCTGGCTGGTAGAGCAGAAGGCTCTACCTCCCCAACTTTTACGGAGCAATTATGGTTAAGTGCCTTGCTCAAGGACACAAGTGTCATGACCGGGACTCGAACCCACACTCCAATGACTCAGCCACCTTGAGTCCGACGCACTAACCACGAATATTACATCAATGGTGTTTTGAAGATCAAATTCATTTATGATCTGTCTAGCCTGTGAAACTTTAGTTAAAAGTGGATTTGAGTGAAAAAAATAAAGATTTACGTTTTTGAAATACGTAAATATTTACGCTTTAATAGAAACAGTTCACAAGTTCAACCAAAATGATGATTTACTTTTGGGTAAGGATTTCAAGCAAACAAAATTAAAAAGTCACATCACCCTTAAGGTAGATCCCCGTGCTGCTGCTTCCCAGGTTATATCCACAGAGCTAGCTCTATGGTGGTATCGTACAATGGGGTGTGATCCCTGGCTACATAGCAGTAACCGGTTGAATGGCTTCTGACTGACACATCCCCCCCACCCTCCCCCAAACAAAGATATTGACAAAATAGGGAGACCGCCAACATTCGGGCTGGTTTACTCAGTTGGTAGAGCACCAGTACATTTAGCACAGGTTCAAATTCTGATCCCGTCAATTTCTCTTTGTCCACTCCAAAATTATATTTATAAAGTGGCAATCAAAATAAGCAGATTTTAGGGATCTTCAAATGCTATTTTCTCTTGAATTGAGATACATGAAGCAGACTTAATATAATAATTATGTGGGTGTATTGTTTAATGCAGTGAGGACCGTGAATGTTTTGCATCCAGCGCAATTGTGAGTTGTTTTTTGGGGGATGTTAAACAGAAAGGATCCAGGAGCAGAGAGTATGTCAAGATAATAACAATAATATGAAAATTTATCAAGTGCAAATAGCCACATAAGTGCTCGTGGTGTGCAAGTAACAGTAGCCCACCAGCGGCAAAGCAAGATTTTTTCACGGGGGGGGGGGGGCATGGCTTTTCAGTGGAGGGGGGGGAGTCAATAATTGGTTCAACAAAATGGTGGACCGTGTTCTATTACAAAATTAAACCAAAAAAAACACAATTTCAAAGGATATTTATGTGAATCATTATGTACTGTTAAAATGTCTATCCAACCATGTTCATTTCATAAGAAACTCGTTTTATAATTACAGGCCAAAGGGCCCAGTGAAGGCAATGTGTGCTTTTTAAACAGTGTTGTGAACTCTTTTTATCTTTCACCAGGTGAAAGTTAACTGTGCTCCTTCAATCAAAATGGCTGCTTTTAAATTGATTGTACTGATGGCTTTTGTGGCTGGGTGTGTCAGTAGATCCATCCAGGATGAACCCTCTTTCTGTAGAGGCCTGGAGTGCCCTAAATTTACGGCTCTGCTAACAACCAAGGTAATAACTTTATCATCCTTGCCAACACTGTAATGTGTTTTACAAGTTCTGAATATTCATTAGGTTGACATTTATTGGGCCACAGAATTACTTTACGCATGGCGAGTCAACACTGCTTCATCATCTGTTGTTGTTGTTGCTGTTGCTACTGCTACTGGTTTTGTTGCTGTTATTGTTGTTGTTGTTGTTGTTCTTAATATTGTTGTTGTTATTGTTGTTGGTGTTTTTATTGTTGTTGTTGTTGTTGTTGTTGTTGTTAATGTTGTTGTTGTTGTTGTTTTATTGTTGTTGTTGTTGTTGTTGCTGTTGTTAATGTTGTTGTTGTTGTTGTTGTTGTTGTTGTTGTTGTTGTTGTTGTTGCTGTCGTCATATTTGACCACAAAACTATTGTACACAGTACTTAAACACTGTTTCATCATCTCCTGTTGTTGTAGCTGTTGTAATGGTTGTTGTTTTGTTTCTCATAGTGGTTTGACAAATACTTGCTGCAAGTTCATATGTTATCACTGATTTACCTACTTGTTTAATCATGTTTGAAATATGGGAATGTTCAACTGTTCAAAAACAAGGTTTAAGATACTTCCAATTCCAAAACTTCTGGTAAATCACTAGATTTTTCATTCAAAGACATTTCTCATTACTCTGGTTTCCAAAACATTTGTGAATAATTTGCCCTATGATCTTTTTTACATACATAAATTCTCAAAAATAATTTCAAAACAGCTTTTCACCAAAAATGCTAAAAGAATATTAAACACAGCATAAAAAACATTAGCCTACATCAAGCTTTTCACTTTTCATACAGGTTTCTCTGAATCGATTGAGTCAGTCTTTTTGTTTGTGGCTGTCATACCTACATGTTCTAACATTATGGAATGTTCTTCAAATAGTTGCACATTTCACAAACCAACAAATTTGGTTTGTGCATTTAATAAGCTTGGGTCATTTCAAGATTGCTTGCCTTTTTGTATGGTCATAATATGCAGTAAACGTTTTAGGTTTTTATGTTTTTGTAGGAATTTTCCACCATAAATACTCGCTCTAATTTATACTGCGAGAGGGTGCCCTTTGGGGTAGATTGGGGGGTAAAACCACAAAAATAGTGTGGTAAACCAGATACTATCAGACTTCTAATAAAGCAGTTAATTTACAACTTTGGAGGATTTTTTTATTGGCAGTTTACAAAGTAATCAGTGTAACATATTTGCTTGGAAAATTTGTATTTTAGATGTTTTTGTACTTTCAAAATGGAGTTAGTATTGTGCTCTTTGGCTGTCAAAAATACAGCCTATTGAATTGCTGTAATTAAGGTTGTTAAAAGGAGACGGTCAGTTCAGAATAATTCAATCTTACATTTTTTGAGGTAACACTATATGATAGTATCTCCTTTTCTGTGTAGATTGTTCTTGCAAGAACTGTCCAGTTATTTGTCTAACTGCACTCTACAAACTTCAGGTCAGAATCGACCCGCGTTCTGACCTGGATTCTGGGTCCCAGAGGGCCTGACACTTTTTGGGGTCAGGATGACACTGAAACTGGTTAAAAATGGGATTTTAACTCAGATTCTGCGTCAGTTTAACCCATTTCTGGGTTATTTTGATACCGATTTTGAGTCATACTGACCCAAAATGGGTCAGGCCCTACGTGACCCGGAATTCTGTTCAATTCTGACGTTTTTAGAGTGTGCAGTAAAGACTACTTAGTTCTGGTAAGAACTTGTCCTGCTGTATATCTACTACCTCGGAGTAGACAGGACAAAATCATGGGATTTATACTTTCGTTTAGTGGATCGAGGAGACTTCTCATGTTATCTTCACTGCTAGGGACGGGGGTGAGATATTATTGGTCTCAACAATTTTGGCCATCAATCTACTCCGCCGCTGTAGTTAAATATAGCTGGATGTTAGTACAAGAACAATGTACACAGCAAAGTAGATACTATCACATTATCACAAACCAAATATACATTGATACCTTAAACCACCATGCAAAGCCGCAAAACACAGAAACGTTTTTTTTTATATTGTTTATTATCTTTTCAATTCAATTCAGAAGATATCATACTATAAACATCAAAACTATGTGACAGGAAGTCAAACACAAACATAGAAATTAAACAAGTAGGCCTAGTTATGACAAAAGTATGAAAAACAAGTCATCTATTTGCAATAATAATGGGGAGAGTATGGGACTGTTGAGATAAGCCAATGCTTGTTTAAAACAGCCTTAAGCAAAAAAACGAACGGGGAGACCAGACCAGGGCCCAATTTCATAGAGCTGCTTAAGCACAAAAGATAGGCAGGCATAGCAAAATTATGCTTACCAGAATAAGGTTACCAGCCACAATAGCATGCCACATGTACAATTTTTGACTGGTATCCTGCTCATTTCTGCTAAGCAGAAAATTGTTAAGCGACATTTTCTGCTTAAGCAGCTCTATGAAATTGGGCCCAGCAAGAATCTAAACAGAAAAACAAGCAACCACACAACCACCCCAATAAATTTACAGAAACCAGACTGGAAAAGCATTGGAATTACAAAGTGGCTAAAACATGAATAGAAATAAACTGATGATGACTCGACTATAAAAAAGAGACGCTGCTACTATGTTACATATTACTAGGATAAAATAACTCATTTGTAAGAAGATTCACCTTTTATTTCTTTATATATTTAATGTTGTATTACTGTGCTTTGTTTGTTTGTTTGTTTGTCTGTCTGTTTGTTTGTTGGGGTGCAGGATTGGGTGTTTGTTTGTTTGTTGGGTTGTTTGTTCTTTCATAATAATAATAACTAATTCTTAAATAGCGCATTTCACAATAACATCTCAATGCAATTTACATCAGTGCCCTAGTCATTGGGCCAATAACATTCCTGTAATCTTTCTCAGCTCCTAGGGGAGTATACAGCCCCGAGCTGCCGTGGCGCTCCGAAGGCTTTTTTCAAACACAATATCAACCTCTACCCTCGCAGGTACCCATTTATACCCCTGGGCGAAGAGAAGCAGTTATAGTAAAGCATCTTGCTCAAGGACACAAGTGTCATGACTGGGATTAGAACCCACACCCCGATGACTTGACAACCAGAACTTGAGTCCGGTGCACTAGACCGCTCATCCTTGACACAATTTAGTTTACTAATGTTATATTCTAAGCTTTGTTTGTCTGTCTGTTGGGTTGTTTGTTTGTTTGTAAGGTGCGATTGGGCGAAGGGTTGGTGTTTGTTTTAGTTTACTAATATTTGTTTTTTAGATAATACTAAGCTTTGTCTGTCTGTCGGGTTGTTTGTTTGTTTGTTTGTTTGTTTGTTTGTTTGTTTGTTTGTTGGGGTGTTGGGGTTTAGGGTTGGGGTGTTTGTTTGTTTGTTTTTTGATTGTTTGTTTTTTAATTTACCAATTTGTGTTTTTGGTATGCAGGATTATGAGATGAGATTTTACCCAGACTCCAAATGGGTAAGCACTACCATTATAGGAGCTGACTACAAGAGTGCCACCGACGAAGGCTTCAACAAACTGTTCAATTACATCAGCGGACAAAACTCCAAAAGTAAAACACTGTTTCCTTAATATCTGTTTATGTTTAGCTCTATATTAACAACATAACAGTGTCTGAGTTACACAAGTTTCATGTGTTTATTGGTGTTTCAGTAAAACAGGTATACAGTACTGGTAATATTGGTTTCCCAGTCAATGTCAGCAAAAAATAATTCAGTTTCACAACTCTCGCAGCATCCGAGAGACAAAACATAATCCAATTGTTACCAAATATGGTCATAATTTTTTTTTAATGGGCCAATAAGGCCAAGATTCCATGTAATCCTCACCCCTGGTATACCCCACAAGCTTGTAGACTCCCATTGGCCAGACCCTAACCACTGCAGAGTAAGGAGTGTTGAAAGACAGCAGCCACCTGTCTCAGTGTAGTAATTGATTGACCTTGTGCTAAGGATCCTTGGCACAAGGCAGTATGCAATTTGTGAAAACAGCTTGTGCGGCACGTGGATCTTAAATAACACAAGTCTTGACTGGCACTCCAATTCACCCCCACAGTGATTTATAATGGCTTTGGGCTTGCAGGGTGGGTTATTGACCTTAAAGACAGAGTGGACGAAATGTTAACCTCCTGGATCCAGCGAAGTTGTTGATTAATGTGGTTGCTGTGAGGGTTTTAACACCCATTAAAACTCACGCATGTTTCCCTAATTCTTTTAAACTAGTTACTATTGCATTCATTTTCGTTCTTGTCCTCAAATGATTTTGTTCTTTTCAATCAGGTTTGTTTTAATTTCAGTTGAATTTCCACTACCTATTTGCAATTGATGAAATCGGAATGTTTAACTATCTTATTAGTTAGTGCCCCCCTTAGTTATGCTACTGTCACAATGCCCTTAACAACAGCTACAGCCATAACCACAGCAGCCAAATCTGACATGGCCAAAGTCACACTGCTCCATTAGTCTCACTTTATCTTCACTTCATCCAGTGTAAAATTCGAGCCCTGACTTCATCATTTCAATTTGAGCATGTCATTTTGTGTGGATTACAATTACATTTTTTGAAATGATAACCATTTTAATTATATTTTTGCCCTAGAGCAAAAGATTGCCATGACTGCCCCAGTGATAAACCGTGTGATTCCTGGCCAAGGACCGACCTGTGCTGATAACTTCACTGTGTCATTCATGGTCCCGTTTGAGCTACAGGCAGACCCTCCAATGCCCCTAGACTCAACGGTGTTCATGTCTACACTACCGGCTCACAAATCTTACGTCAGGTAGGTCAATCTCAATAGACACCCTAGCCTTTCGCCAAGGCCTTCGTGGCTTAGACATCTGTGTAGCCGCGAAGCAACTGCAGCAAAGACCAAGTCAGCACGCACGAGTGGCAAAGTCACCAGGGCCTTTTCCAACTTGTCAGGAAATTCTAATTTTTTCGATTTTTGCTACCCTAACAGGGTAGCAAAATTCCCAGCCAATCAGAAGCGATGGGGTCAGCGCGCATTCACCTCATCCGCATTGTGATTGGTTAACATTTCAGCGCTGTTCTGTTTGAAACTTCATGAATAATTCAACATCAAAAACCGCAAAATCAAGTTGGAAAAGGCCCTCGTAGCTTCGCCACTCGATCGTGCATGCTGACGTGTATTGGTCTTCGCGGCTACATAGCTGTCTAAGCCACGGAGGCCTTGACGAAAGGCTATAGACACCCCAGTTGGGCACTCGATGGCTTCAAGAAGTTCCCCATAGGACTTGTAGAGTGAAATAATTAACAGCCTTTATCATGGGTGAGATAAGGTTGGTAAAAACACTCCCTTAATGAAGTGTTTTAATCAGAGAGTTATCCTGTAGCTTTGTTTTCTCACCCATTCAAGAAAATGTGAGGAACGTATAGCTGGGCGTAATACATGTGTAGCAAACATGCAATTTTATGGAAACACCCACGTATTCATGACTTAACCTGGGCTTTACAGTTACTGTACACGTTACAGGTAACAGCAGCTCGGTTTTTAAATAAAATTATGTGAAGGGTGTGATATTTTATGGGGACTGGTATTTAAAAAAAACAAATTACAATAGTAGAAAATGATGATTGCTTCAATCATCATTTTCTACTATTTCAATAACAGATCATAGTTTGGCTGCGCATGTGACAACTGGCGCTTTGCCTGTCGTCACACGCCAGCGTTTTAGCTAGCGAGCCGTGCAGCCGTGTTTTGCACGGCCATTTTTCTGAAATCACGGCCTATTTTTTCAAGCACGGCTTTGTGTCTGAAATCAAGCCGTGCACTACTTTTGAATAAAATATGTGCTGTAATATTATCCCAGTTTAAAATTGTATTATTAATCAAATTAACCATAACAAAAAAGTAACCAAAAAAGTAAATAAAAAAAGACAGAAAACCGTTGACTCCGATCTCCAAAAGACGCAAGTTGCTTCGTGTTGAACTAACGCGGGTACCGTGTGTGTTAAGCAAATTAAATGGATTCGTAAAACCGAATAATAATTGTGGAATGAACACATGGAACCATACCTGTCCTACGCAATCGTATGCGTGTATAAAAACTTTGATGGAAAACGGACGGAAAAAAGAGGGTAATGAAATCGGAGAGAAGAAAAAATAACAGATTTCGTCTTGAAGGTAAGGATTGACCCGAGTTTGTGCCTTTCATTGTTAAAAAAAACCGCCAAAAATTCAGTAAATTCTTCAGCCATTATGAAACAAGATTATAGAACATCGGCCTTGTCCAGTGTCAGGGTTCGACTCTGGCGTACGTTGGACAAATAACATGGCGGCGCGACCAGCTGAAACACCTTGCCAAATGGTCCGGCAGGCCAGTCAAAAATATCCGCAATGGCATAATATAGGCCTAAACTCCTACAATTTACCTTTTTTTCTGAGGAGGCTACCCTTTTCAATTAAAACTGCAAGCAAATTTAAATAAGCAATAATTATCCAACTATTTCGCCGCGTGGCTATTCAGCACTTCCACCTGACGAACGTTCAAGTTTTCGATCCTCCATGGTCGGTTCGAGGTTGCAGTGCACGCTTGCTGAATTTATTGCAACCGCTGGCCGTAGGGCGAAATTGGCCAATGGCAAAATTCGTTACACGCGGTGTAGGAATTCAACAGCCAATAGAAACATTCGTTTCACGCTATGTAAATTAGACAGTGAAGTCCGTTCACCTCCATCGGTAGATTGCCATGCACACTGTGCGGTATGGCAATGCAGACTTGTGTAGGCAAAGCAAACTGGTTTGCAACGTCCAGATTTTGACTCGCACGCGTGGATTGTTTACGATTGAGCAACAGTAGTTTGGGGTTCTACAACTAAACTGATGCCTCCAGCTTGCAAGTAAGAACAAAACTGTAGTAAATCGTTGTTTTTCTGCATGCATGAAAGTTAGAGAACTTTGTTCTCCTTTTAAATCAAGTGAGGCTACATCGCTACCTTGTCCACCAATAATCATGAGAACTAAAAATAAAATTACTGTTGCGACGATCGTACAAGCCCTCCAACTCCGATATCGAAGGTTCAATGACTAGTTCATGTCTAGTTCATGTCATTCACTTCAGTTTAATTTTTATCAAGTCGGTTGTAAAGTTACTTGTTTAGTTCTTCATGCGTGATTAACTTCACGCATTTCTTTTTTACTATCAATAATTTACTTGTACTATGAACATACTTGGCGCTGTTTTAGGTTTTTGGTTACAGAAAAAGTTACTGAAAATGTCCACAAAGATCAGTTAAAACTTACCTCTGACATGTGTCCCATTTAAGTTATTATTCATTTTCCAATAATAACACAAATTTTATGCCACCTAAAACGTCAAGACTCGTGCTCAGCTTAACTTTACTAAAGTAATTATTGTAATATGATGTTTATTGAGATTCTTTTTATTGTGCATATCATTGCAGAGTTTTGTTAATTGGTATTCTGGTGTTTTTTATGGTTATTTCATATAAACTAAAGCCACTTGCTTGCACCTACATGCACTGAATAATGTCTCATTAAAAAAAATCACTTAACAGTATTTAAAAGAGAAACACATTGATTTTTAATTTCTTAAAATAAACTCCAAAAAACAAATATTCATAAGACACAACATTGGAACCCAGATTCAGTGCCAAGAATACACCAGATAGTATCTACAATCAATAAAGAGCTTCCTGTGCCCTTTATCCTATTTCATTCAAATTAATCAATATTAAAACAACAAAATTAATTGTTTAAGGTAATTTGGAAGACTTAGCGCACTGACCGCGTTGTGCTCGTGCATGGTTTGCTCACCAGGTAGATTTTTGCTAAAAAAAAGTTGCACACCCTATTTTTCAATTTGCACTCCCACTTTTCAAATCCTAGCTAAAACACTGTCACACGCGCAGCCACTTTGTAGCGCAATGTCGGTACATCCAGGACAATGTGACTTAACGACTTCACCACAACCTGCGTGGCTGCACTGACAGCAGAGGCAGGAAACCCGCATTATTAAGCGCAACCTAGGGGAGGGGGTACAGGCTGGGGGGGTATTGCTTTTCATTGGGGCGGGCAGGTGCATGTGTACCATGTTTTAAATAGTATTATGTGTAGGGTGTGATATTTTATGGCGACTGGTATTTTAAAAGAAGAAATATATAGATCAGTTGTTGAAATAGTAGAAAATGATGATTGCTTTAATCATCATTTTTCACTATTTCAACAGCCGGTGATAATTTGGCTGCGCGTGTGATGACAAGCGCCTCGCCTGTCGTCACACGCGCAGCCATTTTGTAGCCATAATGACTGCACTACAACCAGCGTGGCTGCACTGACAGCAGAGGCAGAAAACTCGCATTGTAAAGCGTAACCTCTCTTGAATACCTTAACTTCTCTATTATTGTGAACAATATTTTTGAGAGATAAAGTAGTGAATTATACACTTAAAGCCCCAGCTCAACATTTGTAAGAAGAAAAACATAAAATGTTCACAGATTTACATATACTACATGGTATAAAGATAATGATGGTAGAAAACTTTCCCTTGAAATATTTCTGCTTGAAGTGTTATCGTTTTTGAATAAAAAAAGGAAATAAGATCCAAAATAAGTTTTCGTCTCAGTGAGACGCAAACTCTGCCTACATGTAGGAATGCGTGCAAAAATGATGATTGCATTGTGTCCGTTTTCCCGCAAACGAAACAATATGAGCTGACATTTTCACAGGTTGGTTATTACAAATATCTTGATTTTGGAAGCATCTACAGTCAGTTTACCGATGTTGAGCTTGGGTTTTAACAGGGGTTATCAAGCCTGAAATTTCACCTTTGAGAGGGCAAGGCCATTTTCATTTTGTAAAGGGCACATTCAATGGAAAATATTTCAGTCCATGGGAAACTTTTGTATGGGCAAAAAGGTCATAGACCAGGGCAATAGAGGCCATGGCCTCCGTGTCCTCCAGGCTTGGATTATTACAATTTTTGTTTTCTCTTGTTTAATATTTTAGGTCTTATCCCGGTTTCTCAAACCAAGACAAGTTTCTAGCGACGGCTAAGGAACTGGCTGATGCACTCAACTCTACCCAGACATACGACAAGAGCTACTTCTACACAGCAGGCTATGACAGTCCTTTTACCATATTCAACAGACATAACGAAGTTTGGTTTATTGTATAAACATCCTAATTTGCGATCAACTTGACTAATCGCTACAAGTTTAATGCTGGTTTAGCCATAAGATCAATTTAAAACGGATTTCAAACTGGAAGAGTATTGATTAAAGGGGCTGGGTGTCCTGCAGCATAGCCAGGATTTTTTTCACTAGGGGAGTACAGGCTAGGGGGGCATTGCTTTTCATTGGGGGGGGGCAGGTACCATGTGTTTTAATGATTTACATGATTTTTTAATTTTTTATGGGGGGAACCTGGGGGGGCACTGGAAATCGGGGGGGGGGGGTACGCCCCCCAGGCTACACTGGCTTTGTCTTCATGATTATTGAAGGCTATGGCTGTGCATGGAAAGATGAACTCTCACCCAGATGCTGCACACGCACACACTTGCCCTCAAATCACAAAGTGTGCCGTCTTTGTCAAACTGTGATTTGATCGCCAGCGTGCCTGCGCGCATAGTAACTGGGTTATTCCATTTATCTGCTATAAGCGCGACACAGCCCCTTTAATACCCATGACCAAATGTGCGGCAAGGGTCTCCTGATTCAATCTCAGTGGGATTTGGTTACAAAACTACATTTGAAATTGAAAACAATTTGCATTAAAAGATTAATTACTCTTTGTAATAGTAAATACAAGTTCAGACTCACTTAATGCACTGCTAAAAATGGTTTTCTTGACATCAGAAAAAAATCTTGCTTCAAGAAAAACATTTTTGTGTCACTCTCTAGAAACTCCTCTTGAAGTAAGATTTTGTTCTTATTTCAAGAAAACTAAGAAAATTCATTTTCAGCAGTGTGTAGCTTTTCTCTTGTTATTCTTTATAGGAAATGAAGCAAATATACATTTTCGGTCCATTAATTTTCTAGGCAAATTTTTGCCAAAAACATAATTCCGTAAAGCTATAACATGGAACACAATAACACAAATCAGCATGGTTCAAACATGTCCTAGGCATTTAATTGTTATTAAAAGTAAACTAAATGATTAAAGTCTTTTCCTTAAAACAATTGAGACTAAAAGTGAAAGTGTCCAAGTTTTCAAGGAATTCAGGAGTCGATGTATTTTTCATTAAAACTCTGCTAATAAACTTCGTCTGGCACAAAGTTTTGTTAGTTGTTCGTAATTACTGTATGGAACATTTCTTCGTGCACCCTGTAAAAGAAGGTAACGACAAGTTCCGGGTAAAAAGGGCCTAAGCAAATGATGTTGAACTTTGTTTTTTCAAGAAAACTGAGCAGGAAAGTTTGATCATTTTTTGCCTCTCAAAAGTTATTATAGGAAGGTTAAAGTCTGCATGGGAATGGGAAACCTTTTCTTTGGGTTAATTCTAGCAACAAAAAGTAACAATATATTTTCATGTCAGAGGCCATTTTATTGCTTACGTCCTTTTAATACTGGGGCAAAATACTCTATGTGCCCGGTAAAAGGGCGTAAGGCCTTACGCCATTTTACAGGGCACCCAACGATTTGTATCGTATCATATTATCGATCCATTCACAAAGAAGAACCAGGAATGACTCCTCATTCATAAATACCTGAGACAGTTTATCCATTCTGATTGGCCGAGAGGGCATCACGTGGCCATGTTTAAACAGGCGATATAAACACGGTAAAAAGTGTTTAAAACCGGCTAGCTTGCGAACGAAAAATATAGCCCCTGTATCAGAATAAAGAAGTATACGTGTTTCCAGCTGTTGGGTTTTTGATTGGCCGAGAGGGCATCAAATGCCTTTAACAGCTGCAGAGACATAAAGATCGACATTCTGTTCAAGGAATTGGCCCGTAAATATAGATAGAAATTTAACACAGAGTCAAGCTGAGAAACTGTCAGATTTGTTCCCAATTTTTGAAGGTTTTTGCATGTTTTTGACAGAAAGGCATTTATGAATGGGAATAAAGGTGTGCTGAATCGGTTTTTAACTATTGTTTAAAACCTCTGAGGGACCTGGTGGCCGATAATTGCCCTCGCCTTCGGCTCGGGCAATTATCGGCCACCAGGCCCCTCATCGGTTTTAAACAATAGTTAAAAACCTCTTCATCACACCTTTATTCCCTTATTGTAACATCATCTTCAAGCTAGTCATTTTGTTTACCAATAACACGTCCCTAAAACAAAATCGCTATATGGATGGCATCAGATAGGCAGAGCTTGGAGGAATGGCTTGAACCATGTTTTAAAAAAATCCAGGACAGACCACAAGAAAGATGATGTTGTTCTACAACAGATCGAGACCACAGACAGTTCACTTCTGATCAGTTGAAACTACATGTAAAGCACTTTGGACATTATCAGCAACAAATGAGTTATTTTGCAGCCTGATGACAATGACAATGACAATGACAATGACAATTATTTTTATTCCCTTGTATGACCTCTACTAAGGCAAAAGAGAATTTAAAAGTACAACATTACAGAATATACCTAAGTTACAGTTATAATAATGAAGCATTAAAGAAAAATATATATACAGAAAACTTATTAAAAACTAGAACAAAACACAAGGCTTTTCCACTTCCCGCTTTTTGTTAAGATAGTATTTTGGTTTTAGAAGTTAAAAATGTGTAGATTTGTACACTTGAAAACTATTATCTTTAAATAAAGCTGACGTCATCTAGGGATACTTGATGACATCACTATGATGCGATCTAAAATTTTTGATGCAACACTTCCCAGCTGTAAAATATGCAAAAAAAATCAGCTCAATCACGAATTTTCTCATGTACAATGTTTATAGACTAGTGGCACCTGAAGAAAAAGAATTGTGAAACAAAAAATCCGAACAGAAACAAGATAGGAAAAATTACAGTACCTTAAAAATGAATGTAAAGTTTAGCCCTTGGTTTCTCATCTTATCAGAATTTCAGGTGATTTGGCACGGAATGACCCCGAGAGTAAACTACACAGACTATGGGAAAGAAAAAGTTCAGCTTAAATAACTAACTCTATTGAATTGCAATGGAGGGGTGGGATTGTTGTATTTATACAGGTATAAATAGATAAGTATGACCTATACAGTGGTGAAGTTCAGTATAGAGGGATTAGTTTCATTTTGGGATTAGCTTTGTTCTGGGAAATATAGTTTCGGTCTGGGAACTAGTTTCCGTCTGGGTTCAGCATTCGTTTATAACGTTCAATGTAGACAATCCATAATCATGTCACTCACACTTGAACTTTGTGTGACATGTTTTGCATTGGAATCTCGGAGCTGTTGAACATACAGCAGTCTGTGTGTTGATTGTTCCGTGTATGTCACTGCAGCATTAGAGCATTAGCCTTTTTCGAGTATGTAAAAGAACTATAACATTCCTTATAGTCTGTAATGTGGATTCAATACAGTGTTTATCGCTGGGCATCAGAGCATAGGACTTTGGATGTCTACACTTTTCAACATTACTAAGGAAATTATTTTTCCTTAATTTCGATTATTACAACCAAAATCAGCTGTTGCATTTTTTAAGGTTTTCTCCTGACTCATCAGACGGATTGCGCCAAAATTGTCAGTTTTTTTTCTTATATAATGAATCAGACAAAGCAAGAACACTACACTCTCAGCTTTACCAATCCTGAATTAAACACTGTTATTCCCAATAAAGAAAACTGCATCACTGAATAATGTCGGAAATGGAAAAGTCTCGTGGTGCTGAAGGTGATACAACTGATGTATCTGGTGGTACAACAGGCTCGTCAGCAGGGGGAATTCCATCTTCAATAAAGTCTGCAAGGTCATTCACTACTGACACTACAGTCACCACAAATGTGACGATTGCTGACAGCAATCGTTGCTATGTTATTGTTCAACGTGATACTATAAGCAAAGCTGGTGAGTAAAAGAAACCAGAATGTCAATCTGGTTCTTTACATGTATAATAATATTAATAATAATAATAATAATAGTAATAATAGGCCTAATAATAATAATAATAATGTGTATTTATTATGCACTTTCCAAGTAGGTCTCTTAAACTGCCTTACAGTATTATTACACCTGTTTATCTGGCCCTACTAAGTATTCATTAAACCATCTCAACTCCTTTGGAGTATGCAGTACCGGCAGCCAAATCAGCGCACAGGTTGCAAGTCACTTTTATTAAGTATCTCTATCCTCGCAAGTACCCATTTACTCCTGGGTGGGGAGAAGCAATTTTGGTAAAGTGTCTTGCACAATGACACATACAAGTGCCATGAGTGGGATTAAAATCCTCACTTCGGTGACTCTTAAGCCTACAGAACTTCAGTTCGACGTGCTAGACCGCTCAGCCATGACACGCCACATGACTTTATATGAATGTTGAAAAACTTTTGAACTATTAATTTGCGGAACTTCAAACCTTTATAACAAAAAGCATCACTGAAGTACAATGATCAAGATTTGTTTTCATTGATTGGCAATTTGTACGAAATAAATCAAAACGATATTTGAACTATCAACATTACTTTGGCTCATTCCTTTTAACTTAAACATCACTTTTCTTCCTAGATTGGCAACTGATACAAAATCAGTAAATTTCAAATGATAGGACATGAATGGTGTTTCGAGGAGTAGACTTATTCCAATCTACAGTTTTTATAAGAAACACAACCATTGATCAATCTCTGAAAAATAATCAACGACTTAGAGTGAGAACAATTTTGTTTAGTAATTGGTACTTTTTCAGGAATTTCGCATGAAAGGACCAGGCTTATTTAAGTTACTGCAAATATATAAATGGTGGTTTTGTTGGTTGTGTTCTGTTTATGCTTGACTTAGGTGTAATTCAGATCAAGATTTGTTTTCACAGGATTTTACTCTACGAACTGTACAAATTTATCAGTGAGTTTTCAGCTTGAAACCATGTTTTTCATGTTCCATATTTTAACTAGTACCAATCACTAACTTGCACAACTTTAAACTACTGTCATTTTAGAAAAAAGGGCAACTGATTTATTTGTATCTTCTGATGATCCAATGTGGAGATTACCACCACGCCTGTCAGATTGGACAAGGAATGATGTCAGGGAATGGATGCAGAATGTCTGTCCAGCTATACGTGAGCACCAAGCTGATGTATTCACTGAACACGTGACAGATGGCAACTCTTTGAGAACGTACAATGAGGAAAACCTACAAAGAGATTTTGGGCTTACTGAGACGGAAGTGGAGAGTTTTGTTGACTCAAGAACAGCTTGGTTAACTAAGGAAAATGAAAACAGAGACTATGTGTTCAGCAGAGTTTCCGAAGTAGGTGGGACTTCCAATGTGGGTTTACACTTAAAAGTACATGTATCGTATAACATCGAGCTGAACAACGCCAACGATTGTATCGTCCTGATCAATGAAGGTAACCGACTGGGACGTGATAACCTACCTCATGTAGGTAAGCTAAATTGATTTGTTATTTAAACAAACATTCCTTCTTGGACTTCATCAGACTTCACTCTGAGTACTTTAACTTCCAGAACCCATTCAGAAAATACTGCCAGTGTGTTTGTTTAACTTTTATTTCAAACGGGATCTCCAGAGCTATTGTTATGATCCTGTTTGAACCTCGTACACAGAGCAAAATGAAATTGAAGGAAAGCTGCGATTAGTCGATAAATCACATCTACCGGAAATGTCCATGATTGCTTTAATTAAACATCATCAGCCCTAACCCTTTAAGCATTTTTACTAGGAGACCTCCTCAACCCATCATACTCCAACAGTACACATATGGGGACAGTACACAACCCAACATACTCCAACAGTACACTTGTGGGACAGTACACAACCCATCATACTCCCACAGTACACGTATGGGGACAGTACACAACCCATCATACTCCCACAGTACACATATGGGGACAGTACACAACCCATCATACTCCCACAGTACACATATGGGGCCAGTACACAACCCATCATACTCCCACAGTACACATATGGGGACAACACACAACCCATCATACTCCCACAGTACACATATGGGGACAGTACACAGCCCATCATACTCCAACAGTACACATATAGGGCCAGTACACAACCCATCATACTCCCACAGTACACATATGGGGACAACACACAACCATCATACTCCCACAGTACACATATGGGGACAAAACACAACCCATCATACTCCCACAGTACACATATGGGGACAAAACACAACCCATCATACTCCAACAGTACACATATGGGGATAGTACACAACCCACCATACTCCCACAGTACACATATGTTGGATTTTGACTGACCTGGGGGTGGTTAGGGTTAGTGCTGAAATGACACAGGGGCAGCCATCACTCGAATAGAACAATTCATTCAACTTTTTCATTCAACTTAAATGCCATATTAATGGGAGACTAGGCCTACAAGTTGGATTTTACCTTACACCGATGTGTTGAGATCATAATAGTGCCTTTCTACTGTACATGTATGTATCCTATTTTGTGTGAGCGACCTTTGCCTACAAAAACAATGATAACTGGGTTTGGCATTAGTTTACTGTTATAAAAGGCAGTGTTTAAATACTTAGCTATAAAGAATACTATGTCTCTTAAACAGTAATTACACTCCTGAGTCAGAATTGACCCTAATTTTGCGTTCCAGGCACCAGAACAATTTGTGGGTTAGGTTGACCCGGAAACTGGTTAAAAATGGTGATTTTGACTCTGATTCTGCGTCTGTTTGACACAGTTTCGGGTTAGTGTGACATACATTCTGGGTCTGTCTGATCCAGAAATGGGTCAGGCCTCCCGCGACCCAGAATTTGGGTCAATTCTGACCAGGAGTTTTTTAGAGTGCAGGGCAATTTGTTAGCATGTGTTGTTGTGCATCATGTTTCCAGTAAAACCAGCAGCTGCTCCGTTGCGAAAGAGAAGATCTAATCATCGATCTTCATCGTACATAAACGGTGTTAAAGTACATGTGGGTCATTCCACGAAGGTGGGACCTATTTTGTGACATTTTTCAATATTATCATTTTTGTTTGAAAAAATGTTGATTCTAATTGATGTTTATCAATCATCACCTTTTATTTGGGTTTTGAAAGTGTTTTAGAGAGTTTCAAATCCTTTCCACACCATCTTACCTGTTATTTTAGCTAATATTCTAAAAAAATTCAAGGTAACGATGTAACAGGGACACCATGCTTGTAACACATATTTTTCAATATTATGGAAGTAATAAACAAATATACAAGGTTCAACAGAAACTTGATGCCAAATCCATAAAAAAATAACTGCCTTCATGGGTATTAAAGTACACATGGCTGAGAAAATTAAGGATATATGTCACAATGTAACGGGGACACCAAATATCACACCTATGGTGTCCCTGTTACATCAGTGCAGGCACTGTATCACGTTTATTTTACACCACAATAATCAAGTAAATCCTTTTTATGATTCACGTTTGGTGTTATTTATGCTATGAAAAGCAAGATTGACGAAGTAGACTAGTGAAGTGGTGAAAAAGCATCATACAGGTCATAGGTGGTAACGATGTAACGGTGTCCCTAGTGTTCCAACTTCATGGAATGACCCATGTATTAGGGTGTAGATGATCTTTTCAAATGTCAACGTCGTCGCTATTTTGCAATTTGCATAAATGCGAAAAAAATGAAACTTGGGCCCAAGTGCACTAGTGTACATATTGCAGTGATGTCATGACAACATCATCAGATGTGAAGTTACACTACATGTACATCAAAAATAATATTCAAAAACATTAATAACTCCTGAACCACTGTGGCATACTGTAGGTCGATACCCTAGTTCGTGCACAGATATGATTCAATTTGACCTAGCCCCATAAATAGTTCCAATATACGCTGAAGAAGCGGAGGTAGTCCAGTGTATTGGCACTATTTATGGGGCTTATTTTAATCGTGCCTTCTGGTCCAAACTGGAAGTTCAAGTTTAAAGAGGTCTACAGCAAATCGGGTGCAAAAATGGAAATACTGATGAAGCCAAAATCTCAAAAGGAGTACACTATGTGAATGTTTATTCAAAAATACCATTGGATCGTGTCAGGTGTATTTTTTGCCCTGGAGAATGTACAGTACAGTTAGTTAACAGAATTACAGTCCATCGGTTTGAGTAACACATTGTTTGTTTGTCCCCTTTTTGGCTTATGTTCCTCCATAACAGACATACCTGTCAATATGGAGATCACAAATCCCGCAGAGGCTGCAAGACAAAGATTAACCTACGACGCTATCTACTTGTTTATGAAGAAAGCAGCCCAACAAATCGGCATTAAAGGTATTCAAGAAATTATAGATAAAATCGAAAACGAAGGGGAATGTTCACTGGAGAAGATAGAAAGGGGTTCCATCAGATTTATCGTACGGTTTTATTCTCAAGAAGATCTGGAAAAGTTCAGGGAGAGATGTTTGAAAGGTGAGCTAGCCGAGAAGCTTACTCATATCCTGACTGCTGATGATGAGATAAGGAAAGTTGCTGGTAAGGACCTTAAGTTTCACATGACCATCAAAGACACTGACTACACAGAGGCATTACGAATCCTACACCCAAGTGGTGAGTAAATCTAATTTACTGCTGTTTGTTACGGAAGGTTATTGTTACCATCCGCATGTTCATGTTTCTGCATTAATTATCTGAACAAGACGTACAGGTGTGTAACTTGTTGAAACTTTAAATATCTTTCCATGTTCTCATAAGAAACAAATTAGTCTGTTTGGTTTGCTGTTTCTGCTTTCTACAATCCACGATCTTATGAGGGAAACCGGATGAATGTGGCAAGAAATTATATTAATTATCCAAGTTTTGTGTCTTCGATAACCTAGTTGGAAACACAAAAGCACAGATGGTTATAATTATTTCGTGCATTTGTAGTACATTGAAAACAAAATTAACATTATTTATCAGTTTAATTTCTTAGGAACAGTAAATCCCTTTTACATTTTCATAAGGAACTGATGTCATGTTTCACTTTCACAACGTTTAAACGAAAGTAGACGCCATCAGTTGCAGCTCACTAATCGCAGCAGCATCAGCAGTACAAGTAGTTGCAGCGGCGCTACAACAAGAAGAAACTGTAGCATTAACAGCGGCAAGCATAGCGCAGCAGCAACCAATGGTAGGGGTGACCACTTCAGTAGCAGCACTCATAAGTAAACTGATAGTAGAAGTAAATAAATAATATGCTTGTTTCCTATAACTTACAGGCCGTATTTTTGAAGGAACAAAAATATTTCAAATTCAAATTTTTCAAGCAAATATCTTACATTGACTACATTGTAAAACTATCAATAATAAAACCCTCAAAAGGCGTATATTAACTGCTTTATTAGAAGTCTGATTGCATCTGGTTTACCACACTATTTCTATGGTTTGACCCCCAATCTGCCCCCAAAGGGCGCCCTCTTGCGGTCAAAATCAAGGCCTATTTACACGTGTATGTATGTATATGTTGACTCATCAGAAACACACCAAACAGAAGTATACATACTTATTTGTTATGTATAACTTATTTACATACGTAGAGTCAGAAACACATCAAACAGAAGTACCAGTGAGCCAAGCTGGCATCCAATCAACTGAAGGTAAGAAGACAACAATGAGCCATTTATAACCTTAGATTTTTTTACAAGATGAACAAACAGATCATGCAGTGGTCTTTTGTTTTCTTTTTTATCTCTGCAGTCAAATGAACATTATTTTTTACCAGAGGTTTTCCACAAATTGACCAGTTTATAGGCCAGTATCAAACGTTAATGGCCTTGATCTGACTACTTTATGGTGGTCACTGTTGGGGCCATTTTATCAAAAACAAATTGACTACACTCTTAATAACTCCCAGGGCCAGAACTGACCCGGATTCCAGGTCCAGGTCCAGTGGGACCTGGCCCATTTCTGGATCAGTCCGACCCAGAATCTGGATCAGTCTGAACCAGAATCTGTGTCAAAATGACCCAGAATCTGGATCAGTCTGATCTAGAATCTGTGTCAGAATGACCCAGAATCTGGAACAGTCTGACCCAGAATCTATGTCAAAATGACCCAGAATCTGAATCAGTCTGACCCAGACTGTGTCAAAATGACCCAGAATCTGGATCAGTCTGACTCATTTCTGGATCAGTCTGACCCATTTCTGGATCAGTCTGACCCAGAAATGGGTCAAACTGATGCAAAATCAAAGTTAAATTCAAATGTTTTTACAAGTTTTCGGGTCAGCCTGATCAAAAAACAGGTCAGGCCCCCTGGAACCCGGATCAATTCTGATCCAGATTTTTTTAAAGTGTAGTTTCAATCTAAAAGCCTGCTGATTATTCCATTCGTTCATTTCCACTTCGGTTTGTTGACTTTAAAAGCTAGATTTGAATTTCATATCGGTATAGTGAACCTCTAGTTAACTATGTCTGAAATGCTGTCAAAGTCTGTTTTGCATTGGTAATACTAAAACATGACCACCGACTAAAATAACATTTTTCAAATAGTAATCAAATGGTCTTTATTGAAGAAAAAAAATAGGATGACTTTTGATAGATGTTAAATTTGCATTGAGGACATACATGTTGATTGTTGTTGTTTTTTTTGTTTTTTTTACACCCATCAACGATGTGTGTTAAGCTTTGTACTCAGTACTTAGTATTTCCCTGAATCCTGTGAAAAAAGACAAGTACATGTATAATCCATGTACTTGGGTGGGATGCAAACCCTGACCTTTGTCATTCTAGAGCAGATGTCTTACTGCTAGATCACCAAGCTTTCCCGGTAGCTAGAGTCAGTTCGAATATAATATTTGTTTAAAGGATGGGAGTTTTCTTTCACTCTCCTAACCTTTCTTTTATTTTATTTTTCTAATTAGGTGTTCGGACTCTGGTCCGAAGACCTCTTGTTTTTGTTCGGTTTTTTTTTAATACTTCTTCTTCTTCTTCTCCCTGGCGATTGTCCACTTTCAAATGCACACTTCCGAAGGTCATATAACCTTGAAAACTCGAAATAAAATGTAGTTTATGACCTTTGAAAATATTACATTGACGACGTCATCAAATGTTACAGTTTGTTACGACGACGAGTTTAAAAATATTTTTTTTTTTATTTCAAGTTTTTTTTGAAGCAAACTACATGTTGAATTTTTTAGTAATAAATAACGACTATAAAAGCCTAATTGTGAAATTTGAACAAAATTGGCCGTTGAATAACGAAGTTATATTAAGGTGAAAAGTGCCGTTTTTAGCGCGATCGCCGATAGAGTCTGTACAGTTACCTTACTGTATTGCACCCCGTGCGTGTGCACTCTAGGCTTTTACTGCACGCTGTGTATATACATACACGCAACAAGTCAGGGCCCAATTTCATAGAGCTGCTTAACGGCAAGCAAATTTTTCTGCTTACTAAGCGTAAACGTATTTCACCAGCGTTTGCTAACTTAAGCACGTAAACAAACTGCGCACGCAACAAAAAAGTACCGTCTGCTTAAGCAAAAATACTTCCGATCGAAAAATTTACAAAATGGCGGACGAAGTCAACGGAGTAGCGGTGGCTAAAAAATCAACAAAAAAGGAAATTATCGATGGAAATACTAAAATTTTCTGATGGAATTGGGTCACGTCAGAAAGCGCCCCCTTTGGTTCGAATAATAATGAGATATACAGCCAAAATGAAACTTTGTATTACATTTTTACAATGTTTGATCGATGTTCGGTAAAACTATAAGTTTTCACATTGTGTTTGTACACATTTTTACGTGCAGTATATGCGTACCTCACACACAAAATAACTAGCTGCCGATGATGTTTCATAACCGTTGCTGTGCACATTTTTAAGAGTACTGCTAGGACTGGACTAGTACAAAGTTAACTTACATTAACGACTCCGTGATACTGAATGGATCACAAAGGACATTTCTTTCGTCATATTTCTTATTTATCTTAAAGATCAAGGTGAGTCATAACAAAAAATGTGTCAGTCATGATGTCCGTTCCCTTTCTAAATTCTATTCTACAGTACTGCAAAGTTAACGCCGTTATTTTCCCAAGTTTGATTTGCTTTGGCAAAACGTTCACACCGTATGAAATATGACTGTTGTTAAATTCATGTCTTTACTGTAATTCAGGGCAATTTTCCAGCCATGCCTTTCGATAAAACTAGTCTATTAACAGGATAATTACATTGATTATCATGACAATATTGTGACTCTCCTCCAAATTATAGCGGCCATTTTGACACAACATGACTTGCTTAAGCACAAAAACGAGTGTTTAAGGCTGCTTGTTGGTTGCTTACCGCGTTAAGCAAAAAATCGTGCTTAATAGAGGCTATGAAATAGAAAATCTGTTTAACACGCCCGTTAAGCACAAAATTGGCTGTTAAGCAGCTTTTTGAAATTGGGCCCTGGTCTTGTCACAGTTCATCGAACTTTGCGGTGTGTTAAGTTCTGTGTGTGTAATAAAGAGGAGACTTTACTGAGATGATCACATGCTCACGTGAGTTGTTTGATGTATAATGGTGGAGAAAATGCAATTGACAAAATGATCGTCTTTCGTTCTATAATATATACCGATCACGTACGTGCTTACGTACGAGAGTCACAAGTGTGCACCAGCGGGGCCAGAGGCACTTTATCCCCGCGAGAGTTGTTGTCGGGATTCGCTGAGTAAAACTGTTTAAAAGTAAAGTTTAAAAGTAAAGTCTTCGCTTTTCAAAATGTCCGTGTATTTCTTGACCTGAGTTGACCTCGCTTCCTGTCCAAACCGGAAGTCCCCATGAAATACATATGATAAAGCTCTTTTTAATTATTTTCATATTCATATTTAAAGGTTTTATTTGATTTCACTTTTAATATATCAAACAAAATCAAAACCATGCGTTATACGGTGTCATAGAGACCATTATGTTGCTTTAAATGTTTCATTCCTCCAAAATTTTCTCCAAATAAATAACTCAAAATTGAAATTAAACTGATCCTTGAAACTGTGCATATATTTGAACCTCAATATGAAGACGCGAAATAAAACGATGACGTCATGATGGCGTCATCAGATGTTGAGTTACAATAAATCAAAGTTTATTAATTAAATCAGAACTCCTGAAGTGCACAATGGATTTTTACAATCTACACATCATTGCAAAGGTCTTTTGGAAACTAATTAAATATCTCAAAGAAATGACCCCGATTTGACCTTGTATTGCGGTTCAAACCGGAAGTTGAAGGAAACAATTGTTATAAAGCCATTATTTTTTAGTTTTTTGGTCAGTATAAAACGAGCTTTGGACAGTGGTTTCAGTGTGTGAGTAGGTAAAGGACTCTGCGTTTTCAAGTTTAAAACTGATGACGTCATTACATTAAACAGCGTCCTCTGGTAACAAGTTTGAAAACAATGGTGCTACAACACTAATTGTAACGGCTTTTTAGGTGTTCGGGCTCTCAGCCCGGAACACTTCTTGATTTTGTTCGGTTTTTTAGGTGTTCGGACTCTGGTCCGATAACCTCTTGGTTTTGTTCGTTTTTTTTTAAATACTTCTTCTCCTTGGCGATTGTCCACCTTCAAATGCACACTTCCGAAGGTCATTATAACCTTGAAACTTCATACAAAGGTAGCATATGGCAAGGAGACGAAACATAACTCCTGAAGTACACAATGGATTTACAATCTTTACATCATCGGAAAGGTCATCCAAAACTGCGTAATCGCCCTACAGACATGACCCCAATTTGACCTTGTCTTCCGGTTCAAACCGGAAGTTGAAAATGATGGAAATTTTCAAAAATTCATATTTTAAGAAGTACTTATCACATGATCACAAATTTTACATCACATTGTAAAGAACTGAGCCTTCTCAAACTTGTGCATTGGGGTGACACCATTTTGACCTTTACTTCCGGTTCAAACCGGACGTTTAACGCAAATGTCCATGTGCGTTCAAGCGTGTCCCACATTGCTGTAGAAAATCCAATGCCATGTACACGTCCTTGTGTGTGCGTGGCTGTGTAACATCGATGCCCCATTGCTATGCACATTAACCACGCGTTGTTCTTTTTTCAAGGTACACACTCCACGCTTTGTAAGTCTTTAATACAGGGCTTTTTTAAAACTTTATAAATCAACAAAAAATCAACCGTTTGAGATATGAACTTAATTCTTTCGACAAATGTCCAGGTAAGGGAGGCTCTTTCTTTTCGACACATTAAGTGACCTCTGTGACACCTACTTCCGGTCAAACCGGAAGTAGATCTTTATTTAAAAATGCTAAGAGCTAGGAACATGATTCTTTCACCAAATACCAAGGTTTGGAAAGTTCATTCTCTGTTGCACATTAGGTGACCTCTACTTCCGGTCAAACCGGAAGTACATGTAGCTCCTCGTGTAGAAGTGGTTAGAGTTAGGAACAAGATTGTTTCGAGAAATATCAAGGTTAGGTAAGGTCTTTCTTTGTGAAACATAAAGTGACCTTTGTAACCTCTACTTCCGGTCAAACTGGAAGTAGCTCCTCATTTAAAATTAGTAAGAGCTAGGAACATGATTCTTTCACAAAATAACAAGGTTTGGGATGGTCCTCTGTTGCATATTGCGTGGCCTGTGATGTCTACTTCCGGTCAAACCTGAAGTAGCTCGTCAATTAACAATGGTAAGAGCTTGGAACAGGATTCTTTCACCAAATACCAAGGTGAGGGAAGGTCCTTCTCTGTTACAAATTAAATATTATCTTTTAAAGAACAATTTCATGTTCATATATTTAGATACTTTAGTTGCTACATCAAATAACAACTTTAAGTACTATAATCCGAACACCTTGTTTTTGTAATGTCACAAAAACCTACGTCTAGTTGTTTACATTGATTTTATTCTGATGTCCTATTTTGATTTCAGATCTTAGCAGTGGAGCTTCGTCCGAGAAACAAGACAGTTCAAGAACCCCACTGAGAGAAGAGGAAACCAAATGGGCATTTGGGCTCAGAAATTTGAAGAAGCTGCAGCGTATAAAATTGCAAAATTTCTCACTGAAAGGCGATGGTTTGAACAAAATTGCAAAATCGCTCATGCAGTTAGGCAATTTCGTTGAGCTTGATGTTTCTGATAATCTGCTGGGGGGTTCGTCTAGGGACTGGACATCTTATTTGCAAAACATGAAAAACCTTGACAAGATTGATTTCAGCGCATGTGATTTGACAGGTCGGGATGCGAAGACCATTTGTTTACTGGTTCGTAACAAATATAAAATTCAGTTAAATCTCTCAGGCAACAGGGAACTCGGTGGTTCCACCGACAAATGGGTGAAACCTTTCCACCGTATTAAGAATCTGAATGAAATTGATTTAAGTGACAGTAACGTAAAGAGTAGCAACGTGGAAGAAATCATCAGTAATCTCCACAATGTAGAAGACTTGAATCTATCCTCAAATGAACTTGGAGGGTCACTAGAGCTGTGGACTCCAGCACTGAAGAAACTCAACAAGCTTAATAAGTTGGTGTTGAGGTCATGTGCTCTCACAGCTGAAGACTTGAAGTACATTGACGCCAATCTGGAACAAAACAAGAACTTCCACGAGCTCGATATCTCAGGAAATCATGGCATTGGAAGCCCTGTGGGATCTGTGTCTCTACCGAAGACCCTCAAGAAGCTCAACATGAGCGACTGTTGCCTTAATGGTCAGGCTCTCGATCAATACATTACCGATGACGCATCTCTGGTTGACATTAATTTGTCCAAAAATAAGAACATTGTCACATCTGCCTTGGCAATAATTATCAGAAAATTGAAAAAAATAGAGAAGTTGTCTTTGAGCGGCTGTTCCTTGACAGGTGAGTTCATGGAAGATATTCTTGGTGCTTGTCCTCAGTTAATTGACTTAGATATCTCTGATAATGAAAGTCTCAGAGGCACGCTGTCCTTGTGGTCAGGGAAGGTGGAGGAAATGGAGAATCTTCAAAGGTTGAACCTGGGTCGGTGTAAATTGGCAAGTGAAGATGTTGGACAGGTAGTAACAACTCTGAAAGATGCTGATAAGTTCAAGGAGTTAATTCTTTCGGGAAACACAGATATAGGTGGAAGCCATCTTACCATTGTAGCTGGTATGGATTACCTGAACACACTGGATCTGAGTGACTGTAAACTAAAGCAAGAATACATAGTTGATTTACTTCAACGAAAGTGCAGGTTGACTGAGTTGATTATCTCTAAGAATGACGATCTCGGTGGAACTTTGGCTCTTTGGGCTCAACACCTGCCTCACTTGGACGAGCTTCATAAATTAGATTTGGGTTGTACCTCATTGACAGGAAACGATGTAGGTCCTCTTTGTGAAGCACTGACGGCAATTCCAAGTTTCAATGAATTATGCATTGCAGGGAATGAAAAACTTGGTGAATCATCACAATGCTGGGGCATAATCGGACAAATGAAACTGAAGAAGCTAGACATCAGTGGCTGTTCGCTGACAGAAATGGGGTTACGAAATGTTTTAGATTTTCAGGCCAATTTGGGTGAGCAAGGGAAGTTGGAGGAGTTGGATATGTCTCTTAATCCAGATCTCGGAGAGGCGCTGATATCTCAATAGTAAAGTAGGATATATCAGAGTAAATAAGCAAGATGCTTTCTGTAGTTTGTATGGTTCAACTCTGGCTTATTGGTTTTATTACTATTTTTTTATGCAATTGACCCATCACAAGGCTTAAAGGCCACTCGAGGTGTGGCTACATTTTTGAAGGTAGAAACCTGCCCCAATGCGCAGAAACAAGACATATATATACATGTACAAGTCTCTTCACAGCACAGCTACACGTAAGTACAGGAAGGGGCACATGAACCTGTTGCGAGACAAATATAACTGTCTCTTCCCCTATTTGAAGTAAGACTACAAGCAATTATAGTTTATTAGTGTCTTGCTCAAGGACACAAGTGTAATGACCGGGAGTCAAACCCACATCCTGATGACTTAGCCACCAGAACTTAAGTCCGATGCACTTGGCCACGACACGCTAATATGGTCCTATGCAATCATTCATTCCATTGTAAAATTGTATACGGTTTGACGGTATTAATTTGAGGACATTAATATTGATGGGAAAGTGTGGAATTGATTCCAGAAGTTTTTAAGCACTCTTGTAGTTGTAGACAGTACAAGTTGTCTACAACTCATGTTGCATGGTGATTAACAGTATCATTTTAATAATAAAAATGTATAAAGAAAGTCTTTGTGAACTCAAAAATCTCCTGGGTCAGATTTGACCCGATTCCGGGTCCCAGGGGGTCTGACCCTTTCTGGGTCAGGCTTCTGACCCTTTCTGAGTCAGGCTTACCTGGAAACTGGTTAAAAAAAACTCACATTCTTTGTCAGTTTTGCATAGTTTTGGGATCAGTTTGACATAGAATCTGGTTCATTCTGACCCATAAATGGGTCGGGGCTCCTGGGACCCGGGTCAATTTTAACCCGGGAGTTTTTAGAGTGTATAAACTATTGTCGTTCTTCTTAACTTGCATTTTAAGACTTTTGAATGCAAAAATTACAGAGTTGAGATAAAACTCACTTTTTCGTTGATTATTATTAGCGTTATTTTTTCTTCGTTGTTTTTCATTAGTTTTTCTTGTACATTGTAAGCGCTTTGTAACCGCTGGAAAAGGTAGTATACTAAACGCTGCTATCATTTTATTACTAAAATCAACAAAGGCGGATATTAAAGGCATTGCATACGTTTGGTAATGACTCTGAAAATTTATGGCAATAAAAACTTACTTGGTAAGAAGTACAGCTGCTTTGGATAGTATAATGCATATTGAGAAACGTTCAATTCGAAGTACCGCCGTTATGGAAAAATATATCACTTTTTATCTCCAAAAATTTGAATCTGAGAAGCGTTGTTGGCGGTAACGCTTCTCAGATTTTGAACGTTCGAATTGACTAACGCCCTCAAGTGTCTAAGATTAACTGCTTTGTAAATTGATTCCTAATTGGTCGTTTTTGCCGATCGATCTCTGAATGGGCAGTTCGCCCCTGGTTCGATCGCCCTTACACGGAATCGCCGTCTTGGAAAAATGACAGCGAGTCAACACCAATGCGAATTTACTTTCCAACAGTAGATAAAGGCCCAGTTCCCCATCTTGCGCCTACGGCGCTGTATAATCTTTGGTCACCACTGACTGCTGATCTCTATTGCACGAATTACGTAATTCATAAACATGTCACATTTTGACATTGCTGTGTGCCTGACGGATGAGTTGTCGTTTCATATGTTCCCAAAATTTAACTCTCTGAGAAAGATATGGATTAGGAATATACGCACAGATCCTGGATGAAGTTTCAAGGTAAGTCTCAGACATTCATTGTCAAAAATGTTTATTTAAAACCATACCATGGAGGTACGTTTCGAAACTAGAGTAGGCTGTAACTCGCTCTTATCTTATTACTAAATACTATTTTATTTACTAAGTATTACTAAACAGTGAGTAACGTTCAGACGTTAGTGCACGCATACCGTCGAAGAAGGAAGTGTACTCCATATGTCTGCTCTCTAAGTATGTTCTAAGTAAGGTCAGACTGCACGAACATGTGGCTCATGGAGTCGAGTGTACGATAAAAAGCCTGTACAAATAAGTTATACTACTATAGGACTCAACCATTGTCAACTAATTAGTCTGGTGGAATCCCTGAGGGTTTTCCTGATTTCACTGGACAATTTTGTAAATTTATGATGTTGAATTGCTTCTTATCTTGAATTGAACCATGGGCATAGACGAAGGACGAACTAAACTGACAAACTCAAAACTGCTTATGTTATAGTCTTTATATAATGTCCTCAGAAGTTACATGAATGGAGGTCTTTAACTCTGAATATTCTAAGGTCTTTCAGGGATTTTCTTGGTGCTTTACTGATTTTCTTAATTAGTTTTTATTTTTGATGTTTTGAATTTCAGATAACAAGATGCACACATGTTTGTTCAACTCACTTTAAAGAAAATGAGTTTAAAAACCACAATGACTGGGAAAAGGCTTCTTAAATGCTCCAAGCATTTTTCCTTGGACTGTGGAAACTCCTAAAAGGCGGCAACTTAGAAGAAACAGAGAGTAAGTATTTTATTTATATCAACTGAACACAATTAACTCTTTCTAGGGATGTGTTGACTTACAACTTAGTTATGCAAAGCATCTGTTCATTCGAAATCTTCATTGTGCTGAAAGCACTAGCTAAATTGTATGTTTGGCATTGTACAACTTTTTAAGGCCTCTCCCCCACCCCACCCCACCCCTTAAAAAAAGGGTTAGTGGGTGGTTGCTACTAAACCTGGGAAAATGAAGATATAACATGAAGTCCCTCCTGATCCATTTTTTTTTAAAGCTTTGCTATCATTACTCTACAATGCAAATCTTGAAATCCTATAAATGTACGGGTAAGTTTCATTATTAAAATTGTCAAAATTATGTGTCATATTGACAAATTTCTTTACAATTAACAGGTGTCCAGCAACAGCTGTGAAACATGGAGAGTGACTGTGGTGTGGAGAAGCATTACCAAGTTACCGGACCATGATTATCTGGATCACATCCCCTGTAGAAGACAAACTTTTAGGCCACGCAGGAACGAATTGAACAACTGGAAAGCAACTTGATAAACAATGCCGTCCAGAAAGACATTTTTCGGAAAGGTATTCCAAAGATCCTGCATAGATTTACACGGCATTTCCAACATACACACTGTTGATGGAATTTTTTAATTTTGTTTTTCCTCATGCATCAACGATGACCCGATGGAGCCAAGTGGTGTGTTCAAAAAGAGGAGAAAGTTCATCAATGCGTGCTGGCTTTCAGTCTGAACTGCCACTTATTGACCAGTTTTTTTCTTTTCCTGAATAAGGTCAAATAAGGTTCATTCGATGAGGACTTAGGAGATAAATTTGGCATATCTAGTTCAACAGTCAGCAGATTTAGTATTACTTGGGCTAACTTTCTGTATGCTGTGCTTGGGAGTATTCCTTTGTGGCCAACAAGAGAGATGGTCGACCGACATATTCCAGATGCCTTCAAACAGTTTTCAAAATCTTGTGTTATTTTAGACTGTACTGAACTATTTGTGCCAGCACCGTCAAGTTTGAATTTAAATTCAGAATTTTTTTCGCATTACAAACGTCATGAAACATTTAAATGCCTTATTGGAATATCACCAGGAGCAGGAGGCCTTGTTACATTTGTAAGTAACCTCTATGCTGGTGGAATTTCAGACAAAGAGATCACCAAGCAGTCTTGTATGTTGAATTTACTTGAATCTGGAGAAGAGGTAATTGTAGATAAGGGATTTGTAACAGAGTACCTGCTTTGTCCTGTTGAATGTAGCTTGGTTATTCCACCATTCCTTACTGCTGAAAGTGGTCAATTTTCCAAAGAAGAAACTGAATAGACGCAGACCATTGCAAGACTCTATGTGCATGTAGAGTGAGCTTTTCGTAAAGAAATTTCATCTGTTTGATGGCCTCGTACCAATTTCCCTTGCTGGTACAGTTAATCAAAAGTGGACAGTCTGTTGTAATGTAACAAATTTTCAAGGGCCATTATTCTAAGTCAGTGTAGAAGTCTAACAGTCAAGTGTATAATTTTATATTTATGCATGAACCATTGAACATCATTTTATGAAGTAATCCTGTAAAAAAGGCCGTTTGCATCATTATTGGAGACAGCCTAGAATCAGTTGCCTGTAAATTGCATCATGTGACATGACTCTTACGAGTGACAGCAGGCATAGATTGAAGGAACCATACCTCTGTATCTTCTCCAAGAAATGGCTTTCTGTGGCATTTCCCCTACATATTTAAAACAGGTGCTGGTCAGCACAAACTTTGACCTAAAATGTGCATGTATTATAAAATAAACTAATTATGCCATTGCACCCCAAAATACTAAAAAAAGGACTTAGTTTCTGCAGTAGCACCATGTAAATTATCGAGCCCTGTGGACATTTTAGATTCCTTAATTGTTTCTTGAAGGATCTGCGACACACTCAAAAGCAATTACTGTATGTGGTTCTTCATTGTTTTATGTCAATAAACAGTGTGTTTAAAAAAAAATAAAAAATCCCGTATATTGATTTTGTTTTGTTTTCTTTTATAAATAATGGTTTTCAGGAATGCAAACAAAATTCACATGCATTACACAATATACTTTGTGGCTACTTTTGTGAAAGAAACAACACTCTCCTTGGACATACAATGTATGTGGCTCAGATTATTGTCCTCTGAAATGCCCATGAATAGCTCCAGAATGAATTACTCAATGATAACGGGAACCACAATGTGTAGAGGGGGAAAAAAAGAAAAGTTTGACTAAAGGACAAGAACTATTTTATGTTTCAGTCTTTTTTAACCATCAATTCGGTATAAAATCAGGAGATGCATCTTCAAGTAATTACAACTTGTTATCACACAAAGCTGGCAGCAAGTACTGGAAACAAAACGCGCCAGTTATGAATAGTCTATCATCAATGAATGTTCCTTCTACATGAAAGTCATTTGTTTTCCACACAAAGAAATCACACCATTTTGATCCAGTTAAACCCATCATCTGTCCCATAACCTGGACATAGTAGTTATGGGACTTTCTCAGTTTATATAACCATTGAGGTAGGAATTAAACTCATGATATAAACCATTCACACAAGACTGGTACTGAACTTCCGTGAATGAACCCTTCATTTGGGCATTTATTTCGAGGTGTTTCTCTGGGGTTGTAGGCCCTTTTCGAAACCACGGCTTCGGCTCCGGATTCGGCTCAGGCTAGCTTGGCCCCGCGGTTGTTATGACAATTGCGCGTGCTTTGCGAACGCGCTCATGGCCAGCTTTAGACGAGAGGACGGACCCTGAAGCCGAATCCAAAGCCAAAGCCGTGGATTCGAAAAGGGCCATAAATCCTTCCGTCTGGGGAACATGCCAGATGTACGCATGATGGGTTGATTACTATTTTCCTTTGTGCCGGTAACTACTCCGGTCGACGGGCTACGTCCCGTAGCCATAGATTATTTATTGGGGGGGGGGGGTCAAGTTTGTTTTCGGTTTGAAACATATTCAAAAAGGAGTCAACATGATTCTTGTAAATATTAGCACGGAGCAATAAACTGATTTATTGCTTTGTGATAACCACAAGTCGGGCATGGGCAAAGATTATTTACCAAACAGTACATAGCAAATGATTTGATTGAGCTTGGATTTCCTCGGTGATAACATCAGTGAGCACAATGTGTAGGCCTACTATACATGACACTGCGTTGTTTATTACATGTCCATTTCGATTACAAAAGCTACCGAGCGACCAAATTGGCCTAGATACTCTCAGTTCACAATTTCACCACAGTACACGCATACGTACTGTACATGTGGTACCTAGAACACAGTACAATGTACATGATGTGTGTGTGTGTGTGTGTGTGTGTAGCTTACTCCATCACGTCCGCTTGCGGTCAGTCGGCTCTGCTGCATATATTATCATAATGTTATGGGACCTGCCAAACCACAGTGGAGAGTTCGTGACCCCGTTTCGGGTTACACGAAGCCGTGCCACGGCTGGCACACGGACCCCCCGGGCTGGCCGAACGAACCAATTTCAAACGGCCCATATTGGTATTTTTAAGATAACGACCACAGGAGGGCGGTAGTACTTTTTCAACGAACTACAATATGAAATGTCGAAACTATTTACTAACTGTTCTCCGGCGTGAAATAACCGTTCTAGTTTGTCGCCGAAATCTCAAAAACGCTACTACCTTTTGAAATGAAACTTTCACAGGTTAGTTTTATGGTATATATCTACAATTATATTTGTTTGAAACAAACAGTAGGCTCAAATTACCAAACGTATGCAATGCCTTTAACTATACATTACAAATTGACTTGACAACAAGTCCTCATTATCAACATTAATTCTGACCAACCAAAGTCCTTCAATTTCCTTTTCTCCAAATAAAAGGATTTTGATGGATATAGGGTTTTAGGCCACTGCAGCAGATAGAGAAGGATCCTGAAAGATGTGGGTCATGGTGTGTTTTTGTTGTGGAAGGTTTAAGTACATGTACATGTTGGAATTAAGCTATTAGGTGTATTTTGATGAAGAAGGATTTAGAAGGATTAGGATCATATGTGATTTTGCTATAAGTGATACAGTAGGAATTGGGTCATATGCAATTTGGCTGAAGCGGAAACATAAATATGATATGAAACTGTAATTAACAGATTATCATCATGGGATGCATCAGACATTCTAATCAAAATTAGCTCACTCACAAAAAACATTGTAAGAAAAAGGATTAAGAAGGAATTTGTTCATATACAATGTGAATAAAATATACAAGGATTTAGACTTCACGGTCTTTTGACCGTCTCAGACTGAAGGATATTGTAGGACTTGGGCTATGTGTGAGCTAATGGTCCTAGTTAGATAGTGTTAAAACGTGCATCCAAACCAACTTTAAAATGCCGAACAACTCTGGTATCCAACATGACCCTGCCAGTGGCTCTCTTGTAATCAAATTCTGCAGTTTGTGAACAAAGAATTATTCAAGAAAAAATATGAACTATTTGATTAGAACCAATTGTGACATGATTTGAAGTTTCACCAGATTTATATAAAGTATGCATTCGAAAACTATTGAGCAAAGACAGAGGGGTTATTTCCATGTCTATATTGATTCGTTAATATTATTTTCGCTGATTGCTTGAATTCCAGCAGGAATTTAAAGATCCAACATAGTTTTTGCAAGTACAATTTAAATGTGGTTAGCTCAAACTTCACCCCTTGTCCCACTTGGCATCTCAAACCCAAAAGCTGTTATGCACTAACAGGCCTCACTTAGCAGCAAAAGCTTATAAGCTGGAATAGTATTCGCTACTATCACTGATTGATGTTTAGTTACAAATTTCCTAACAATAGTTTTTCCGTTATACTGTAATGTTTTTAAGATCCTCGCACTGTGGATTTTCCAATATGAATCAATTTCACCGAACTAACATTAACTTAATCTTTTTGTTGCAGATTCAGAGTGTTTTCATTTATGGGGAAAATCATTTAGAATGTTTTTTATACATTTGTTGTTTTACTAAGAAAAGTAATATTGATTGTTCTTTATAATTTTAATAACGAGTTTGTCGACTTTGTACAATTCAATAATATTTGTATTTTCATTTGCAAGATTCGCTGGCTATAGACGTATGGAAATCTTTAATTTGTTTTAATTTTTTTGTCTTTTCAAATGCCGAAAAAACTAGTGACTTTACATATTAACCCTCTTACTGTCTGACAATTCAATATCATCAAAGGTGGTATTGAATGGTATAATAGACTATACCTGCCTGCAGTATGATAACGTGCGGTGAATGCATCTACACAGTACATTCAACCCTCCTACTGTCTTACCATTCAATAACATCCACTGGATGGTATTGAATAATAATAATAATAATAATAATAATAATAATAATAATAATAATAATAGTAATAATAATAATAATAATAATAATAATAATAATAATAATAATAATAATAATAATAATAATAATAATAATAATAATAATAACTAGTTCTTATATGGGGCATTTCACAATAACGTCTCAATATGCTTTACATTAGAATGGTATAATAAACTATGCCAGTCTGCTATTTGATATGATGTGATGAATGCATACAATACGGTCAACCCTCCTACTGTCTTACTATTCAATAACATCCACTTGATGTATTGAATGGGCTACAGTATCAACTATGCCAGTCTGCTATATGATATCATCTGATGAATGCTTCTACACAGTACAGTCAACCCTCCTACTGTCTAACCATTCAATAACATCCACTTGATGTATTGAATGGGCTTCAGATAAACTATGCCAGCCTGCTATATGATATCATGTGGTGAATGAATACTACACATAACTTTCAACCCTCCTACTGTCTGACCAATTAATAACATCCACTGTGACATTGAATTGGTAGACATTGACTACGCAGCCTACAATATTATGGTATTTTGTGGTAAAAACAATTCTGTGCACAGTTGCACAACCACAACAGACAACATGGGCAGTTGAATGGTTTCCAAGAGCAACAGGGCTAAGCACAAGGAAGACCTTTTTATTAAACAGATCCTTAACTTCTATAACAATTTCTAATTACCAAAGAATGATACATAATTGATGGAAGGAAAAAAGTTAATAGTTTTAATCTGAAGTGGCACTCATTAAAACTTTGATACTATAGTACTCACATGTGCGATGACTATCCTTTGTCACTCTCCGTTGTTTGGTGATAGATGCCAGCCTGTTCGGATCATCTGGGCTCCATTTCATTCGCAGACCCCAGTGATGAACTATTTTCTGTTAAACGAAGAAGCAGGAAAGAAGATGCAAATCAGGGCTCGAATTTGGGGTAAAATTCCACAATACTTTTACTGCACCAAAATGTATTTGTCAAGACCAGAATCTTAATGAGTAAGGACTTTCTACAAAGTATCAAATGGAAACTGTTTTTATTGGAACTTAAGCACTTAAGAGACGGTTTGTCTCATGTGTATGTGGGTAAGTATATTTTGATACTCAACAGAATTGAAAGATTCAAAGTCAACATTTTGAACATCATTTCTTGTGTTTTTTTCTCGTTAATGATGATACACAGTGAGGTATTATTATTCAATTGAAAAACACAAGACTGCTGGACTTGTCCAGTCTTGAGTTTACTGGCCCAAGGCTTAAATCACTGGCCTCAGGCCAGTGGTCCAGTGTAAAATTCGAGCCCTGCAAATGGTAATGACTTGGTATTTTAGCTGATAACCTTTTTTGGTAAGAACAGTGGTGTTGTGCTTGCTAAGTTTTGTGCTAAAGCAATTCTCAGTTTAGTTCACTTTATTTTCCACATAATAAAAGAAAGTAAAAAAAGATTAAATTTTCATAATAACTAAGACCCAGTAAATAGGGCGCTGTACTCCTTCTTTGAAATTTTGACTTGGACAGTCATACCAGCCCCCCAGGGAAGTAGAAAGGCGATTTGCCATGCATGTGTGATACCCTGGTCAAAAGAAAATGGTTAAATTACAACCAAGACTGGAAAATCGTCTAATAGCTTCTCCAGATATCAAAGATGAAATAACAAGCCTTTGTTCTCCAAATTGATGTTTTTGAGGCCCAAAACCAGTGCTCACCATGCCGCCGTTAGATCCAATTGACACTTTGCATTCGGGATCTGGATATTCGTCACGACCGTTTCCTTATGTAAAAAGTCAAATAGACTACGCAGATTGCATGTTCGCTGATGCCCTGAGCTGAGTTACATTGCTTTGCGCAGTCAACACAGATTACCAGCTGTACTGTGTAGTGCTGGCTGATTCAAACACACGCTCCCTCTGTAGCCATTGTGGGGGTCGTTGCAAGATTTTCCATCCCACCTTTCAGCCTGCACTACGACACCGCTGGTATTCTGCATTGACTGCGCAAAACAATGTGTAACTCAGGGCATTAGCGAACACGCAACCCTCTTTGTGTTAATATTACTTTTTACATGTAAGAAAACAGTCATTGACGAATATGGAAATAATTGTCACATGATCTGAAACAGAACGAAATAGAGTCTAACGGCTGCATGGCGCAGGCACTAGTTTCTGGCCTAAAAAACATTGATTCGGAGGACATTTTTAGATCACTCAACCATCTACTGTGGTATTGAATGACAACTAAACTATGCAAGCCAGCAATACATATTTGCACAGTTGTGCCACCGTACACAACCTTGAATATTTTAAATGGTTGGTCAACCCACTGGAACTTGGAAGTTTTCACCAAGAGTACGATTTCAGCGAAAATTTTCCACAATTAGTTATTCTTTTGTTGGAAAATGAAAACATGGTCATGACAGCTTTGTCCTGCTGTGTAATCAAAAATATGACTGAGTACCTATTTGCAGACCCAGCTACTGGGGCGCTGTACTCCTTTTTGGAGATTTTGACATTCATCTGTCGTACTAGCGCCCCAGTAAGGTATATGTATGTACGCTTTGACGGCTTATGGTGAAGCGGATTTGAAACGAATCTGTGATACCCTGTTAAAAGAATTGCCAAAATTACGACAAAGACTTTGCTGGAAAATCGCCTACTGCCTTCTCAAGATATTGTACTCACGATCATTTTCTGTCCTCCAAATCGAAGATTTGTTAGCCCACTGAAAGTGCAGCTATTACAATTTCCATTTTACTACTAAGTGATAGTCACGCGATACTCAACAACTGTTTCCTTATGTGTATTAACCCTTTTAGAGGTGAAGCGACATAAATGTTGCCGTACGGTTTAGAGGTAGAACGACATTTATGTCACTTCAGAAAGTATGCGGAAGCTTCCACATGAAAGACCGCATACTATTGGTTGAACAAGCAGCCCTTTGTGTAGGTAGTGCGTGAATACTAACCCTATCAAAAACAAGATACTATCCCTAGGTTGATGACTTAAATGACGTAGGTACACGTATAGTCATGTGGGTAAGGGGATTTCCCAGAATTCGTGTTGCGGCGGCGACACAGTAAACAAGATGGCAGCGCCCAGTGGCAGTGGAATTGGCGGTGGGGATGGAGTTAAAATTTCACGAAAAAGAGCTGCGCAGTTGAATCCTTTTGAGATCATTGATATGCTCAATGATTCACAGGATTCGCAGGATAGTGGCAGTGACATTGATATGCAGGATTTTGGGTACATTGACGATGAAAGTGACGATACAGAATCGTCAGACGGGCAAGGTAATGATAGTGTCACTGTCAGTGATGATGATATGGCCGATGTTGATGATGATATGGTCAGTGTAAACAGTGGCCAGGGTGGTGATGACAGTGACAGTGACACAGACAGTGATACTGATATTGTAACTCCTTGGAAGGAAGTAGCTAGGCCAAATAGAGATACTCCAGTTATAAATGATTTCACTAGTTCATCTGGTCCCACATGGGCACCAGCCGCAGATACCCGACCAGTTGAATACTTTGATAAACTTTTTGAGCCCCTGAATGATGAAGGGACATCGCTGTGGAACTTTCTTCTTTGTGAAACAAACAAGTACTTTGACTGGACTCTTGGAAAAAAGGATGTTTTGCAGAAGAACAGCAAGATGCATAAGTAGAAACCGCTCCAGATGGATGGACTGTGTGCCTTTGTTTTACTCATACTAAATATGGGACTTGTACGCAAACACAAAAAAGAGGAATACTGGAATACAAGTAACTACTCACAGGACACACCAATGTTTCGAAAAATATTCACGTTAGACACATTCAAGCTCATCCTTCGGTTCTTTCATGCTTCAGACCGTGCTACAGAAAGAGAACGTGGACAAGAAAACTACGACCCACAATACACATTTCTCCAAGTTCTTGACCATCTAAATAAAACATGGGAACGCGAGTACAATCTTCCATGTTGCATCTCCATTGATGAATCCATTGTCGGTTTCAAAGGGCACCACGTGCTTGTCAACTACATCAGGATAAAGAAACATCATCAGTGGGGGCCCAAGGAATATAGCCTTGCTGACTCAAGTTCTGGATACATCAGTCACACCATGTACCATGTAACCGGTGGAAAGAAGTCCAATTTTGGTCAACCATACGACACTTGTAAGAAACTACTTGTCAACCATACTGGAAAGAACCACCATTTGGTTGTGGATAACTATTACACAAGCATTCCACTCTGTGAACAAATGCTCAAGAAACAGATCTATGTGACAGGTACAGTGAGATCTAACCGTCAGGGCTTGCCAAAGGCAATAAAAGCAAAACTAAAGAAAAAGGACGACGTCAAATAACTACGTAAAGGACAATTGTTGGCTGTCAGCTGGGTCGATAGAAAACAAGTGCGTCTGCTGTCAACCCATGCACCTGCTGGAATGACTGATGTTGTACGCAGACAGAACAAAACAAAACGTGTTCCAATAGTTGTTGCAGAATACAATGCAGGGATGGGAGGTATTGATGTGGCAGATCAGATGACCGACCACTATGCTGCGGAACTGAGAACAGTAAAGTGTTGGCGCAAAATTGTGTTTCACCTGATTCATCGCACTGTAACAAATGCATACATATGTTACAAACAGAATCCCACCAGGCAGGGCAAAACATTGACACACCTACAATTCCTGGTACATGTAGTGGAAGGATTAGTGGGCGCCTACCAGGAGCCCAGGCAAAACGTTGGAAGACCAAGCTTAGGCCCCATCGAAGCAAGGAAATCAGAACGCCACTTCATGGAGATCATTCCAGACAAGAAACGTAAAAAGTGTGCTGTGTGTGCTTCAAAGCGAGACCAGGGCTTCAAAGGGACTCGCATCACAACTTGGTATCCAAAGTGTGGGGTTGGACTATGTAAGGGTGAATGCTTTCAACAGTACCACACATAAACACCATTTACCCTTGACAGCAACATGCAAAGGAAGGACAGCCACAAGCGTCATTAATTGTTGTTGACTAAAACCGGTTTATTGTTTTTCCATACAGGTAAGAAAAATTCAGTCAGTTCCAGTAAAATATCACATTTATAACTGTTTTCAGTAAAATATCACATTTATAACTGTTAAAGTTATTTTCACCACCCCTAAAAATAGGTTGTTGTAAACTAAGGTTGTTGTAAACTGTAATCTTGCTTTTCAATTGCATATACATTACCAAACTGCCTTTGTTTTAACATGTATCAAAATTAATTCACCCACAGCCACAAGAGGGCAGCAGAAAATTTACCTTCAAAAGGGTTAACGCTGCGAGGATTGCGTGTTCGCTGATGCCCTGACTTGTATATTGTTTTGTGCAGTCAATGCAGGATACCAGCTGTGGAGTGTCAATGACCCCCCCCCCCCTCCAACAATGGCTACACAGAGGAGGGAACGTGCGTTTCAACCAGCACTGTGATGAAGCCAACACTACACAACGAACTGGTGTCCTGCATTGACTGCACAAAACATTATGCAAGTCAGGGCATCAGCAAACAAGCAATCCTCGCGTTACTACACATACATGTAGTGTAAGGCAGTCGTTACTGGGTCTAGTACTGGTGTAAACCCAGTAACTGGGGCGTTATGTACTCCCTCTCTCGTACACTAATGCCCCAGGGAGAGTAATGCCAAAAATACGAAATTGAAACAAAAGTTGGCCAAAATCATGCCAAACACTTTACAAAATATCTTGAACAGCGCCTACCTCCTTCTCCAAATGTCAAAGACGAGCTTATGGGGCTTCACTAGTACTCACGATCATTTGGGGGCTGCAAATTTGTGAAAATGTGATGCGACTCCTATGGAAAACATGGACAAGTCCGAGTAAAAATGCTTTTCCATTCGAATAACGCTAGCTGCAAACGTGCACTGAATTCAATGGACGGCCATACAAGAAGACGGGGGACACAACGGCGTCGTGTCCCCCGTCTTCGCGTACAGTCTTGTATGGCCGTCCATTGAATTAACGTTGCAGCGTTATTCAAATGGAACAAGCATTTTTACTCGGACTTGTCCATGTTGTCCATGGGAGTCGCGTCGTGAAGTCGAGTCACTAGTGAAGCCTAGACTTTGATTTTGACATTATTGGTCATACTAGCACCCCAGTAAGGAATATGTAGTAACTGCAACGGTCAGGAGGATTTAAAACACCTATGTTAAAAAAATGCCTAAGACTCAACAGAGTTGCTAAAAATTCGCCTACTGTCTTCTCCAAGTGTTTAAGGTGAAATAAAATGCATTTAATTGTACTCGTGATCAATTTCTTTCCTCCAAATTGATGATTTTTAGGGCCTCTGACAACCCTGCCGTTACAATCGCCATTTTCATTACTAATGTCACGACTGTTTCCACACTTAAAAAAAGTTGTATTAACGCTGCGGGGATCACGTGTTCGCTGATGCCCCGACTTGTATATTGTTTTGCGCCGTCAACACAGGATACCAGATAACGAACACCACAAAGTTCCATTGGTCATGATTGACACTACACAGCTGGTATCCTGCGTTGACTGCGCAAAACAATATGCAAGTCTGGGGCATCAGCGAACACGAAATCCCCGCAGCGTTAATGCGACTTTTTTCAAGTCAGGAAACAGTCGTGACATTAGTAATAAAAATGGCGATTGTAACTACAGGGTTGTCAGAGGCCCTAAAAATCATTGATTTGGAGGACAGAAAGTGATCGTGAGTACAATTAAATGCATTTTATTTCACCTTTAAACATTTGGAGAAGACAGTAGGCGAATTTTTAGCAATTCTGTTGAGTCTAAGGCATTTTTTTTTACAGAGGTGTTTTAAATCCTCCTGACCGTTGTAGTTACTACATATTCCTTACTGGGGCGCTAGTACGACCCATGATGTCAAAATCTCAAAAAAGGAGTACAGCGCCCCAGTTACTGGGTCTAAGTGAAGCCCCATAAGTTCGTCTTTGACATTTGGAGAAGGAGGTAGCCGCTGTTCAAGATATTTTGTAAAGTGATTGGCATGATTTTAGCCGACTTTTGTTTCAGTTTCATATTTTTGGCATTACTCTCCCTGGGGCGTTAGTGTACGCCCCAGTTACTGGGTCTGGTACTGGTGTATACCCAGTAACTGGGGCGCTATACTCCTTTTTAAAAAATTTTGACATTGTCGGTCGTACTAGCGCCCCAGAAAAGTATGTGTAAGTTGGTTTGAAAAGCTGTTATGGCGAAGAGGATTTAAAACACCTCTAAAAAGTGGCCACAATTACGACAAAAACTCAACAGAATTGCTGGAAAATCACCTACTGGCATCTCAAGATATCAAAGATGAAATAGAATGCATTTAATTGTACTTACGATCACCTTTTGTCCTCCAAATCGATGATATTGTAGCCCACTAAAACCACTCAAATGCAGCCGTTACAATCGCCATTTTACTACTGATACTGCGATATTTAACGACTGTTTCCTTATACGAGGATTGCGTGTTCGCTGATGCCCTGACTTGCACATTGTCTTGTGCAGTCAACGCAGGACACCAGCTATGTAGAGCAACGACCCCCCGTGGCTACTGAAAGTTCCATTTGGTCATGATTGGCCGAGCGCGCATGCTGTACAGCTGGTATCCTGCGTTGACTGCACAAGACAATGTGCAATTCAGGGCATCAGCGAACACGCAATCCTCGTAGTGTTAATACGACATATAAACATGTAAGCAAACAGTCGTTGAGTATCGCATGACTAGCAGTAGTAAAATGGTGATTTTAATGGCTGCATTTTGAGTGGTTTTAGTGGGCTGAAAAATCATCGATTTGGAGGACAGAAAGTGATCGTAAGTACAATTAAATGCATTCTATTTCATCTTTGATATCTTGAGAAGCCAGTAGGCGATTTTCCAGCAATTCTGTTGAGTTTTTGTTGTAATTTTGGCCACGTTTTTAGAGGTGTTTTAAATCCTCTTCGCTATAACAGCTTTTCAAACCAACTTACACATACTTTTCTGGGGCGCTAGTACGACCGACAATGTCAAATTTTTTTAAAAAGGAGTACAGCGCCCCAGTTACTGGGTCTAATACGACATATAAACATGTAAGCAAACAGTCGTTGAGTATCGCATGACTAGCAGTAGTAAAATGGTGATTTTAATGGTTGCATTTTGAGTGGTTTTAGTTGGCTAAAAAATTATCGATTTGGAGGACAAAAAGTGATCGTAAGTACAATTAAATGCATTCTATTTCATCTTTGATATCTTGAGAAGCCAGTAAGCGATTTTCCAGCAATTCTGTTGAGTTTTTGTCGTAATTTTGGCCACTTTTTTAGAGGTGTTTTAAATCCTCTTTGCCATAATAGCTTTTCAAACCAACTTATACATACTTTTCTGGGGCGCTAGTAGTAGCCTACGACCGACAATGTCAAAATTTTTAAAAAAAAAGGAGTACAGAACCTCAGTTACTGGGTCTAGTACTGGTGATAGTTTCTTAATTGATGGGCATTCCAAATAATTTATAATACCTTGTTTTCATTTGGAACTCACTAGCTCTTCCAAAAACATTCATATGTATCATACTACAAAACAAAAATACTTTTTGTACTTTATTGGGGGTACTTATGTACTTACCAAGCAGTTGTGTGGCGTTTCCCATGTATGCACGCCGTAGACACGGTCGGTTCATGGTCGTCAAAGTTCGACGGCTTTCCACGGCAACTTCTCGGTCTTTTGCGGTATACAGGACCGAAGTGGATCCGTCCATGATTGATAGTGTTCTTACTTTCACAGAAATTAACTCCTTATAAATGACAAAGACGACGTAAAAGCTTACTGAAAACTTGCTTTTTGAGAGACTAAATAAGCACATGTACAGTGCAAGCGGGTTCAAAATACAAGATGGTTGAGCCAGTTCGCAAACACCAGCGTAATCATGTACAAACTCAATACCTTTACAGGCTACCAGCTGCGCCGTGCGCTGATTGGCTCAATTCGTTGTATTTTTGTTTTCATGAGTTTCACGGGGCTTGAGAAAGATTACTGATATATTTTTTTGATTTTATTAAATAACAAGAGAAACCTCCACGTTAACTGCTGAAAATATGAAAGTTTCCTGATTTGTTTAAATAAATATTTCACGGTTATTATTCAAGGTAATTACGCAATATCAGAATGGAGGATTTTGAAGAACATCAAGAAAACTTGCTATTACTTTAATGAAGTACACAATCAAATCAAATCAAATGGGGGAGGGGTGGGTTATCGAAATTGTAATACATGACAAATTTGTTCATTTACATCCTAAGTTGAATATCAAATCGAAAAAGGGCGATTTGTTCAAATTACTTTTAGTATGGTTGTCAGCGGCGAAACAAGGGTAACATTATAGAGGGGGCACAAGGGGGGGGGGCACCATTTTTTCTAGGGGCTGTTTTGGCCAATTCAAACTGCAGTTTCGGTTTGTATTTTTCCTAAACAAGCCCCTTGTTATGCCGTTTAGCTATTTTTTCTATATAATTATCTGACTTTAGGTAAAAACAAATACATTGTCTGCCTACAAATAAATAAAACTAGTTTTAAAAGATTGAAATTACTATAAAAGCTTATAAAATGTAACATTTTATTCTGGTAACATTTAATCTTAAAAGTCCAGATTTGAAATGGGGGGGGGGGGGGGGGGGGAAATTATTTGGAGAAATTACTTATCTTGATAATGTCACTTTGTGGAAAATCCTCTTTAAAATTTAGGTTATTGCCATTTTTGTTTATTAAATTAACCCCGTTCAAATATGTTTCAAATTATCCTTTTACTAAATTTGTTGCCAAATTGTTTTGCTACTTATTTAAACACATTAAGGGATGATTTAATAAAGATACATCATTCTTCTATGGAGCAGGTCTTCCTCAGAAAGTAACATAGAGCCTACTATAGCAACATACATGAAGAATTGAAGTATCTTCCCTAAAAATTAATGAATTAATGGATAGGTTGGTTGGTATATATGTTGCAGATACAGCGTACCGGGTATAATGTGTTATATGCTATGTTGATTCGTTGATGAATCTAGGCCATACAGTATTTTAACGAGTAAATACACGTGGAGTGGCCTTTTCAATCACAATCATTGGATTTTCTAAACGTCACAACCAATTAAAGCCCCAGCTCAACATTGGTAAAGTGTCTGTAAATGCTTCCATTCTTTGCACAAATCAAGATAGTATACGTAATAAAACCAACCTGTGAAAATTTCAGCTCATTCCGTAGTTTCGTTTGCGAAAAACGGTAAACATGTATTCAGCATTTTGTACGCAATCTAGTTTATTGTACGCAATCTAGTTTTGCCAGCGTTTTGGTCTCACATGAGACGAAAATTTACTTTGGGCCTTATTTCATTTATTATGAAAAAAACGTTGTGGTTTATTGCTTGACATAAAATTTACAAAAAAAAAACAAAACGATAACACTTCAGGCAAAAATATTTCAAGGAAAGTTTTCTATCGTCCTTATCTTTATACCATGTAAGGTGTAAATCTGTGAACATTTTTTTCTCTTTCTAACCAATGTTGCGCTATAGGGCTTTAAACAGAAACAAGTACAAATAGAAAAAGCACCCTCACTTTACCCAAAAATTATACCGGTAGCAACTAATTTTCCAAAAAAATATGAGATACATCATTTCTGAAAATTAGGGCATCCGGGGGCATGGACATCAGTTGGAGGGGGGCATTCCCCCCGTGCCCTCCCCACCCCCAGTTTTTATTATTTATTATTGCGGGTTAATTTATGTGAATCATAAAACAGCCAAAATGCTGACTTCATTCAAATTTACAAAATTAAAACAATTAAGAATTTTAAAATTTACAAAGAAAAGCTTTTGAAAGCTTCACAGTAAGCCACTGAGTGAGGGTTGTATTAAATAATGCAACAGATGAGCCCCTTGGGAGGGGCGCAATAAAACAAACCTTAGTTGATTCACTGTAATCAAATATCTGCTCGATCAGTGTTGTCAATCGATTTTATTTCATTACAAAGAATTAAATACATTTCTTTAATTTACATCATTTGTGTGGAAAAATACATTATCATATAACTTATTGTACAGTGGCATCATTGAATTGCAATGACAAAAAAACAGTAAGTATTGATCCCATTACATTAGTACAACTACTCTTCACCCAAAGGCCAGTTTCGTGGAGCTGCTGTCAAAGCTGAACAATTTTGCTCAACAACTTTCTGCTCAGCAAACTAAGCAAGAAACCAGTCAAAGCACGGCTACTGCAAGGCTGGTAACCATATTTCGGTAAAGCAAAATTGGTTTGTGCTTAGCTGCTTTTTGTGCTTAAGCAGCTCTATGAAATTAGGCCAGTTCTTTTAGACTATTCAACATGATAAAACTCACGACAAATCAAATAGTTTATTTTTAGCTAAGAATTAAATATGTTAAGCTAATTTCCTCTGAACATCTAGTAAACCTATATCAATGGTACATAACTATATTGTGCCCTAGCGGCAACGCCAATTTTTTTTCAATCTACAGAATGTTTTGCCTCGTCAAAACTACGTTTTTCTCAAGACAAAAACAAGTACACAAAGTAAGCACCAAAATTCATCGTGGTATCTTGCTTGAAAAACAGAAAATTTGAAATGTACTTTTTATACAATGGATAACGTTTTATGGTTTTAGATGTATCACTTTGAGTGTTCACTAACATTTAATACCATGAAAATACTATTTTATAGTTGATATGAACTATGCTCATACACTGATATGTGCACTGTATACTTAACGAGTTTTGTTGAAGCCACAAGGACCTCCCTTGAATTTGTTATAACTCAGTGTTATGAGACCAATAGGAAAGGACCGCTTACTATGGGGCGCCCGCTAACGTCTCAAAAGTCTCCCATTGGGCCCACCGTAAATAGCACCATCGACACCAAACCTGCTGGACTCTGATAATGTTTGTATACCTGATTCCATGTGGAACAATATCAATTTTCACATCTCACAAGCACAGTTTTCAGGCAAACATAAATAAAACACGCAGTTTAATTTTGAAGGAATGGGAGGAATTACTTTTGTTTCAAGACATTTTTGTCAAAGAGAAGCAGTATTGATTTACCTCCACAAAATCAACCCTATTTCCCTATATTTTACAGTTTGGAGTATGTTCTCAGCCTGAAGTAAATTGATCGTATTTTTGACCGCTTGGTGCGCTTTCAACGGCTAATTTCGCAGCCATTTTGTGTCCAGCCATGTACAAACTCAATGGCTGGCGCGTCGTCTGCTGAATGATTTTCAGTGTCTGCATTCGAAAAATGTCTTGGGTGACGTCATGTAAAGAAAACAGATTTACCTTATTTTGACTGCCTGTAGTGTGTTGCTTTCTTGTATCAATGGACAATGATGATAAATAATACTAATAACAATGACAAAAGAAAATTTATTTTACTTTGTTTCGCATCACGTTGCTTCACAAGCGCCCTCGCGCGGTCAAAAATACTGCAAATTGAGATATCATTCTGAGTTTCTTTACGGTATGACACGCCCGATTCTAACATTCTCGATTTCACGGTAGGTCTGACATGCAGCACAGGGACCACACCAGTAGCAAATACACAGATCCTCACATAACGAACCCTGAAATCAAATTGTAAGAAAGGTCAAAGGTTAGAATCACTTATTAGAATGGTCCAGTACACGTCTTTTTATTAAAACCGTAGTGCATTTCCATGGTGCTTTCTTGTTATACAAACCATGTTGATTAGTCATCAAAACCCAACTTACAAACTGATTGAACTGTCCCTAAAACCTTGGAATTGTTGTTTATATTACATGAAAGTTTCACAACCAACAAGCCTCTCGGCAACGTAGCAATGGGGGCGGGGGCACATCCCCCCAGCTGCCCCCATCCATAAACAAAATCCAGATACCCGTAATTCATTGAACAACATGGTCCCCCCCTGCACCCCCAACTAAAAAACAATGCCCCCGTGCCAAGAGGCAAATGTTTTTTGAATCACTACTCACTAATTACAACACACTAAAGGTGTTTTATTGCATAAACAACTCTTTGAAAGGATATAGAGAAATGAGATACTTTTGAGACATTATAGCGGGCGCCCCATTAAGCGGTCCTTCTCATAATAGAAAAGAACCGCTTACTGGGGCGCCCGCTAACGTCTCAAAAGTCTCCTTTTCCAAGCAGCAAAATTGTAAGAGATATGAAGGCAATGTGTCTCTTTAAGTTTTCAACCCCAAATCACAACATTGACTCACATTGATGTTATGGCGTTCTCGCACCACCGATCTCATAAGCAGAGTAGAAAAGGGGTAACAACAGCATGCAATAAAGCAGCTCTCGCGAAGTTTACATGCAACGAAACAGTCAAAACATATCGGGAAAAGCCAGCCGAACATACCTGCAAATAGGATTTGAAACTTTGCATGGTAGAAATACCATCCAGTTTGCGGAGACACCATGTACAAAAAAAAACTCTTTGAGAAGTTGTGGTTCTCAAAGAACTGGTGATGAGAATACGATTCGCAACAACACCGGTTCGTTTCAGAACCACCACAACTTCTAAAACGGTTTATATGTACATGGTGTCTAGCTCAGCAAGCCTCGCTAGATTAAACTTAAAATTAACAAAACTAAATAACGAACTAGTTTTACCTTAATCAGTAGTAAAGCTCATCAAAGAAAATAAAACCTTCACCGGGGCTATGTACTTTGCTAGTAGTTAGGTACAATTAAAAAAGTCTTTTATAAAAAAACAAATAATTAATAAAATATACAAGCAGAGATAGACAAAGGCGACTGAGTGATAACGTTAAATGTTTAATTCTCACAACACAAAGAACAGGGAGGGGTAAATGGATCCGTTGCAAAATAAACATCACTGCGTCTCATTCGAACCCACATGAGTTGTTCTTTTTGGTCCTGTGTTAGCTTTGTCCTTTATTGTTTAAAGTCCTTCTGTGTTTTTGTTTGTTTAAATTATTTCAAAACATTGGTACTTGCCAATGGTAGGATTGGAAATGCTCGTTAATTATTTCCGCTGTTTAAAACGTGTCTTCTTCTTCTTTTTTTCTTTCAGTCAAAATTCCAATTTGCCTACCCTACCATTGGCAAGTTCAGGGGCCATCAATACAAGCCCTATGGGTTTCCTGATGGTCCCCCACTCAGCTTTTCATTCATTATAATATTTGTTTCTAATTATTTGTTATAAATTGATTGGAAACTAAATAAACCAACCAAACCAAACCAAACATCCTTGTGCAAACTTGGCCCTTGTCGCATATTGAACCCATGATGATAAATTTCAGCTATTAAACAGGTCGTGAATTTTAGGCACAATTTTCTGTATCCTGTTTCGTCTGATAAGAGCAATGAATGAGTTAACTTACAGCTGGGTACGTCCTCTAAGCATGCAAACAGTGGTGTCGACCAGGGCCTGGGCTTTCCACGTGGATGTTTTTTGTATTCAAACCGGGTCTGTGTGGACGAATGGCACAGGTATGACAATAAGAAGTTTCAATATTGTGAAATGGAAGGCCGGTTGGTGAATTTGAAATTATAGATTCTTGTGTAGTAGCATTTAAGAGCAAACTGAAAACGTATCTGTATCCTAATGTGTAGATATTTGCAGATTTTGTTTTGTTTTTATTCTTGCCTGTTTTATTTTTGTATTTATTTATTTCCCCCCTTCCTTTGTTATGCGCTTTGATCGTGCTTTGGAAAAACGCATTATAAATGCCTGTCAATAATATTATTAAGATTTTATTATATTATACCGGTGTTGATATACTTACCACTACAGTTATGGCCGCCGTGGAGACGGGCTGCTTGGTTACTACAACAGTTGAAGTCATTGTAAGTCACCGGGAAATTGTAAAACCCAAATGTCTGCAAACAATGAAACATACACGTATTAACCCTCGGTCTAACAGGTGCAACAGTTGAAACCGCACGGAAGTATGAAAAGCCGGCAAGCCCCTTTAATGATTTCTGCAAGTATTGGCAAGAAAAAATGCCGAATCTGACTGCCACTTTTTCACTCATGAATAAAAACATATTGTCGCACTGTTAGGTACAATACAGGATTGGTACTCATCAATATTTTTTTCTTTTGTTAGTATCGGTCTGAAAGCTTATGAAGTTCATACCAGTAGCACTCTTCCATAGAAAAATACTGTAAAAGTCGAGAAAAAAGAATTTGAAGACACATATTTTAATTTCAGTTGTAACAATCGAAATTAAGATCAATGTGTCTACATGCTGAAAAGTGAGCACAGTTTTTCACTATTGTCTCCTTACTCGGACAACGAATTGAGCCCAAGTTTTCACAGGTTTGCATTTTCATGTATATATTGAATCACACAAAGTAAGAACGCTGCACTATCAGCTTTACCAATCCTATGCCTTTCAATATTGTTGGTCGCAGTGGATGGAAAAAGGTGGCGGTTGTATAATAGAAATAGTTTCCGAAATGATTTTTGTCTTAATTAAGTACTCTATCCCATTCTACACCACTTCACTTGTATTGTTAACAGTTGACCATCCTCCACCCCAACCTTCTCTGCGATTCACAAATCGAGTCTCAGTCCAGGCACTAGTGTCCCCGAGTTTCCATATCTGGCTGCCACTTTCTAAGGGATGTTTTCGATTTTTTACTGGATGTTGGGCTTTACTTCCCTTTTTTAATATTCCTCTCCAGGAATTGGTAGCTAAAACGCTAATTATTAACCTTTAAAAAAGACAATTCAAGCGGACATTTTATTGCGCGGCCGGAACTTTCGTGCATTCAGGGCCAACAAAGGAACTAAAATGGCATTTAGCGAGTAGCGTTGTCAAGCCCAACGTAGACGTGAAAATGGCTTTTTTTAAATGATTTTTACACTTTGTAATCATTCCAAGTGCCTGTTCCTCTCTTTATATACTCTGTCAACCTTTCTGGACAGGTAAGGGATAAAATTTGACATAAATTAAGGGAGATAAAGTGGCAGCCGGATACGGCATTTTTGCCCTCCGACTTGATGGACTGTGTAGAGTAACGAAGTAGAGACGTCGTAGGTCTACAGTAGTAGTATACTGCTGGGTATGTTTCTTACATTCATTTTAACCCGGTCCTTGTGCATTACTGCTCATAGAATCTCTAGTTTTTATTGCTCATGGTAGACACAATCTTACCCAAGTACAACTCGTGTGTCAAACAGAAAATACAAACATGACTTACCTCTGTATAAATCCTGTCCAGGCAGGACTGAGTTCAGCAGGGTACAATGTGTAAGGTCTAAAATGGCGGACTGGTTTCTAATTAACTGGTTCGCGCTCCTGTAAGATGCTATACTACGTCTGACCTAAGCTGGTACGCACTACTTGAAAGCGGTGGCGGGTGATACAATGTATGTGCGTGTTGTGTTTCTTAATACAATGGAAACATAGTCTGGTAACGGGTATTTTGCGAGCGATAATGGACAGGCGGCAAGTTTTAATGTTGGAATAGGGGAGGGATTGTAAAGACCTAAAGATCCCCTAAAAGCAATGGGAGATAAAGAAAAAACTTGGACACCAAATCTGCCCAGAAATTTGGGACAACTCGACCTGTGATAATAGAGCACTTGGCTTTGACTTCACACAATAAACCAGTATGGAGTTACATTGTATCATCAGACCCTACACAATAGGGCCTACATTAATCGAAACAGCATTTTTAAATTCAAGACGTATTTTTTCCCCAATAATTTAAGTAACCCCTAAAAGTGTAAAGATTTTCAACTATTTGTTTTCTTTTATTACAGTACATGATAAAAAGCCGCCTGGGAGATCAGGGGTGGATTTCACAAAAACTAGTCCTAACTATGACTAGTTACTTGTCCTAACTCGAGATAAGACCAGTCCTAGCACTTTGTGAAATCCACACCAGAACAGAGAAGATCCAAAGCTTTAACAAATAACATCAAACAATTTATTTTACTAAACTAGAAAAGCTCAATTCTGTAAAACAAGCTTCATGAAAATACCTCATAATTACAACTATAAAGAACGGTTAATAATTACAACAATGTATGCACTAAATGAGAGACTTCGGGACGGTAGGGGGAAGAATCGTCATTGTTCTAGACCTGCGCCTAAGCAAACAAATTTGCTGAACAACTTTCTGCTCAGCAAAATTAAGCAGGGCACCTGTTAAAGGCTGTACATTAGACATACATTCTGACTGGTAACCTTGATCTGGTAAGTATAATTGTTTTTGCTTAAGTAATCTGTGTACATAAACAGCAGCCTTGTAAATAACAGGCCCATGGAATTCCATAGTTTTCGGTCACGTGAGCTTGCTTGGAACAACACAAACAATGAAGATTACTTGGTAAGTCTGCTACCACCTATCGTCCAGATGACTCTGCTGGTTCATAATAATCATATCAGATGGAATTATCATATTTTGTTACTAAAATTAATAGCTATTTATAATGTCAAAAAACTGCACTTATTCTGCCACAAGTGATTCAAATAACATTGTTAAAGCAAAACTCGCTCAGATCGATTGTGAAAATACCAAAGTAAAAAAAAAAAACAATATTAATAAAAAAAAAGAGTTCCAATCATCACTATGAGTGTTATTTGAATAAAGTGGGAGGATATTACATACATTTCTTATGTAACTAGTAAACACTAGGGCCCAACTTCATAGAGGTGCTTAAAAACAAAAAGTAGCTAAGCAAAATTCTGGTTACCAAAATTAGGTTACCAGCCAACATACCGTTTCACATGTACAATCTGTGACTGGTTTCCTGCCAAATTGCGCTTAGCAGAACTTTGTTCAGCAATATTTTTTGTGTAAACAGCTCTATGAAGTTGGCCCCATAACAATAATGGTAAAACAACTTCAGCCCCATCTCACTGACGTCACATTTCTATAGCAGCGCGGGAAGTCTGATATACTGGCGTACCACGCACCTGTATGATACATACGCGTCATCCAGTGTTGCAATAGACCTTTCCATGAATATGTAAATTGGACATCGCGCGTGCGCACTTACATTTTGGTTGGCAAAATTTTGGGAACAGTGCGCCCTTTTGCATGGGACTGCTGGGCGCGTGACGCGTATGCACTTTGTGCGTCTGCTTTGTGCACATTTCAATGGCGTTTGCCAACCAATAGGGTCTGTACGCATGCGTGAATGCAACTATCATATTTCATGGGAAAGGTCCATTCCTAGCACAAGTTCGAGCAGGTTCAATAAAGAGAGTGCGTCACACAGGCGTGACGAAGGCGTGACGTGCATGTATAAGTACTCCAGCATGGCAAGTGATAAAAAAGTGACGTCATTTGAAAAGGGTTTATATGCTTAAACGGCTAACTAACTCATAAATGTAAGCATAACATCTTAAAAGTCAACAAACGAGTACATTTTATTCTTAATCTATAAGTATAACTGACTATCTCTGACACGCAGGTGTCAGACTAGAGTATAGTGAGTTTTATATGAAACACAACAACACCTCTTCAATGTTTTTTGTCTGTTTTTGTAATAAAAAAAAATATAATAAACAAGAAATGTCAAAGAGGCACTAAATTTCTGTTCTTATGGTTGTTCACTCTAAATGCACAGTGTATTTCTGGTCTACTTGCATTTTCCAATGCAACGCACTGCTAGCTCATTAGGTTTCACCTTTGCGTATAGTTTGTTTTTAAATGGTAAGATTAAGATTTTCTTCTTTTTTCTACACATTAGCCCATATGTACGATCGCCATCTTTAAAATATACCGCAATGTACCTTGGGAAACTGCATACAGTTAAAAAGAAATCAAGTTTAACGTGTTGTGTATCGCCTTGCCTCAAAACGATCTCGCCATGATGGCTGCCGATGTTGTTTGGACTCAGATTTCACCCAGAATCCTTCACGCGCCGACCATTTCTGGTCAAGCGCACTGGGCAAGCGTATGGGCTTATTTTGCAGTATGTATTCGCAGCATATACATAGTATTTAGTAAACATAAAATAACTCTTTATATAATGAGACTTTTGAGGACGCTAGGTGGCAGCAGACTTACCAGGTATATCCATTGTTTGCGGAAATATGCGCATGCTCAAAACTACGTAAACAATGGCAATTTACCTGGTAAGTCTGCAGCCACCTATCATTTTAAAGTCTCCCATTAAAAGGCCAAATGTGATTAAAAATGAGACTTAGAAGACACCTAGCCCAACTTACCCGGCAAATCACTATCTTAACACATGATCCTCTTATCAGATAACCAGTGATAAAATTAATAAAAGTAAGTAGTAATGGTAAAATATTGCTGATATGGCAAAAGTAAGCAGTGCGTAGCGAAGACGAATGACGAAGAATACTAAGCCATAACATGCCCAACACGGTATATAACATGATTATCTCATAACCGCTCGGAGTCCCATGCAATAAACGTCGTTTATAACTGTTACGCTGCTAATTTGTGTTAGGCAAAATATGCGATGAGCAACATTTCATGTCTATTGTTCCATTAACATTACATCACAACACATTAAGGCACTGGTAACTTTTTAGCAAGGTTTCGTTGCTTCTAACATTCAAAATTAATATCAATATAAATGGAGCAGCTCGAATCATAGTAAGTAGTGTCTATAGTATTAAACGCTTACCAGCTAAGAAAGAAACAGACTTTTAATCGCTAGGTGGCAGCAGACTTACCAAATCCATGCCCAGAATTACGTGAACAGAGGAAATTTACAGAAACTGTCTGCCGCCACCTACTATATAGGCCCTTTTCGAAACTGCGGTTTTGGCTTACACTCCGTCAGTAATTTTGAAAACGTACATGTTTGGTTCGAGGTTTAAGCCAGAGCCTAAGCCGGAGCCTAAGCCAGAGCCTAAGCCTAAGGCATGGTTTCGAAAATGCCATTGTCTCCTCGTAGCATCGGGCTGACTTAGGGGATGGCCCGGCCCGACTGCATGTTGTCGATCTCCCTGGAGAGCTGACACAGCGCACATTGCCGGCACCAGCACCCCACACAGGCGTCGTTGATCAAGGTTCCCTGCGTATAAAAAATTTATTTATTTAAAGCCCCAGCTCAACATTGGTAAGAAAGGAAAAACATAAGTGTTTACAGATTTACATATACTTGGTATAAAGATAAGGACGGCAAAAAACTTTCCTCAAACTATTTCTGCCTGAAGCGTTATCGTTTTTGAATAATAAATTAGAAAACATCCAAAAGTAACTGAAAGCAGTGTAGGATGAAATTATGTGCATCTCACATTTTAGGGATTTGGTACTGGTTCCCTTTACCTGATGTTATCTTCACACAATGATCTTGGATGCGCCATCTTGTCCGATCCCCGTGTGTTTATATACCGTGTGCATTTTAGGCAACGCGGCGTTTACACGTTTACTATAATTTCTATGAGTAATTTGAAGCCCAAAATGGCGAGCGTCATAACAGACAGTAAGCCGCATTAGTGGAAGAGGTCAATGGGGTCACAGGAACCCTTGCATAACGCACAACTCTGCTGGTACGCTTTGGTCATGCGCAGCAAAAGCAGTAGCCCGAACATCTGACGTCAGACTTCGAGACTTGTGTTTGGCACCAGATACCAGCCTTTGCGCGCGTGGCGAATCCTCCTCATTCCTGCCGAATGAACCTTTGACCTTTTATGCCACAATTGCTGTGTGTGGGCGGACCATTGGGTTATATATAAGAACTAGAGGGCGCACAAACCATGCGACACTGCCCGACAAGGAGCATTTTTGACCATTGAGAAAATGGCGCCAACCATTCATTTACTCTGGTTACTCTTCCGTTCACACAGCAATCATTATCTAAGTGGACAATCGTACGCAATTGACCCATAGGGATTTTTCGCCCATGATGAGTCAGTGGAGTTCCGTGCGTGGCATCGCGAGTGCTCCCTCTAGTTCTTATATATAACTCTATGGGGCGGACACGCTCGTTATATCATATCACTGTATAAGTCTGGTTATTAGGCATCACTGCCTACCAATGAAATCATTTAGTATGTAAGACCAGTGTCTGTCTTTATCCCACTGATATCTATACTGTCAGTATAATAGAGATCACTGCTTTATCTTTGCGGATAAAGACTAGGGACAAGTCTACAAAGGCGGCTGTCCCCAAAAGATCTGCCTCCTTAGTACCTCAGATGAGGGCGCTGTTTGAGAGAGTGACGTCAAATGCAAGGGGCCTATAGAAAGGTTGCGTGACCCTAGTAAAAGTTAATTACGCAACCATATTGGGTACAGCCATGAACAAACTCCATGGCTAGCGCGTTGTCTGCTGAATGATTTTCAGCGTCTGTTTGGTACGCTGCATTAGAAAAAGGTCTCGGGTGACATCACGTGAAACCTCTCTATACAGAGAAACCAACCTGTCCCTAAAAGATCTGCCTCCTTAGTGCCTCAGTGAGGGCGCTGTTTGAGAGTGCAATGGGTCTATACAAAGAAACTAACCTGTCCCTAAAAGATCTGCCTCCTTAGTGCCTCAGTGAGGGCGCTGTTTGAGAGTGCAATGGGTCTATACAATGAAACTAACCTGTCCCTAAAAGATCTGCCTCCTTAGTGCCTCAGTGAGGGCGCTGTTTGAGAGTGCAATGGGTCTATACAATGAAACTAACCTGTCCCTAAAAGATCTGCCTCCTTAGTGCCTCAGTGAGGGCGCTGTTTGAGAGTGCAATGCGTCTATACAATGAAACTAACCTGTCCCTAAAAGATCTGCCTCCTTAGTGCCTCAGTGAGGGCGCTGTTTGAGAGTGCAATGGGTCTATACAATGAAACTAACCTGTCCCTAAAAGATCTGCCTCCTTAGTGCCTCAGTGAGGGCGCTGTTTGAGAGTGCAATGGGTCTATACAAAGAAACTAACCTGTCCCTAAAAGATCTGCCTCCTTAGTGCCTCAGTGAGGGCGCTGTTTGAGAGTGCAATGGGTCTATACAAAGAAACTAACCTGTCCCTAAAAGATCTGCCTCCTTAGTGCCTCAGTGAGGGCGCTGTTTGAGAGTGCAATGCGTCTATACAATGAAACTAACCTGTCCCTAAAAGATCTGCCTCCTTAGTGCCTCAGTGAGGGCGCTGTTTGAGAGTGCAATGCGTCTATACAATGAAACTAACCTGGATGTTATGGCGTCCACGGAAGTGTCCTCTCAAGGCTGTGGTGGTGTTTTGGTAACAACACGGTGTGCAGCAGGACTCGCCCATCTTATTGGACACGTGACACTCATAGCATGGGAAACAACACCATCCCATCAGACCTTTAAAAATGATAAATCCACTTGCGCATCATTTTGTTGTTTCAGTCTGAACAAAAATAATGTTGACATGTCGTCAGCAAAATCATCAGTAAGTGCCAAAACATGCAGAATCGGTAGGAGAACTCACTTCGAGTCTTTCGGTGGTTTCGATTTAGTTCATCAGGATGTAACAATTTACAAAGTTATACCTCTTAAAATTATGCTAAGTTGATGGACGGCAACAAACCCAGAGAACCTGGAATCAAGTTTTCACGAAGTGCCAAAATCTCTTTGTATCTGCGTGAACACGCAACTGCGCGTTGATTAAAAGCCGGTGTGGAATTGGAAGGAGATTCTGTCCGGCAGGAGATTCTGTCCGAGCATACGGCGAATTGTATACTTACTCCTTCTGATAGTGCCCTCTTTTGAATAAACTCCTCCAGTCCGCGTTAATTTACAATATGGTGGTGGACACATTACCCGGGGGACAGAATACCCTATGACACCGGCACAGTGCCAAACATGAGCGCTCCGGCTTTTGCGTTTTCACGAAGTGCCATCAATTTCGACCTGCTGTTTTCAACTTGTGTCTACTTAGCTATAATTGCTTGAAAGATTGGAAGAGGCAGTTATGTTTGTCTCGCAACGGATTCATTTACCCCTCCCTGTTCTTGGCTGTGCTGTGAAGAGGCTTGCGTGTATATCTCGCCGTGTCTTGTTTCTGCGCATTGGGGCAGGTTTCTATCCCTTCGAAAAGTAGCCCACACCTCGAGTGGCCTTCGGGTCTTGTGACGGGCGACTTATAAAATAAAACATTAAAACAAACAGAATTACTTACATCCACCGATGTCATCAAAGCATCCGCAAAGTGGCGTGGACCATTGACGTGGGATACCTCGTGGGTAGTTCACGTTGGTCTGCATCTACAAAAACAATGGAGGCTATTTTAAACAAAGTCCGCACGCATTGTTTCGAAAGCATTTTTGTTGTATCAAAGCAGTTTCGAATAGGAATTTATTAGCCATGCATTTTTAGTCGAAATTCCATAGTGCATTTTGTATTATGACACCCCGTACAAAGACACTGCCTTTTGATTGGTTTGGAGCGCGTATAACATGTCTTATCTAAAACACCGCGCTAACGCGACGCGCCATACCTGTAGCAACCAACGTACTATATCATAGACATTTAGAGTAGGGCGCCCTCGCCTAGAGGTCAAAAGGTTTGTTGGCCAATTCTGTGCGCCGTGCGTTTTCCTCAAAGATGGCGGCTGGATGACGTCAATGCATAAAGTTTACTGCAACTATACCGTACTATCCACAGTAACCAATGTACAATACCCACAGCAACAACAGCTCCTTGTTACCTAGACGTCTAGGCACAATAAGGTGGTATAAAACAAATATTTACTAATTTTACTCGTGAATGGTCAAACTACGCCTCCCTCGGTGACCCCCGTAGCGGTCTACATTGGCGGGAGTGATTTTATAAATATTTTCATTTTATCCTCATATCAGCGCAAATAAACAGGACAAGTTTGTTCAGTCTGTTCAACTGTGTAAATACTTAACCCCACTGCCTTCAAAGATTCTTTGTCCACCATGTTTTGCGTAAAGGCCGCATTGCATTATGGGATTACGTACCATATATTATGCTAATTCTTATTAGCATAATATACCTGCTGGCAGAAATCTGTCAAAATATGTCAGTACCGGTACTAATTTTCATTACCCCTACCGGTCTTATACAGTCCGAACGAGAACGATGTAGGGACTGGAAACCAGTGTAGATTTTAATTCAGCACAATGAACCTTGAACTTTTAATAAAGTAATTGATGACGTCATTTCAACATACTTGAATGACAGTTGTAGTCGGTTGGGTGGTGACCATAGTAACTTGCTGTGCTATCGGTTGCATTGATTGGAAATTGACATCAGGTCCACCCTGGCCTGGGTAGGCCGGGTTCGGTTGAGACATGACCGGATCTATCGCAACTGGTAATCATTTGTAGGAAAATGGAGGGGGAAAAAGAAACAATAAAATTAGTAGGATTTGAAACTTAGTATGGTGGAGATACCATCTAGCAGGTTTTGCGGTCACCCCAAAGGGTCCATGCCAATGAAATTCTCTCTTGTGAATTGTGGAGGCTCTGAATAGAACCGCTGAGGGCGTTAGGGAGAAATGCAGAATTAAACAAGCGGTAACTCGAGGTTGAACCCCGGATGACCCTGGAAAGCCTCGAGGCTAGCCTGTTTAATTTTGCATTCCTCCCTAACAGTGTGCTCTACCAGTGTGCTCTAATCGTCTTCAGGAGAAAGCTCGGCCCGAACACCTGATTTCGAGGCTCGTAAAGGACGCCAAATACCGGCCTTTTGAACCTGGCAGATGTACCTTTGACCTTGCACGCCATAATCTTGTTAATAAGTGATGACGTTTGGAGCCGGTGTGGAAGGAGATTCTGTCCGGCAGGAGATTCTGTCCGGGCATACGGCAAATTGTGTACTGACTCCTTCTGATAGCGCCCTCTTTTGAATAACCTCCAGCCCACGTTAATTTACCGTATGGTGGACACATTACCCGGAGGACAGAATACCCTACGACACCGGAAGTGCAATGTAAACGAATGGTATACATACATGTACATGAACACCCGTTAACTAGAGCCATGAGTTCCGTTGATTCCCTGTTCACTTCATGATCCATGATTTGAATGAACAAAATAAAATAAAATAAAAAATAATCCGGACAGAAAGGCCCAATATTTCAGAATCGCTTAGAAATTTTGCTTGCAACTCTTGCACCTTACAACGACTCGGGTGACATCTACATTTGGTGGATAACTCCCTTTTAGCTTATCACCTTGTAAGACATTGACCCAGCACCTGTTACTGTCTCATACAAAAATTTAAAGTGACAATCCGCGTTTCAGTGTTTGCGAGCTAATTTGATTTAGAAATGGTGAGCAGAGAAAAATGGAGCGAGATTTGAACAAGCGACCGCCGGTTTTACGTACTGGTGCTCACCACCAATGGAAGACTTTGGAACGCTTGGCGGCAGCAGAATTACCAGGTCAGTTTCTATTGTTTGCGTAGTTTTGAGCATGCGCACATTTCCTGGAACAATAAAATAATAAAAATAATACGCAGTTCTATGGTAAAGATACACTGAATAACAACAAATTTATTTAAAAAGACCTTGTACATGACGTCATCTGAGTAGGGTGCCTGCGGCTACAGGTCAAAAACAGGTTGCTCATTGGCCCATCCAGCGCGTACATAGCTGTGCGTTTCTCATTGTTTCATCATCGTTTTACCTCTCAACTTGAGGCGTGATGACGTAAAGGTATGAGGTCCACAGACACAATAACTGTGGTTTTTCCCCGGACTCTCCGGAATTAAATTTAGGAGTTTGCAGAACGCGATACGAACCTTATTATTATCAGAGCAACATTAACAATTTCTATAGCAATGTTTATTTCGTCGTGTGCTCGGAATAAGAAGGTCGGGAGGCTGTACCACATTTTTCCGGGCACACACATTACAACTTTTTCCCCCAGCAGAAGTTCCCAAGCAACATTTTTTTTCTAAGTGGGGTATGACTGTTTGATGTTTGTTGCTAGAATTACTCTAGAGACATGCAGTTTTCCATTCCTATGCGGAATTTAACCGAATGACTTACAAATAGCAGAAAAACGACCAAACTTTCACACTCCGTTTTCTTGAAACTCAATTTTTGACAGAATTGCTTACGAGATTTTGCCGGTCAAACTTTTGTTATGTCTTTCTTCCGGCACAGGAAGATTTCTTATGCCCTTTTCAGGGCAAGCTGGCCCCTCAGAGTGCCTCACAGTAGTATTACCCTTATTCATCGGCCCCTAACATTACTTAAACAGTCTCAATTCCTTAGAGTATGCAGCACCGGTAGCCAAATTGGGACACAGATTTCTGATCATTCACTTCAACAATCAGAGCTGTGAGTGGCCACACAAACAAAGGTGAACAGCTAAACAAGCTGAAAGTTCCCATAGTTTGTACAGAGCAGGTGTACAAAAATGCTGAAATTGAGAGCAAAAATCTAAATGAAAGAAGCTCAAATCAGCTTAAAAACTGAATTCTCACACCCCTGAACAATCTCTACCCATGGACGTACCCACTCACTCCTGGGGGAGGAGAAGCATTTATAGTTAAGTGTTTTGCTCAAGGACACAAGTGTCAAGACCAGCACTATACACCGCTCAACCACGACACGCCAAACTATCTAATATTAATGTTCATCAGCAATATCCTGTAATGAGTGACGTCATTTTAAAAAACATTCTTAAATATTTATCAGATGATTAGTACCAAAATCAACATTTCACTAACTACATTTTGAAAATTTACTCGACAAACACTAACATAACATTACCTTTAAACTCATCTATTGATGAATTGATTCTACAAAATGAAAGTTGTCTTTGCATGAGACCATCCCTAATGACATCCATTTCCATTTCCTGCAGAACCATAATGATGGCCTTCATAGAAGCCCTTTCGCAGAAAGTGACATTAACAGACGTGCAACTGTGTTTGTGCAACACCTACAAAAGATGAACTACCTCGTTCCCAACAAATTCTAGTGTTTTTCAGTTTTCTACAAACGGCACTAAACGAAGTAAAAAGAAAATAAAAAATAGTCGGCTTTTTGCGTGGTTTTATTTAACCAGGTCACTGCACAATGATGACACATAACATCTCGTGATAATCGCAAATAACATTGTAAAGCAGTATTGGTACGTAAAACAAGTGCAAAATGTTTCTTAAAAAAATGTAAAAAACGAAAGTTTCAAAACCTTTTTTGGAAACCAAACCAAATTCACGAGGAAGCAAAACTACTAAATCGTCTAGCTTTTTGCTTGTTCCTTGTACTTCTCCTAACCTCAAAACAAACTCCTTTCTCTCCCGTCACAAATTTTTTTAAAAACATAGTCATTGGTTTTACAGCAAAACAGCAACCAAAATATTGACCTTGATTTGGTGTTTAAGATTCACCACGCAAAATTGTTGTCCAAAAGGAAGGTTAATTGTGACATAATATCTGGTCGTATTTTTAATTAAAACTGAAGAAAAACACACGGTTGGATAAAAAAATAATACAAAAAAAACTTTGCAACCTAGCCTAATGAATGTTTGTTGTATTTGTTATATCAACTTACATTCCGTTTGAATCTCATCTAAATAGACCGATTGCGCGACCCACGCCACGTGACCTGTAGTGGATATTAAATGTAAACAAACACGACGCCCTCCATGGGAAAGTGCTGTACAGTACCTGATGATTGTTGCGTTTGTTTATTCGATCGAAGCTAATTTTCTCAAAATCTGTGAAAAATATTCCAGAGATTGTACCACAGAACTTCGAGTGACTGAATAAAGCCAGTAAGGACAGTTCCAGCAAGTCTTGGAAATCGCAACACTGATGTTTCCATCTGATGTGACATCGCACTTTCTGTTCATGAATATGGAAATTCGCATCAGCATAAAAACCACAAAGGCACAGAAATATCCTTGAAAATGAGGTTAAATGGGGCACAAAGGTGCATTTCAAAGGATTGCACTGAAAAAACATCACATTTCATTGAATGTAAGGCCGTGGGGTCAATGGTTGAGCCTGCTGCGTGAACGTGGCTGGCTTTTGTGTGGCGCTGCATGACATTGTGCATGTGTGTGTACCTACACATAAGCCTATTAAACCACTATTAATAAGCTTCAACTCATACACACTTTTTCTTTGGGTTTTGTATTGAAACCTTTGGAAATACTATATCGTCGGCTCAGGACTATTTAGTGCAGGTTGCAAGAATTTCATCAAATTGCATTTGCATATTTTGGGACTCCTGGTAAATGGAGCTTATTGATCAAGAGTGGTCTCCAAAGTAATTGTTTGGCAAAAGCAAAACATTTATTTGTGGATTTTGATTTAGTTTTTCAAACTTATCCGCATTTTCCCTTTAACGCCCTTTTGATCATTACAGATATGAAATTGCAATTAATGACATTATAGCACCGAGGCGACGATATGATAATTATAATACATTATAATGAACATAATTTATAATGAAAATTAATCAAAACATGTTACGCAAAATCAGAATTGCCCATTTTATACACCAACTCGAGCGAGCCTCGGTAAAAACAATGTATCCCCTACGAGTTTGTATTTCTAAGAATGCGCAATAACATCCAGTTTGGATTGTGCACGTGATGGTGTTCACCGTGTTAAAGGGGCTATGTCGTCATGATTATAACTGGACTGTGGCTGTGCTTGGAAAGATGAACTCTCACCCAGATACTGCACACGCGCGCGCTTGCCGTCAAAATAACAAAAGGTGACGTCTTTGTCAAAGTGTGATGTGACCGCAAGTGCGCATGCGCGAGTAGTAACTGGGTTTATTCCATTTACTGCCCTTTCATTGATTCATTCATCAAAGTATTTTCGAGCACAAAGCAAATAAACCATGTAACCTTTGTCTACAAAAAGAGTGACCTTGTATACTCCAGGACCTTTCTGGCAGGCAAGAAACTACACTGGTCATATGGGAAATTTTACATTCTGTGTAATAATTTCCATATAAGAGTTATTAAAGAAAGAAACAGCTGAACAAGTATTGAGATGTGCCCCATTTTTCGTATAAAAAGTTAATAATATATAAAAAAAAAAAATGGTTTTAAATCAGACAGTGAAATCTCCATGAAATATAAGATTGTTGATGTTTTCTTCAATTGGGCTGTGTACAAATCATGCCTGCAGGAAGTCTAGGCCCTTTAATGTTGGAAACATGTGATGTCACAGGTCACACTGTCTGTTGTTGGTGTCGGCGGGCCACATTAATAATAAGTGGTGTGGGCTATAGTATTGCGATTACCCTCAGTTACTCATAGAGAAAGGACCAGACTCATCCGACCGTGGAGGAATCAGACCATCTCCCGTGGACCATGCTCAGACTATGGAGAAATGAATGACCAAAGAGCAAGCCATTGCTCTTTGCTCAGCATGCCAAGTCCCGCCATATTGCGAGCTAAGCCCAAGTTACAACAGACCCATCAGGCAAACCGAGCATTGCAAACTTAACCAAACGTTTGTGCAAAAGGAATTGAATTCTTGTTACACGTTATTAACTAATAGTTGGTTAATGTACTGATTCACGTGGTTCAAATTGTACAATATTTTAAACAGAGTCACTGCTGGGGTAAACTGCTTCCAGACAGGGGCTCAGTGCCTTGTCGCTCTATGTTCCAGTTACATACGGTATGTTGACTATTCACTATTGCACAATATGCACGACAACGGCATGCACACCAAACACAAAGACGTCCTTACGGAGCGTGGAAACTACAACTACAAGTTAGTTCTTACCATATCCTTCGGCTTTATGAGACATTTCAACTAGATTCTAGAAGCTGGCGTGGATTTCTAGGAGACGTGATAGCATCTGGTACGACCTCTGTGTCAACAGCGTGGTACAGCACAGAGCAATGACATACTACCGAAAATGATTTTATGCTGAGTGCGTGTTGAGTTTGAAAGAGTAAAACCCACGAAGAGACATGAACGAACGTGGTGAACTAAACACGGGCCAAAAGACCATTGCGCAACCCGCGTCAAGTGACCTATTGTAGGTATTAAATCGTCGCTCGTACCACGAACTGACCTATCTCACTTTTTGGCGAAAATGAGTTTTTTGTATATTTGGATTAAATATAGTGAAATCTTCATTTTCTCAAAATTTTGGGACAAAATCTCATCTCTTGTTGTTGTTTACAGCTGTAAACAAAAGCGACGCATCGTCAAAAATGAAAATTTGTGGTTCACGAAGTGACGTATCGCGATAGGTCACTTCGTGGGACCAGACACCCTTGTTATGCGCGTTTCACGAAGTGACCTAAATGAATATTCAAATGATATTCTTTCTCAAGAGCCGAATCTTTTATTTTTTTAAAGATCATTTTTCATAATTAAATTTCTAAAAATACATAATAGGAGTTTAGCTTCTGTTACTAAAACCTCGTATCCTGTAATATTTATGAATGAATCAAACAAAATCATATAAGATGTTATTTCTATAGAGGACGCGCGTCTGGTAATTGAACGTAATGCACACTTACATTGTGTATATGTGGAATGGGAGCAGTCCAAGTTAACAACGACGTGGCGTGTTATCGTGTGAATGAGTGTAGGTATATTTTTGATCAAAATGTAGCTCAAATTGTTTTAACGTTTCGTTCTTTAATTAATTTCTTATGAATACTATAAAATCGGATGGCTTAGTTGACAATTCAATGCACAGATTTTGTGTCAATTAGCCTAGGCCTGACCCTGGACCCGTCCGCCTTTTGTGTGGTTAACCCACGCCCACGGCATCACATTCACAATCACAGGCCTAACTCTCTACATGCTCTAGTCTCTACTCTAATCCTTTATTATGTTGAACTAAAAAAGTTTAACGATAGATTGGCTGGGTGGAAGCCGAATTAAATTGTTGATGGGATGGCGGTGGGGTGGTGAATATTGAAAAAGTTTATTCAAACACTTGAGGCTACACATTATACTATACTACTAGCTAGGAAGGAAGGAAGGCTTGTTTAACTTATTTTTTAGTGTAGGCCTATTGTAATTTTATTCACTCTATCGTGTGACAAAAGCCTAACAATGTTAAGCAGACCAGAGTAAAAACTCACTTTTGATGCAGTTCATAAATCGTAATCAATTGCCTACCTTGGTTCTATTTTGTACTTTAAGGAGTAGCCACTATAATGTAGCCTCTGTCATGAATTTCTGAAAGGAGGGCGTTTTGGGGGAAATTTGTCAAGATGGCGGACAGGCTGAATGATAACTATTCAAAAATCACGACAAAATACTTAGGACCGTCCCACATTGTTGAAACAAAAATTTAAATACTATACGATAGGGATTATCCGGCTGGGAAGTGAAAACAATTTTCCATTGAATTACTACAGCATAAACATTAGTATAGCAAGTGTTAAACAGTCATCCTGAAATTTAAACTTATAAAATGACTTAAGGATTTTGTGACAAAGACAAAAAGAGTGAAAGCATCCTTATTAATTTTTTTTACCATAGCCTTGGACTCAACCCTGGTAAGCTACACTATGGATGTTTTAGTACAGGGGTCTGATGGTAGTCAAAATATTGTGCTATCAAACACCTGAAATTTCAGCCCCCATTGAGACTTTACCAGACAGAAGATGATGTGGGGGAAAGTATGGTGGAAGGGAACAGTGATAGACATGGATGACATTGGAGGTAAGCTTAAGATGTGTAAATAATGAAACATTAGCCATTGACTCTTATCAGTGTCTGTATACGTTTTACATTCTTTCAGAATTACGTTTTGTTTGAAAGTACTGAGTACATGAAATAATTATTGTTTCAATAATCAATCTGTTAAATGTTGTTTTATTCCACAGGACCCGAGGATAGCGATAGCGGTGAAGACGACATGCCTCTCGCCTCATTACTAGGCCATTCAGCAAAGAGTGAGTCTTAGTGTTATACTAAATCATAAATACTATGTGGTCTGTATTACACTATTCTGTTGTTTTTTTTTGTTCTATATGTCATCAGCTATTGATATTGCAACTGAGCATGCATCATATCCTGAATCCTCACTAAGTCTAATGTTACTCCTCAATTGTGTATAGACAGGGTCTTTTATTCAAACAATGGTTCTTTTTTCAGGTGCAATGTAACATGTAAGCATTAAACTGTTTTCTTTCTCCACCTAAAACCATTATTACATTACTCTGTTTCAGTCTATGAGGGTGACTCAGGGGACATCAGCAGCATTCCCGGTGAAAATGCAGCATTCGATGTTACTGCATTGGACATCCCACCACAAGACACCTCACCAGACATTGGACACCAAACAATAGACACAACTGCTGAATCCCAGTGAACTCATTTTTAAATTAACTTGTACGTTAAATAAATAGATTGAATAAAGGTATAATGCATCATGTGATTTTGGAAGAATGCATTCATTCTGATTATCTAGTTTCCAAAATGCATATCATAAAACAAACCTCTGAAAATGTCTTCAAAATAAGTGTTCACACTTTTGAGAAAACAGTGAATAACGGTTGGATTTTATCAGTTATTTTGTATACATTGTCTTTGGTAACTGTTGTTGCATTTACATCAATTTAGACGGAAATGTTCAAGGAGGGAGGGGAGAGGTGGTTACAATCTTCATCTTTACCAAGCTTTCAGATTGAAATTAATCAAAACATTTCTGCTTATTACTACAGCTATATCACACCTTTAGAGTAAAATTTAAAGATTAAAGATTTGAAGCTTGTATGTGCAAAATGCAAAACAAATCAATTACAATTCTTAATTTATTTACAAAATTTCACTATATTTCTACATTTCGGTTTTAGTCATCATCATGTCCAACCTTTTCCGAGATGAATTAATCCATTTCTTTAGTATTATGGACATTAATAAGGACTAAGTATTTTGGATCATTGTTAAAAACTTCCTTAGTTCATCATTGCAATCCTGTGTATGTACATGTAAGAGGTTTTGAAATGAGATTCGTTTTTACAATAAATCATTGGTTAATATGGACAGAATTGGCTTGTCATGTGATTGCATAATGTACTGACATTAATGAATGACTAAATCACTATTAATTATAAAATTACCCCTGTGAAAGATCCTATTATGACATTTTGTTAAAGAGCATGGTTTCCACCGACTTTCCCCATGATGAAATATAAACAGATGAAAAAAAACCGTGTAACAACGTGATCGGATTTTAAATGCCCTTTTCCGACTATTTTGGACACACATTGACCCCCCCACCCCACCCCCACCCCGATAGTATTTTTAAAAATTGGCCTGTATGCCAGCGTGTGTATTATGAACGCGTTGAGTGCCATAGGCAGAGTGTGTTGCGCGTGCGCACAACAGATAGGTCGCCCGGCACAGAGCTCAGAAATGAAACTTTTCGTACCACGAAGTGACCTATCGCGATACGCCGCTCGCTGCGCGTATGAAAACTGAATATTATAATTTCACGAAGTGACGTATAACTTTGCCACTTTATATTTACCTTAATACTTGATATTTTTACATTAAACAAAAACAGTGTAAATCTATGACTTTTAATCTACCTGCTGTAGTATTATCAATTCCAAATAAGTGATATTTCTGTGGGAAATGACCAATCCAAAAACAGCTAAACTGTAAACCCGTTTAACTCGAAACGACAAAAACTGAGATAGGTCAGTTCGTGGTACGAGCGACGAAATGTAAACAAATACGAAGTCCTCCACAGGAAAGTGCGGTACGGTACATGATGATTGTTGCATTTGTTTATTCGATCGAGGCTATATCTTTCTCGAAATCTGTGAAAAATATTCCAGAGTTTGTACCAGAGACCTTCGAGTGGCTAAATAAAGCCAGTAAGGACAGTTACAGCAAGTCTCTGAAATTGTACAAGCAACGTATTAATGTGCATATGTACACAGTGGACGACGGAACGTTTGGGCCAGACGACCGCGATCACGCACTTTTCAACACAATAATTTCAAAGTTTCGAAGCTGAATCATCCAAAGAAATTGCTTTCCAAAACTGTGATTCCTTTGCCTTTTTGAAATTTCGCAAGGCTATGTATAAATGTTCACTTTTCCAACGTTCTTTACCCTTTTTACAGTGATTTAGGCCTACATTGCAAACAAAATAACAGGCGGGTGGCTACATAGTCGTCCGATGCCGGTAGTATAACTCAAAATAAACCTCTTTTTATAGTAGAATACTGGTAGCTTATGAAACAGTAATGTGATTAATATCAATGTCACAAAAAAATATTACCAAAAGCTTTTGGTGTGACTCTGTCGGTCACGGCATGTATTTGCAAGTAGTTTGCCATCAGCTCAGATGACGTAGTACCCACAATAGGTCACGTGATGACATGTAAACAGTGGTCGCGCAATCGGTCTATACAACCAGCTGATGGCTAGTCTGGATCCCTGACCAAAGGTTCCCTAACGAATCTTGTTAAAAATCTTAGGTCAAGCATCAACCAAAGCTAAAAATAGATTATGACGCAATATATATAAATATTACTTGTTACCAACGGTGGACGATGCTATTGGATAAAAAAAAACCAGAGCGCTGATGACGGGCTTTGTTTACTTTCATAAAGCCTGTGGGATAATCACAGTTTGAAAAAATGTTATAAATAATATTCAAATATATAGTGTTGATTTTGTTGGGAAAGAAAAGAAAAGAAAAAACGATAATGGGATGTGTTCGCAAAATGTTTCGAAAAATAGAAATGTCCGACCATCAACGACACTGTCCGAATGTTGACGACAACGAGTACGGAGCATTTCGGATATTTTCGGAAAATTATCAACACGTGCCGTTCATGTTTGATACAAATTTTCAATAAATATAATCAAATTGTGGGCATAAAGTAGTCTTGGTACAAGGCGTTCTTAAGCTGCTGTTAAAACCTTGCACACTCAACACAACAAGTATACGGCACAGTGGCGTAACTAAGGGGGGGGGGGCAGGGGGGGGCACGTGCCCCCCCCCCCTCGCCTGATGTTCGTGCCCCCGGGTGCCACCATTTGAAATCTGGACTTTTGAGATTAAAAAATACCAGAGTAAAACGTACATTTTGTGAGTTTTTATGTAGTAATTTCAATGCTTTTAAAACTATTTTGTATTATTTACACGCAGAATGTATTTTGTTTTACCTCAACACGTCAGGAGAGCGCTGAAAAGGGGATTTTTTTTAGGAACAATACAAACGGAAACTGCAATTTAAATTGGCTAAAAGTGCCCCCCCTAGGAAAAATAGTGCCCTCCACCACCTTGTGCCCCCCCCCCCCTAAAATTTTACCCTAGTTATGGCGCTGATAAACGGTGCGACAATTCCACAGATAAAGAGCGTGTGCTGGTTGACTAGTCTTGTTCTATGACCCACAAGTCTCCTACAATTCTCTGTCGATTTTAGGGTACGGTATCACCGGAGGGTCAAGTGATACAAAAGGAGGAATTCCTCCTTTTCCGAAAATATCCGAAATGTTCCGAACTCGTTTTCTCCACATTCGCAAAGTGTCGTTGATGGTTGGAGGAAAACCAGCCCATTAATGGTTTTTGTTTTAAATATATTCAACACTATTTTTGAATATTTGTGTATAAGCATTTCTACAAACTGTGAATATTTCTGTGCTTCGTTTGTTATCCAATGACACCGTCTTCCGTTGGTGACAAGTAATGAATATTTTTAAGTGTTGCGTCATGATGGTGTCAAGCACTCGTCACAAGCATAGCCAACGTCATCTCTAAAACTAGAAAATTATTCCTGCGCCCGCGCAATCGAGGGCCAATCAAAAGCGCCACATCAGTAATAGCTACCGGTTCCTATAATTATACAGTCGAAAACGATGTAGGGACCGGGAACCAGTCTAGGTCTTGCGCACACACAGAGGCGCGACCCGCTATCCAGTCAGTATATGAAGGTTACGATTGGCTTTGTGTTCATACAGGGTTCCCATGGAGACGACTCATTGGAAATAAAGCAGACAACCAGCCAAGAGCAAGAAATTACACAAAACACAGAAAGACTCTACTATGGGTGCGTTCGATTAGCTGACACGAGAGCGTTCGATTAGCCATCACGTGATACTCGTGTCTGCCCCGGTGTATGCCACCACAGCCCGAGTTCGCGAGCGGGTCTCTGGTGGCTGCCCGGTGTAATGACGTAGTACGGCTGCAGGCCCACTGCGGGGAACAACCATTAACCTTAATTTTCCCAGAATGTCAAGCGAATACAACGCAGCGTTCGATTAGCCTCGCGTCGTGGTTACCACGAGTGTAACTCCCCGGTATACATGGCGAAGCTAATCGAACACACCCTATAGGGTCGAAACGTGAGGCCATTAAAAAATTTTTGGCATTTATACAACAGGTCCTTGTGGTTGGTAAGCAGTTTGCAACAGCTATTTTTTTTCAACAGCAAATAAACCAAACAAATAAAACCGCGGGTTTTATTTGGTCAGTTTATTTTGTTAAATATTGTATGCGTACTTGAACAAGTCATAAACAAACCCTTTTTTTCCTAGTGCGTTTCAGTTTCAAGGTTGGCTCCGGTCCGTCACCCATAAACGATAGAGGTGGGTCCTTTCTTTGTGCATTTGAACTGCACAGAATAGGCCTACAATGTTTGCAGAACTGTTCGAGCAAACTTGGTTAACAGCCAATATATACTTTTGTTAGAACCGTCTGACCTTATAGTCGAGTTATTTCAAACGAAACTAAACCTTTCTTTACCGTGAGGCCGAATGTGTTTGTGCCAACAGTTTCCAGCAATTTTACCTGGCAGTCTCTGGGCACCAGTCAATTACCGTCAAAACTATAACGGTAACCAAAATTAGTAAGGTGTTTTTACCTCCACTTTAAATCATGGAAGCAGTTTCAAAATAGTCCCTTCCTACTGGGTTTCGCTTTTAACGCTACCGTATGTTTTACGTCATTTCCCCCCTTTTTTATTTCATTTAATAATAATAATAAAACCATGATTACATAGCACATATCACCGTGAGGTCCCTTTGCGCTGTGAAGGGGAAATCAACAGTTGTACAAAGTGAACAGATATGTTTTCAGCCGGGTTTTGAATTGTTCTGATGTTTTGGCCTCTTTAACCACCTCTGGAAGACTGTTCCATAACTGAACTGCTGCATATTGCAAAGAGCGGGAAGCATATGACTTTGATAACTGGGGAAATCAGAAGGGATTTATGTGAAGATCTCAGATTTCTAGCTGGTTGATGCTCCTGGACTAAACTTTGAAGGTAAACAGGGGCAATGCCACGGATACAATGATAAGTGAGAACCAACATTTTAAAATCTAATCTAGCCCGTATTGGTAGCCAATGCAAAGCATTAAGAATGGGTGTGATGGATTCCAATTGTCAATTTCAAAGGATAAAAACAGTAACAATATCACCAATAAAAAAATCAAAAAAATAAACTCAAACAAGTCATTTGAATGGTCCGCGCCATTTTCCGGTCAAAAAATGCTCATTGTCAGGCCGCGTCGCATGTTTTTGTACACCCTGTAGTTCTTACATATAATTCTATGGTCTGTACATGATTCCAAAGATGAACTTTTGCAACGGTCAAAAGGTCAAGTTCAATGCTGTTTTGATTTAGTATCAGAAATTCGGGAAAGAACTTATACAAATCCTGTACAAAAATGTACTACACCCATATTTGAAATGTGATGTCATTGTACGTGTTTGAATTTTGGCAAAGTATTTCAAACACAATGACATTTTACAGCATTCTAACGTGAGGTTAGCTACTTTGTGTTTTTTTTCCTCCCCACTTTCATATAAGGACCATTTCTGTTGGAAATTGAGTGTATCACAATACAGAATTTCACTGCTGAGCCCCACATTAACTCCGACCTTTACAAAATAATTACCAACACATTTTAATGTATATTAAATGATTATTTGATTCCATTATATTCTGATGACGAAACGTCGTGTTAACCTCCAGTTCTACTCAGAAACTAAGAAGATTTAACCAATTTTAATCTTATGGTAACTCCACACCAAATACGTGCAAATCATTCTTTGAATTTCTGTTACTTGAAGCCCTTTGGTAAAGTGTCTGTAAATGCTTCCATTCTTTGAACAAATCGAGATATATGTTATAAAACCAACCTGTGAAAATCTCAGCTCATTTCGTTATTTCATATACGAGAAAACGGTCAAAATGCATTCAGCATTTTTCTACGCATTCTTTGGAGAGTATTGGTCTCATGAGACGAAATTAATCATTGGATCTTAATTCATTTATTATTCAAAAACGATAACACTTCAGGCAGAAATATTTTAAGGAAAGTTTTCTATCACCATTACCTTTATACCATGTAAGGTATATGCAAACATGTGAACATTCAAATGTTTTTCTTTGTTACCAATGTTGAGCTGGGCTTTAAAGATTATAGGAAAGGTAAACATTTCTAAACAAATGTTATGACTTACTGGTTTCTGAAAGGTAACCGATTATAAATCATCCAGAGAAATATTCCCACGTGAAACGTTACCAAAGTCAAGAAAATAGCATGAGGAACCCAGAAATCAACGTTATTTTGACAGCCGTAATCGAAAGAAGGCCAAAATAAATAAAAAAGTACACACCAAGCCCGGCATGAAGTGTCACTGAAACTGATTGTGATCATATTTTCACCGGTCGTTTTGAATGGTATTTTGTTTTTACTAACAACTACAGAATGAAAACAAAATTCATCAATCAAAAACAACGACGGCAGTTATGACACCTTACCAAAAGCTTTATTAATTTCTCTCAGTCAATGTTTATGGTGGGCGAACAGAGGTAGGCCCTATAGGACTACAAAAAAACACACAAAAACATGGATTGCACACGGTACATTTGGTCATGATGGAAAAGTACCACTGAAATGGTTTCTGTTTTGCCTGAAATGCTAGTTTTTGAGAGATTGGTGAAACAACTAGTTTTGATCACATTCATGAATTGTTTTCTTGATCCCGGCTTTACACTTCCAATGCAGATGAGTTTGCTGCATCACAAGTCCACAAGTTGTCAGTAATTATTATAATCGCATTGTATTTGGCTTATCACTGATGTTTAAGACCATGAAGGAAGGAATTTTCTTTCCTCCATTTTGAGGGTATTCCACAGTGCAGATGTCAACTGCAGAGCTGCAGAAAACCGTGTCAGATTGACCAAGCATTGTGTATGCCGTAAGTGTAGAGCTGCAGCCATTTTGAACAGAATTTGCAACAATAACCACATTCCCTACCACCGGACTGTAATGCTACCCAACCACAAGCAGACAAGTGGTAGTATGAGAAAACATTATCAGGCTGTTCTGTAAATACCCCTCGAAAAGCAGATGAATAACAGGTGCTTACCTCGGTTCATCAGTTCAGCTACTACGAAGTTGAGTTAATAAGAAGGTTGTGGTGTCTTATAAGCAGTAGTGTTGGTAGGGTTATGTAGATGTGACCTATACAGGCAAACCAGCGTTCTTCGCAGTGGTTTGTTTTTGGGTGGGGAAAGTACCGCGTATCAGAAATAACACAACTCTCTCCATGCATCACAGTGGGTAGTGCAATATTCTACGACGGAATGTGAATGCATTATGAATATTGATTAGCTGACGACGCAATGTGCGGTCAAATTTCTATTCTGTATTGTGGTGTCACTCACTCTTTCACAGATCAACAAATACGCTTTCAATATTTTGTCCCCTTTCAGACGACCCTTTCCAGGTTCATTTCCATGACTCTTACAATGGTACAAAACCTTCCAAAACGTTAAAGGGAAAGTATACGTATTGTTAAAGCATAGATTTGCTCCTGCCTATTTTTCAAGAAAACTTTACGCTACCCAACAAACCCGTGCGAATTCCCTCAAAAACAGCGGTCATATTTTCGTGAAAACAAGTAACAGGTTTGTTTTTTTGTTAATAATGTAACTAGTGCATTTTCACAGGCGTAATTTATACTATTGTTATTTTTATAATTATATATTTCTGGTAATGAAACCAAGGATGCCTCATAAGCGAACTTAATCACTGTAGCTCTCAAGCCTGAGGAAACTTGTAGATAAGGGTGCTTGCTATGTGAACCAGAAACACTGGGGTAATTCCCCTACTCTTCCACGATTAAGTGTTCTGGGTTCTTTTACGTGCACTACCAATCCTAGTACATGAGACCTACGGCTTAATGTCCCATCCGAAGGACAAAGCAATTATGGTAAAGTATCTTGCTCAAGGACACGTGCCACGACAGGGATTCGAACCCACACTCTGCTGCCAACAACACCAGGACTTTAACCGCTCGGCCACGACACTCCATAGTGTCATGCACGATATGTGGCAGTGGGAGTCCCCCTAAATTTTCCCATACTCTAACACACTCTTCCCCTCTTGTACACTCAAAAGAATTCCAGAATACAATAAAAACACAATAGAGGGGAGGTACACCCTGCCACATATTGAGCACCAATGTGCTGATTTTACTTGCGTTACTCAGAATAAAGTAACTGCCCTCTTCCGGATTTTTCACACGATAGCTCAAAAGGCTATATCGACTTTGACATTCGATGAAAAAACACCCCTGAAGGAATTACATGTAGTGGGGTCTGGGTTCCCCTTTATTCCAGACATGAAACCTCGTGGGAGACTTTGGAATGCTAGCTGGCAGCATACTTGCCAGATATGCCATTCTTTACGTAGATCTGAGCATGCGTACATTTTCGAGAACGATGGATTTACTAGTCTGGTTCCCTGATCAAAGATTTCCTGAGGACTCTTGATAAAAATCTTCAGTTAGGCATCATCCAAAGCTAAACATAGATTATGACACTACATATTTAAATATTCATTACTTGTCACCAAAGGTGGACGATGTCATTGGACAAAAAACAGAGCCCTGATGATGGGATTTGTTTACTTAAAAAAAGCCTGGGATAATCAGTTTGTAAAAATGTTACAAATATTCAAGTATACTGTCGAATTTGTTGGGGTAAAAAAGAAAAGAAAAACGATAAAGGGATGTGTCTGCAAAATTTTTGATTTTTTGTCAACATAAGAAATATCCGACCATCAACGACACTGTCCGAATGTTGACGAGTTCGGAGCATTTCGGATATTTTCGGAAATGAGAAATTCCTCCTTTTTTGACATTTGGGTGATACCGGACCCTAAAATCGACAGAGAATAGTTGGAGATATTTGGGTCTGGGAACCAGACTATGGATTTACCTGGTAAGTCTGCTGCCACCTAGTGTCCTTAAAAGTATCAAATTAAGGTTTACAGACCCTTTGCATTCTGAAAATACAAAAGTACAGGTTTGGACAAAATATGGACACTGTTCCTTTCTCCTTTCTTAGGCGATTGCTGTAATGGGAGACTTTTGAGGACGCTAGATGGCAGCAGACTACCCAGGTAAAACCATTAATCTGGGAAATGTGCGCATTCCACGGGTAGTACGATTGCGCGACCAACGTTTCCATGTCATCACGTGCAAATACATGCTGTGACCGACAGAGTCACACCAACAGTCGGCTTTTGGTAATTATAACGAAGTTACTAATTAAGCCCTTTTATTAAAGTTGTTTGTTGTGACATTCATTTCAATCATATTACCATTTCACAACCTACCAGTATTCTACTACAAAAGAGGTTTACTTCGAGTTATGCACTACACCGCCGTCGGACGAGAGAATAATAAACAGCCACTTAGATCAGATTGTCAAGTGTTTTAAAATTTTATTCACTTTTTTGTTGTTTTAGTACAGAATATCGTGTTCATAAAATGAGCCATAAATGTTTTCGGTAAAAGAGTACTCCAGAGCGATAGTAAAATAACAATGAGTATAGAATGTGCAAGTCTCGCGGGGTTTTACAAATTGGGGCACGTTGAAGTGCGAGACTTTGTTCTCTTCACACGTAAAGCAATGCTAGTCTGGTTCCCAGACCCCCAAATTCTCTGCCGATTTTTAACAAGAGTCGTCAGGGAATCTTTAGTCAGGAAACCAGACTAAGCCAGACTAAAGCAATGCGTGTAGGAATCTGAATAGAAGGTCACCATAAGCAGGGTTGGATCCAAATTGCTAAAATTCTTATGAGTAGGATTCTTTCGTTTTACTTTCAAAATAACACCCTTTACCCCAATGAAAGAATTGAAGTATTGACCCGGCCCCGTGCAACTGCGTCACACGCGGCTACAGCCTGCCTCGCTCGCCATTTTGGGAGTCAATTGCATGGAAAACTGAAGACCATGTGACCTTCGTTTACAAAAAGAGTGACGTTGTCCATTCAAGTGAATTTCTGGTCGGCAAGATACTCCACTCAGTGGTCATATGGGAGATTTTACATTTTGTCATAATTTCCACATAAATTTATTAAAAAAATAAGAGCTGAAAGTTTTGGAACGTGCCCTGTTTCTTCATATCAAATGTTAATAAAAATCAGACCATGAAATCTCCATGAAACGCAAGATGTTATGCCTTTGAGAAAGACTCTGCTAGGGTCGAAACGTGAGACAATTAACAATTTCTTTCGCGGCTATAAAACAGGTCATTTTGGTTGGTAAGCAGTTTGCAACAGCTAATTTTATTTGTTCATGACGGTTATGTTTTCTTCCATTGGGCTGTGTACAAATGGTGCCTGCAGGAAGTCCAGGCTCTGTGGCTCGTTTGTAAACATTGTGATGTCACAGGTTATATGTACCAAGTACCGGTAAGCGCGTACACGCCGTACTGCTGAACAAGCACATCGCACTGTATAACACACAAGACAAACTCCCAAAATGGCGCAACAAAGACTATTGTGATGATGACGTCAGGTGAATTGGGTCAATACAAAGTTTGTGGCCATGTTAGGATAAATTATGTGCATGCACTTTTTAAAGTAACTTTCAAAAATGTTGCGCTTAAAATAATCTTTCAGCAGAAATGTGTGTAACAGTAATTGCTTCGAGAAAAAAAACTACGAGCAAACCAGTCGCATTACGTTCGTTAACTGGTATTAGTCGCTACATAATGTCTGCTTAGTGCTAAGCATGGTCCCTATATGTTAATGAAAATGTTGACCTTGATTTCACAAAGAGCTAAGATTGATCTTAAAAGCGGACCAACAGAACTGTAACTGCTCAGCAAAGTGTGATGTTACATCAACAGAAAAGTTGGTTATCAGTTTTGGGTTTTATTTGCCGGATTATTTTGTTTGATTAGAATCGCTCTTAAACTTCAGTGACCAATAGACCTTATGTACTAACGTAATTCAGCCGCCATCTTAGAGGTAAATCGATGATGAAACAATGGAAACGCACAGATTTGTACACGCGGCGCACAGGATTTGCCAACGAACAGCCTCCTTTTGACCTCTAGGCGAGGGCGCCCTACTCAAATGACGTCACGTGCATAAGGTCTATTTCATGAGGATAGACCCAATTTCTCAGCGCTGCTTATCACTGAATTCTGAACTTACGGCACCCTGTAAAACCTAAATCTCTACGTGCGGTATAGGCTCAGTTTTCCGCAGTAGGCAGGCGCCTTGATATTCGGTCGTGGTTTGGCACAAATTTTGCTTAGTACAGGAAAATATTGCTTAGGAGAAACAAGGTACCAGCCCAAATACCACTCCATTCACATTGCTGTGACTCGAAACGCTGCCATCACTCTGCTTAGCGAGTAAACCTGCATAGCAGCATTATGGGGTTTGGGCTTGGGCACACAGGCCCTTTTTGAAACTGCGGCATCGGCTTACAGGCTCTGGCTTGGGCTTCGTCAGTCATTTTGAGAATGTACACTTACGGTATAAAGGACTTCAACCAAACGGACGGTGCCTAAGCCGGGCCGAAGACTATCCCGCGGTTTCGAAAACGCCTTAGTCTCAATTTCAAATATATTAAACCTAAAATATTGCTTAATAAATAAATATATTAAGGCCATATAAAAAAAATTAATAAAATAAAAAATCGCCAGACAGTTGCTGTCATCACCACCCGTCCTGCAAAAACACCTGGACGTCTGTGTTTTAATTACATTTTTTACTCTTTTTTCGTATGGTATGGGTAACCTCTTGAAAATAAAATAAAAGGTCATTTCACTGAGCCAGCGGACAGATTTTCAATAACATCTTTCATTTACTTTCTGATCCGTGCAGTGGTCTATCCTGGTTTTGAAGACGATCTACTGCCTTACATGGTGGTCCAAAGTGTTGCAGCTAGCGAGCTAGATATGAGATTACTGGCCACAGCCATTACAGATGGTAAATAAATCAACCAATAAATCAAGCCAAAGAGTTCCATACAGCACCACATGTCACCCATTTATATTGTGTGTTGAATTGACTGCTTGGTGAGGAAGGGGAAAAAATCCCTTCCGACTTGCAGAAACTGAAATGAAAGGAAACTAGCCAACTAGTTTTTTTTTTACATGGCCTAAGAAAACAGTACGAAGAAAACAAGTCAAGGGTGATTAACGCTTTGCTTGAAATTTGAACGGACATTGAGTTTAATGTTAATACTTAAAGGGACTGTGTCGTCATGAATATAGCAGTAAATGGAATAACCCAGTTCCTACGCCAGTCATATCACTGTTTGACAAAGACGTCACCTTTTGTGATTTGACCGCAAGCACGCGCGTGTGCAGTATCTGGGGTGGGATGGGGGTCATCTTTCCACGCACAGCCACAGGCCTGCTGCAATCATGACGACACAGCCCCTTTAATCTTGGGAAATCATTTTGTGCTCAGTGTTCCGTAAAACGCACAAGGACGTTATATCTTTCTCTGGCCTGGAATACTCATTTACTGAAATGACGTCACCATTAATTCGTAAAGAGTAACAATTAGTACACTAGCGGTGATTTTTTTCTGTTTTTTTTTTTTTTAGTATATAGTTAATTTGTTAAAACTAGCATTCCTGTTCTACATCAAGTAAGAAGCACCAAACCGTGGTCAATGTGATAAAATATTAACTTATTTAACATGATTTCATGTACAAAAACACAGCCCTTAGTAGAAAAACAAAGCCCTAAATGCCGATACAAATTTACAAATATTTCTTATAAATGTCACATTATATTACATGCCACGTACAATCAAGTGATGGCTAGAGCTTTATAAACCACGAGTGGCTACGACTCCATCAGCCATTTTAAAGCTGTGTGCTTTGAGCATCACGCTTCATCAAAATGGCGGACACTTTCTCAGCCAAAGTCGTAATTTCAAGAGGCCCTCATTTTCCACAATACATGACAGGGACGCGAAGTTCACATCACACATCTAAGCGTACGTACGTAACACAATCTCTTATATTATTAGAATTATAATTTGAGAAAAAAGTCACATTCTATAAAACGTCAGACATTTTTTACAGTTGTATTTAGAAATGAAGAATAAACACATGGTGTATTTAAAACATTAGAGCCTACTCTTTGTTTATTATTATTAAACAAGAGTAACGTCGAGGTAATATATGTATTTTTAAGCAATAAATGTTTGGGTCCAAGTTACTACGGAGCTCTAAAAGAGCCATCCGACTTTTTGAGATTGTGGTAAAAATATATGTGGACGATGCCATCATAATCAACCGGTAAATATATATTTGCTCTCAATCTCGAAAGTGGGTCAACTTCCTCAGATAGTTTGTCTCAATTTATGACATCTTGAAAATAACAGAGTTTAGATCAGGGAGTCGACAATCCTAGTCGACAATCTACTTTTAGGATTGTCGTCTTCCTGAAATAAATTATCTTGGAAAGTCGACATCTTACTTCAGCATGTTCTCATCCCGACATAATTGTCAGGAAGTCATCTTGATGGTATGGTGTCGTCATTCAGAGATAATTATTAAGGATCTCAACAAGTCGGTCGGCACTTCAAGAGCTCCGTACATTACATAAAAAACATCGGCATGGTGACGTTTCAACATTTGAAAAAAACAAGACAAAATTGTTGAATACACTTTTCTCAATTTTTTTCCCGAGGATAAAAGTGAGCATTCTTTAAAGTTGTTTCTTGAGTACCATTTTGATATGGAGAAAGTTTTGCCGCATTTACAGAAACTTTGTATTCATCGAGAGAAAAACAGTATCACTATCAGTCTGAAACTTTACTGATTATGGAGTTCATACCAGTACCAATCTTCCATAAAAAATATTTGTGTGAAATACTGCCCATGTCGTGCAAATAGCATTTGAAGACCCCGGTTCTAATTTCGATTATAACAATCGAAGTTAAGGGCAATGTGTTGGCGGTTTTTCACTATTTTCTCCCGACTCAGACGAAGGTTGAGCCCAAATTTTCACAGGTTTTTTTTCTCGTGTATTTATTGAATCACACAAAGTAAGAACACTGCACTATCAGCTTTACTAATGCTATATTTTACCTTTCAGGTGTTTTGGATGAGGCTTGGCATGGCTAGTATGTGGTAATGCAGAGCTGTATATAACTATGCAAAATCCGAAGGAAAGACAACGAGATTTTATGGGTGTATCTCAAAGATGACTTTTTAACAAAGACGTTCAGAAGTGATCCCACTGCAAATCACTTCACACAAACTGGCCAAAGCCATTTACCAGAAGCCCATAAGCAATTCATTGAGCTAGTTTCAAATTGATTAATCAATACAAAAAATAAAAATAAAAAAATAAAAAAATTGGAACTAATTGCCTTCCCGTGTGCTCCGCAAAGTCAATGCCATGTCTATATTATTGGTTTTAGTCAAAGCAAACTTCGAACAATGATGTGAGTGATTGTTCTGTACACCGCACAATCATATACCAGCTCAGGAGCCGGAAGTAGCGGCAGAAACTATCCGTGTGCATCAACGCGGATGACGTAATGACACGCGAGTGCGTATCCCCCTAAATGCTTGCAGCCATACACTTTTACACGGTACCTAGCCGTGGGTATGACCAAATATTGCAACCACTTACACGGCAGCCATTTGTCATTACGAAAACAAATCTAAACAGTAACAACACTCCTTTCAAAGAATTCCATGAACACCGTAAAACAATGGTCTTAAACCGAGATACAAACGTCTGGATACAAGACTACAAACCAACACGTGATCAATTCATCAGCGCAGTATAACACATTTCTCGAGGATAAAAATGGTATTCTTCTCAAATTTGTTAAACACATTTTTACCATCCCTTTCAGGGACCTGGATTTAGTACATTAGTTTAAATAAGACACAGATACCTGAAGCTACTTTATGACATTACCGCTGTGATGAAAGAGGTACAAACGCAACAAGACAAACTGCGATAAAGTCATCGAATATGCAGTATGTAATGGTTCCCTTATCGGCTCGTTTAAGATAATTATGTACAGGACATTGTAATGCAGGTTAGTGACACCATGTTGTTAGTAAATTTGAGCACGTTTTCTTGGTAAACATTTTGATCTTTTGGTTGGTGACGGGATTTCAAGCACATATGCTAGCTACGAGTGCCAATGGACTTCATGCATTGACGTCATCACGCAACCATGTTTGAGGTACAACAATGGTGTGAAACGATGGTAACGCACAGCTATGTACGCGCGGCGCGCAGGATCAGCCAATGGGCTACCTTCTTTTGACTTCTAGCCGAGGGCGCCCTGCTCATATTACGTCATGTGCATAGGGTCTATACCCAGTAGAACTCGGAGAATGCTATTCGTAAATGTAGCTGATTTGAGTCATTCCGTACGCGCTACCATTTACGTTGTATGGGAAATTCCCCATTGGTCGATGCGGTAATACTTTGCAATACACATCGTACTGATGCTGTGTCACATGGCATTGATGTTCCATGTCCACAGCTGACATAGAGGGCGCGCACAAAAGCCACAGACGTGCAATATTTCTATGAGTGTGCTTACAAATCAATTTCACTTAAAGCGCAAAAGCAGATTGATTGCGTCCAATGAAATTATTAAACTGGTAACACCAAAACTTTTCGTTAGTCTGTAAGGATAAAGACAGGGGACCAGCCAACATATATCCGTGCACAGCAAATTCTAATACATTGTGGGGTTTTGTTTCAATGAACAATCTAGCTGAAATATGAGGGGAAAATATTACAAAATATGATGATATTCAATGAAAAAATTACAATGAAACATTTATAATGAACTTGGCCAAAACTGTTAATATTAACTTGTTATAAAATTTTAGCCACTGATGGGTATGAAGTACAACATAAGGTATCTATAAGTATAAAAACAAATTAACTTGATGGAAAAGCTTGTCATGGAGAACCAATGGCAGACTTTGGGTATAACATGTGGCAGCAAAATTAACTGGTACCCGGTACTGGCATTGTCGTCGTAAATTGGCGCAAGCTCCGAACTGCGACAGTAATGGAAATTTACCTGATGTCTGCTGCCACCTAGTGGTTAAAATCCTTCCATTTAATTCTTTACCGACTGTTTTTTTCCCAATCAGAATTGCGAAAGTAAAACTGAAACTGGCATTCTGCAGAAACAATTTCAATGTTAACATTGTACTAAATTAAACACACATATAATGGCAGTAAGGCAGGTTTAAAATTATCCAAAGGATCGATATCATGATTATTTGTTGGCTGACATAACATCTGAACGAATAAAAGCATGTTGTATAAACTATAATCACACATTGGCCATCGGATACACTCCTCATCGGATACACTCCCCATACACAAGTAGCATTCAAACAAACATTCCTTATACACAAAAAGGCAGACTATTTAGTACGGTTGGGAACAATAAACAAAACGGCTACACAAGATATTTCTCACAGAGCATGTTCACCAGTAACAGCATTTGTATACATTACTGATACTTTACTTCATCTCGACTCATACGAAGTATACCAGTAGTATCAGTCGAATACAAAATGTATATGTTGTATATCATAACAGATACTTTACCATATCTTGACTCATAAAGAGTATTCATACCAGAAGTATAAAATATTATGGTTACTTTACCTTTGACTCATAGAGTATGTACAGTGTACATGTACATGTGTAGTATCAGTTGTATACAGCACTACAGCTGCTATACCATATCTTGACTCATAAAGAGTATACAGACCAGAAGTATCAGCTGTATAAAATATCATGGTTACTTTACCTTATCTTGACTCATAGTGGGTATGTATGTATACAAGTAGTAGTATTTGTATACAACATAACGGATGCTAAATACCTTATCTTCACTCATAGAGAGTCTGTAAACCAGTACTAGTAGTTGTAAAAAACAAATCTTGCCAAAGTTTAGAATACAGATCTTTATAGACAAAAGCTAGTATGCACACAAAAGTATTATCACTGACACTTTCAGAGCCTTTTGTTTGTCATTAATTTTGTGTTACATATTTGTATTATTATTTAGAGAATGGACACATTTTTGTCGACCGTTTCATCACTGCGAATAATGTAGCATGGAGGAGAAACAAACTTTGGAAGGGTATGAACCAGTTGTGGTTCTCACCGATATCCCAGTGCATTGGAGACTGTAGGGGTCACCAGCATAGAGGTCGAGCACCTCCAGACCAAGTTGCGCTGGCCATGTAGGCCATACAGCCAGAATGGAGGACCACCACCTGCCAAAGGTCCCTCTGTATGGTGAATTCTCCACTGGCAGCATGACAGAAGGTCCCTGAGAAAACATTACAAAGACACCCTGAAGACGTCTCTCATAGCTTGCAACATTGATCACTACCAGTGGGTAGTGCAGGCTGCAAACCGAGATGCATGGAGACGACAAGTCAGACAGACTGGCAGTCTCTGCCTACCAGATCAACAGAAGGAAGCACGCCGATAATACGAGACAGAACAGCAAAACAACTTCTGGCCCAAGACCAACAACTCAACTTTTACCCGCAGCCGCTGTGGCAAGATTTGTCTTTCCTGAACAGGTCTCTTCAGTCACCAGCATGCAAAATGGACTAAATATTCTTTCAAAAGAAGCCAAGACAAGATGTCCATTCTTTAACTTTTCATGCCATGTGGTTGACAAGCAGATGAGCCAAGAGATCTTCCCTTGGTCCTTGGGCCAATTTCATACAGCCTGTTCACTAATTGGCTTTTAGAACAGCTTCTAATCCACAACTACTTACCCTAAGCAAAGAAAATGGCAGGCTAAGTTGCTGCAAGTTTGTGTAAGCTGTTAAGTGCTACAACAATGCAAATCCATTATGAAGTGCAGACGTACTGTCAAATCTTGTTCGTTTTTATGAAATTCACTTTTGCTTAATACCAACATTCCTCTGCTAACAAATGTGCTTGCAGGTGTTAAAACACCTTCATGAAATTGGGGTCAAATCTTTCAGATTGTAACATAAAGATGATTAAATTTTTGGGTGACCAAAAAAAATTGACTAAAGTGGGATTTGATCCTGCGACATGCTGGCGCTCTACCACCTGAGCTACCTAGCCCTAATGTTGGCGGTCTCCCAGCCATTCCCTATTTTGTCTGAAGCCATTCAACCTGAAACTGCCATATAACCAGGGATCACACCCAAGTTACCATACAACCTGACAAAGATGTTTTACACAAACTCCTCACATGAACTTAAAAAGGTTTGGACACAAAATGGGCCATTTCTCTCTTCTTTTAAAATCGGTTCATATCTTGTTTAGAAAACCGGCAAAGAGCAATCTATGAAAATTCTGGAATCAGGAAAATCCTCACAAATCAGGGCCACTAGTACTTGTATCCACCTGACAATAGCTGTGATTTCTTGGCAACAATTTATTTCATTACACATCCAAAAAACAAGCACCAAAATTAAGATGACAAGGAGACAAGAAGTGTTCAGTTTTAGATAGGGGAGGATAACCCCAAATAGGGAAAACCAAAGCAGTCATGTAGGGCCCTTGGCTCCAGTCTGAGGTGAGATTTGAACCTGGATCCAGAGGTACAGGCAGGGAAAGAAACCACTGAGACAACCTCATCCCCAAATGCTCTATTGAAACTCTGTTTTGCACCTGGAAAAGATGTGTATAAGCCCTTTTAACACGACAGCAATTTATAAGAATATACAAATAATTTGGGAGGCTAATCATCCTTACTAGCAGCTGAGAAGCTGAACTGCGAAGGACGCCGTGACTACAACATGTTCCAACTGCAGGCATTCAAGGATGCCTTTGGCAGCCATCCACATCAACCCATATATGACCACGGAGCACGGCCAGAGATTGAAAGTGTTTGTTTTTCCAGAGAGAGGAAAACTGAAGACCCTGGAGAAAACCCTTGTGGCACAGGAGAGAACCAACACACAACTCTACTCACATGATGGCCTTGGCCGGTAAACGACCCAGGGCCACGTTTTACGCACACGCCGCCCATTCCCACCTTTAGCAGGTATCCCTGCTTAATTTCAGAATGGTTGCAAAATTTTACAATCTGCACCTCATGTGAAAGAACAACAATGTTCAGACTATCCAAGGTCCCCCGTGAAATCTTCTCAAACATTTGCTAAATATTGTCGGCAGTCTGGACCTTCGAAAACAAATTTCCGCTAGGGGAAGTCTTCACAGAAGTTTCTATGTAAGAACAACCATAGTTTACACATAACCAACATTTTACCAGTGATGGCGGTTCTCTGTGGCTTGATACTACTATTATGAAGGTTGTTGAACTTGAATCTGTATTAGGGTTGATTGAGACCTTCAATTTGATAGGTTACTTGAATGCCTTACAGGCCAACTCCCATTAACATACACAAGGCAGTTTGGCTACTGAATCGTGTATGTTGGGTGGCAGTTGAACACTTTGTAATGAATCAGCCATGTTAACCGTTTTGCTGTTGGAAATCTGAATGGATGCAAGTCAAATCAACTTGTATAATTACATGTAAATTGTAAGTCTGTCCCATATAAAGTATTGACAAAGTTATATGTGGCCCCTGAATGTGAATAGGTCACAGTCAATTATGATTGTTTTATGTATAATGTGAACCTATGAGGGTGACTCTGCTTGTGGCCCCTGAATGTAAATAGGTCACTGTTGCTTATAGTTGTTACAAAGTGAACCTGCCTCTGCATGTGGCCACTGAATGTGAATAAAGTACACACTGCTACATTATGGCTTTGAGGAAGGGGCCCCTGATTGTGTATAAGTCATGTTTGCTTTACACTGCTACATAAACATTGTGAACCTGCACCATTATAAGAGATGACACCGCTGCATGAGACCCCTGAATGACTGTCAGTCATGTTGGCATGCGTTACCGTGTACGTACGTCTCAAGTGTTAACCATGTTGCGATAGGGCCCCTGCATCTTCAGAAACTAGAAATCAAAAAAGAATACAAAAAAACAAATTACTAATCAATCTGTCTTCAAAAATTGACATCTTGTTTAATAGTGCATTACCCCTCCTACTGTCTGACCATTCAATATCATCTACATGGTTTTGAAGGAACAGTAAACTACATGTATACCTGCTTGCAATACGTCCTTTTGTAAATGCATAGAATCTACACAGTACATATACATGGCTAGTTCTATTCACATTATATTACACCATTATATTACCATACACAACAGTCATTTCTTATCAATTGCTTTCACAAAGTGACGAATCCACCAAACAGCTACAATTTATTGCTTTGAGAAAAATCACACGGAAAATTTTTTTTAAATCGCTGATTTGGAGCCTGTTTACCATTTTGAGAGATCCAAAAATTCAGATTTCAAAAATCGAACATTTCATCGAGCCTGTACTATTGTGCTGCATGTTGCCACACACAGGGCAACGTAGTCACCAGGTCTCGATCTTAAGAAAAACGGGGGCAGGCCTTTGCTGGCCAAATCAGAGAAATTGTACAAGGGCATGCTGGCCAAGTTAGTAGTGACAGTGCAATTATCTGAAGGGCATGCTGGTCAACTCGACAGGGCATGAGGCCAATGGCCTCGATGGCCTCGTTTAAGATCAAGGCCTGAGTCAGATCCTGCCAGAACAGTTCTAATTTTTGTTTTAGCATGTCTGGTAGTGACGTTTTGAATTTCCAGGCAAAAAACTCTGTGAAAAGAAGCGTCCTTCCAAGATAGCCAGCATTTGTTACAGATGTAACGTCACAGTAACATTTCAAATTCACTACACTTTCTGAAAGCAATGCTTTACAGATTATCACTGCATACACACTTAGTTTCATAGACTAGTTGCCAGTCCCTCCATTGTTTAACAGCAAAGAATGTATCAAAGTTGTGTAAAGATATAATCTACAAATTGTTGACAGAATCATTACTTTGTGAAAACAGTGACGTGAAAACAGTTTCATTATCTCAGGTGCTATGTTTTTTCTAGACTAAAGGATGTTTGAATATTCGGTTTACGATAACACCATGTGATTATATCTACTTTGCTATACAGTAGATTATTCTTGTGAGAACTTGTCTTGCTATTATTCTACTACCGCAGAGTAGATTTCGGAATTCGGGAGACAACTTAGTTCTGAAAAGAACTGTCCTGCTTATTAAGTACTACCTGGGGAGGTACTTTTGCTTAGTGGATCGAGGGGACTTCTCGGATAACTTCACTGCCGCGGAGTGAGTTTATTTGGTCTCAACGTTACAACTAGCTTGCTCTAGTCATCGTCAGGAGATGGATCTTTCCATTTCTTTTGAGGGGTGTTACTTACATGAATGACCAAAGAAGGTCCCAAAGCTGTTACTTCCGGTGGTAAGTTTGCTAAACTTAGGGGTGTTTCCATTTCATTTGAGGGGTATTTACATTTCATTTGAGGGGTGTTTTCATTTCATTTGAGGGGTGTTACTTACATGTATGACCAATGAAGGTCCCACAGTGTTACCTCTATTGGTCCGTTTGCTAAACTTGGGGGTGTTTCCATTTCATTTGAGGGGTGTAACCATTTCATTTAAGGGGTGTTACTTACATGTATGGCCAATGAAAGTTCCCCAGCGATTACCTCTGGTAGTAATAGCTAGACTAAAGGGTGTTTCCATTTCATTTGAGGGGTGTTTCCATTTCATTTGAGGGGTGTGTCCATTACATTTGAGGGGTGTTTCCATTACATTTGAGGAGAGTTACTTACATGTATGACCAATGACGGTCCCCCAGCGGTTACTTCTGGTGGTATGTTTGCTAGTGGGCAGTTCTCTATACTCATTATTTGCAATGAGCTACACAACGCAAGCTCATAGGGCAGTGCATTCAGCTTTGGGTTATCATTCAGGTATAATTGCTCTAGTTGCTCCAAAGTTCCTGGAAAAAGAGATGAAAATAAATGAATCAGTTTTGGGGTGAACAAAGAAAACTTGACTTGAGCAGGATCTGAACCTTCGACCACCGACTATACAAACCGACACTCTACCAACTGAGCTATCCAGCCCTAATGTTGGCGATCTCCCTATTTTGTAAATATCTTTGTTCGGGGGGTGCCAGTCAGAAGCCATTCAACCGGTTACTGCCGTGTAGCCAGGGATCACACCCCATAATATACGATACAATCATAGAGCCAGCTCTATGGATATAACCTGGAAGCCTGGGGATCTACCTTAAGGGTGATGCGACTTTTTACTGACAGGGTAAATGTTTAAATCAATTTTGGGTGAACAATGAAAAATTGTTGAGTGGGATTTGAACCTGTGACCACCGGCTATACGTACCGACGCTCTACCAACTGAGCTATCCAGCCCTAATGTTGGTGGTTATTTAATACTACTACAAGTGTAAGGCTGTTTGGAGGCCTTGGGGTCGAAACGACCACAACCTATTCTCAAACTTGAAATAGGTGTGAGGCCCAACCCTCCGGCTCAGAGCTGGGCACTCAAAGCGAATGCACAGGCGCCCAGTGGGTCATTCTTGGTAAGCAGGACTGGTGCTGCGGGATGAACCGATTACAAACCCATTTCCGCCAGACTGTCACAGTACATATGGGCGATTCCATTGTGACGGACGTTACTTTTGCACAAAAAATAGCCCACAATTTGTCTTGTATATTTTTAACCAAGGTATGCTGGGAAATATAGTAGTTACAATATGATAGCTTAACAAGTCAGTAGTAATAAAACATAGTACGCAAGATCTTGATTTTCTTTCAAACTTTATTAGGGTTCAACAAACTTTTTGTGACGGACGTTACATTTGAAAGACGAGCACTTCTGACTCTCGACATTAAGTTCAAAATCCCTGTGACTTGTACATATTTTTGAAAAATCCTATTATTTGCATCAGTGTGTGAGGGTCTGAGGTAGCCAGTACAAAATATTAAATTTTCAACATCACATGGTATCTGAAGAAATCGGCCATTGAAGCTTGTGACGGACGTTACAATTTCTGTGACGGACGTTACAGTCTGTGAAATATCAATGTAAATTGCATTGCCCATGAAAAATTAGGTTAAAGTTTTCAGAAATGCCTTGGTATTAACAATGGTATAACTCATCTACAATCAAATTGGAGATAACCAAGATGAGAATCTTACATTTTGTACATGTACAAATGTATGGATCTTATTTGGCCTTATTTAACAAAATACTAGCACAGCAGAACAACAACATTGCATTCACTAAAGGAAAACAGTCTTTTGAAAATATGTAATAAAGCAAAGAGCAGAAAAAATTGTACAACATCCAGTCTATAAATTTTAAAATGTTTCACATACATGTAACAGGGTGACCCAAATATTTAGGCCTGTACAGTACAAGTTATAACCACTGGTACATGAACTTTCAAGCACTGCACACACTACATATCAAATCCATGTCAGGGTAGTTAAAGAATCATGCACAAAAGACACACATCAACATTAGTATTTGATTCATGGGGATGCCAATAGTTAGGTGTTCTGGCATTAGCCCTAAACACCTATTGTTTTTTTGTTTTTTGTTTTTTAAAATTTGTGTATTACTTACTGCCTGTCAGCCTACTGTGTATGTTTAGTTTCATTTTATTCTTCCCTTCTCTGAAACACTTCCATTATCTCTTGAACCGTATTACTTGGGATTTCACCATATCGCAGACGCCAATCCGGCTCTTGCACTTTCATGAGAACAAGGTTTTTATTCAGAAGAGTGATTTCTTCTCTCACTGGCCATCGGAATTTCCCATTCCCTACTTGCTCTAACCACTTGACAATAAGTACATCTTCTTTGTCATCAACAACCTGGGCTAAAAACCAAGACTTATCATAAATGGCAGCAATATATTCCCCTACATGTAGTTTAGGTGTTTCAGTAGTGGATGACCCTGTGCTAGCTGTGGAGGTGGATGTTAGGATGGAAGCTGCAACTGGAGCTTGGCGAGACTCATTGTGTGTAGAAGTATTATGGCCATTGCTACATGCAGCCAAGGCATTAGCGATGGTATACTTCTTTGCTCGAGAGAATCTCTTTGTGATTATCTGCGTGACATTAGACTCAACAAGTACATAGTGAGTCTCTTTGATCCCATGAATTGGGAGGGCTTTTTCCCAAAGTTGACCAATTGCCATTTTGTCCCCATGTGCTTTGATCAAATCAGAAGGGACAAAGTGAGTTATTATGTTTGGACAGACATTTTTCGCAGTCGCTGCGAATGTTGCAGCATTTTTTACTACTGCATTCTGTGTCAGAACAGCCATCCAGACACAACGTTTCGCAGACCCCCCAATTCCATCTACTGGACCTTTACCGTGTGATGTGGCAAAATAATTCCAGTGCATCTTTGTCAAGGTATGTCTGAGCTTCAGAAAATTAATGAGAGACACAATGTATCTATTCTTGAACTGACTAGAGGGTCCATCAGTCCAAAAAGAAACTTCATCAATTTCGGGTGACTTTGACTTGAGATCACTTAGTAGCATATCAACAAAAACTGCTATGCTTTGTTTGTCATGATCCAGATTATCAGACACATAGATGTGGGATTGAGGGGGCTTGTTTGGCTTTGTCCAAATGGCGACAGTGAAAACAGTCACCTGTGTCTGATGCCAGTGTGCACTTTGCACTTCATTTTGCCACTGGCAAGTATAGTTTTCTGAGAAATCCATCTGAATTACAGCATTTTTGCCATCAAGATGAATTTTGTCGGTTTCAAAAGAAATGGCCTGTTGCTTTTTTATAAAGCAATGCTGGACGAAAGAACCAAGCTCTTGTACAATGGAATTATACAAATCTGACACCTTGCCTTGCTCCACTAATTTAACTACTCTTTTGTCAACAGTATCCCACTTCCACCACTCAACAGAAAGATCAGTCACGCCTTTATCACTGAGAGGAAAATTCTTAGCAAACAGTTTCCCATCCTTACAATCCTCACATTCATTCAATGTGCATTTTGTATCATTCACATCGCACACAACAGATGTAAGAAAATCTGAATTATATGTGGCAATGGTCTCTTCATATTTGTGTATGGTGTTTAGATAGTTAATCATGTTTTCATGTGTTTTGCAGTTGCATACAGAGTGAGGAGTTTTACCCATTAACAGAACATGTTTAGGACGTAATTCAGCGAACTTTGATTTTTTCACATGTACATCATTATTTTCATCCTCGAAAAAGGCATGGGTTTCTTTGAGTGACAAAATGAGATATCTTTTCTGGACATGATCTTTACCCTCCGGTGTTCTGATTGTTACATAGTCTTTTTTGCCAGGTGCCATCCGTGAAACATCATCTCTGTTGTAGAAATCTATGACTGTTTGCTTTGATTCTTCAGAGAGAGCATTCCCATGATGCTCTTTGTTGAGCTCTGCACTAACTGAAATACCAGTATTCTTAGCCAATTTCTGAACAACAATTTTACGTTTTCTTGGGCTGATAGGAAGGGACCTCTTTGCTCTGATGACTGCCTTGCCTAGAGCCTGTTTAGATCCATACACGCTCAGTGGGTTAAGTGGCTGCACATTTGGGATTTTTGGTTCAGTTTCAAGTGCTTGCAGTTTTTTTCTTTGTCGAAATTGTCTGACACGCAGCTTTGTACTTTCTCTCCTTTTTGCAAGTTGTGACCTTGTTAGTTGTCTCTCCTTTGCTCGCTGTATGCGTTTTCTCCTCGCTTCAATCTCTCTAAATTCAGTAGCATTTCTCTGCTGTTTTCTTGCTCGACATTCTTGTTGCCGGATCTTGTCACTTTTAGGCATATTGAGCTTTGCAGGGCCCCATTCTAAAAAGAGAACATATGAACCGAAACATACAGATTCAGCATTGCTACAAAAGATCAGCATGAGAATTCATGTACATTTTAACCTTTCTGCAAGTTCGTTCAATTCTACATACATGTAAATATTTATTTTAGTGACTAGTAGCTAGTAGTACACATGTATGCACAATTGTGTACAAACATTCATGTACCTACATGTATTGTTATATAGCCTGACCCCAATCCCTTCAAATTTTCACGTCCTTTATTATTTGTAACTTAAAAATAACTGGGGTGGGGGAAGAAAAAAAATATATCCAACTACCACAGGTGAATAATGTATTCAATAATGTTTTACTGTCAACCCAGTGTTAATCTACATTTAGGCCTAGCCAACCACCACTGCAGTAGGCCTAACCTGATATGTAGGCTAGGGCTAGGCCTATACTGCACACTAGTACAATACAAAGTTTGTTTTTTCCTAATCAAATAGTTCTGAAACAGATAATTTATATAAAATTAACAAAGTTTCTACTGTAAAGAGTAGTTGCTTACCTGACAAGAAGTACAAAAATTGTTAGAAGACAACAAAAAGTTGACTTTTTTTTATTGGCCTTCAGCACATGGTAATCATGTGGCCAAGCTAGAGGGCATGCTGTGACCTACTTTACATTCTCAGTCTGCTGCCCTCTGTTGCTCCTTGTGATAAACTTAGAAAAGTTTGATTAAAATACATGTACCATGGGTCTGACCAGTATTATGTTTACAGTCCACACTATAAACAATATTTTATGGTTAGCTTGTTTACAATAATTTTATGTGTAAATTGTAAAAACTATTAAAAAATGCCAGTATACTGTAATTTACACAAAACTGGTCTAGTGTAACGTCCGTCACGTAACGTCCGTCACATTTTACCTATAAGAAAAATAAAATTGTTTTACTTAAAAAGTTGCAATATTTGCACGTATGAAAGACCATGACAAACTAGCATTTAATATCTAATGACAGGGGAAAAAATATTTTTGAATATATAAACAATTTAAAAAAGTTTTTTTTTGTGACGGACATTACGTGACGGACGTTACTTTTTCTAGGACAGACCCCTGCAGAGAAAACATAAAGCCCAACTCAATTTTTTTTAAAATTGTTACATAAGTATTCCATGCTTATTGTGTCCCAATCACATAAATTTACCGGGCACATTCCAACTTGTACAAACTGAGCAAGAATGATGCCATAACTTAAACGCAAGAAAAATGTTAACAACAGCGCCCTCGGTGGCAGACTGAATAATTTCCCGCAGAGTGGAAAAATTTGACCCAACTTTGTATTTTTAGAAAGTTCAAATAATTTTCTTTAATATGATATAAAACACTTACTGTAAAAATTATTTTTAAAAATTTACCCTCATGTCCTATTTTTCATGGAATCGCCCATATACACTGTTCCTTTCTCAGCCCATGTAGCGCTCACTGCTTCAGTAATAAACATTTTAAGTTTTCACACCAGCGCGAGTGGAATATGGGAAAATATAGGGCTTCTGCCTCACATATCCCACAAGGCCGAAGGCCGAGTTGGATATGGGACGCAGATGCGCTATATTTTCACGTATTCCACGAGCGTGAGTGTGATAACGAATTTGTCTTTTAGTCAACTGGAAGATCATACAACTTTGATTGTTATTTGATGAAGAGGAAATGTTCAACGCGCAAATTTTAGAATGTCATTTTGCACTGTCAGTATTCGGAGCGTGACGCATGATAAAAATACACAGAGTGCAATATAGACTACTGGGAGTATGATATGGTTTATTATCACACTCCCAATGAGCAATCTGATTGGAGGATTAGCGCGTACAGGAAGATAATAAACATTAACTGCCTTGTGAATAAACATATCCCTACAAACTGAAAAGTGTTGGAAAGAGCATGTCTTAAGTGTAAAAGATATTTTGACATGTTTTCCATCTGATAGGCCTACCACTAGTAAAGAGAGTATAAAGAAAGACACTATTTTATTGTTCATATTATACAGGTTTTTCCGTAGTCAGCATTTGTGCTTTCTACCATGTCTACAGGAAATCTTGTAGTTAGGCAAGACAGGTTAAACAAGACATCAAAACGATTATAAGCAAAGATTAGAAAGGCAGAGGTCGTGGAATTTTTTTTACAGGACTCTGAAATTACTAAGTATACAGCACTAAAGACACATCGGTGTATGGGCAAAACACAAACAATATTCTTTATCCCCAATGCAAAAGTTTTACAGCATGTCGTGGTCGAGCGGTTAGTGACATCGGACTCACGTTCTGGTGGCTAAGTCAGCCGGATGTGGGTTCGAATCCCGGTCATGACACTTGTGTCCTTGGGCAACTAAAATTGCTTCAAATAGGGGAAGAGGCAGTTATGTTTGTCTTGCAATGGATTCATTTACCCCTCCCTGTTCTTAGCTTTGCTGTGAGGAGACTTGCGTTTATATCTCGCCACGTCTCGTTTCTGCGCATTGGGGCAGGTTTCTATCCCTTCCCTCATAAAAAGTAGCCCACATCTAAAGTGGCCTTTTGGCCTTGTGAATAAAAAAAATAATAAATAAAATTTAAAAAAAAAAACGTCAATTAAATCGTCGTGGTACAAGCCACTTAAATATAGGATTCAAACTGCCTCTAGCTACATGGCAAGCTCTGTGGTCTACTGGTACGACATCTGCTCTAGAATGGCAAAGGTTGTGGGTTTAAACCCCGCCAGAGTAATATGCCTGTGGATTGATTCTCCCCACAGGCCTCAGAATAGTACCGAGTATACAGTGCTTAACACACATCAGTGCAGGGTAAAAACACAAATGTATTCTCTATCCCCAATGCAAATTTAACATCTATTAGATTATGAAATGATGATGAGATTTTTTCTTACCTATCTCTTCTGGCAAGGAATTGAGGTTGTTTTCCCCTACACCAAGATTTGTCAAATTAGTCAACCGTCTGGAAAGGAATGAACACAAGGGAAAAAATTGAGGTCATCTCTGATCTGCAAATCTACATCTTCCACCTGAGATTAGTCCTTATTAATCCTTGGAGAGAGATAGTGTAACTTCAAATCTTCCCAACAAATCTTGCTGCACATGCTGACAAAGTAGACTCTCGTTTAGACAAACTCTGAAATTATGCGATGATACAAGGCTCTTTCCCTGAATCGCTCTGTTCATGTTTCCATGTATTTCAATACGGCAGACACGAACACGGGCATAGCGAGATCACAGATGATAAATAACAGCAAGAAAAATAATATCCCCAACAAGTTTTTCCTTCAATAGCCTGAGAATCTTTATTTTTATGGCTTGATTGGCAATCAATAAAAAGTGCTAAATGAACACTAGCTATACCTGTCACTGAATCAGTCAGCACATCCCACGAATTACCGCCAAGTTCAATCCAAAAAATGAAACTACGGAATAATTAGATTGCTTGAATTGTTCCAAAAGACATGCAAACAATAGAGAAGATTCGACACTTTATCAGCATTAAGCAATCCACGTCACATCTTCAAACAAGCTACAGATCCAAAATCATTTCTGAGGATTTCTTTGGCAATTTCAGTCGAAAATGAAACTCTTTGCCACCTTACATTCATTATAACCAACTGTGTCAGTTTTTACTTTTATTTGAAATCGGAAACATTTTGAAAATCCGTCATTCTGACACAAGTAAAAGACTGGCTGAATTTTCATGCCAAGATCGAGCTTAGATCAAACTGAAAGTATGTAAACAACATTTGTTTGTCTTCACTTTACGAGACCATCGTACTACCCAAACCCCTGCAGCTAGCTAGTCCATCAGCAAATTTAAATCTCAGACAGGATTAACAGAGGTCAACATACACGTAGGTAAGAGAAAAAGCTTAAAGATACAGGCTCGTCAGGAAAAATAGCGTCGGGTATCTCTCACAGTTAGAAAGACGACTTGTTACACATTGTACATGTACAAAAACATCTACACGATCTCTCGGACCACAAAAACGGCAGTCAGGTAATGGGGACGAGCATGCATCTTTACATTGTTTGTTTTTATTGATGTTATGCTTACCCGATCCCTCTTGGCAAGTTAACAAGTTGATTGGATTGCACCACAAGTTTCTGAAGCTCCTTGAGATTTCCTACAATAAAATGATTCAGGGAAACTTAACAATTATTGGTGGAACAGTGTGACAATATTGCGATTACTCTGAAATGAAATCTTCAGTGTGATAATGGAGTTTGTAAAATTGGCCTCTGAACATACATGTATGTGTGAGATGGAAAAACATTTCTGACCCAAATGACAAAAACAACACATGACTGAGCCAATTTACAAAATAGTCACTAAAAATTACATAAAAAACTTTGAAGGATTGAGGCAGTAGGGATCCTACATAACTCATATTGGTTGATTCTGAAGGATTGCGGCAGTAGGGATCCTACATAACTCATATTGGTTGATTTTGAAGGATTGAGGCAGTAGGGATCCTACATAACTCATATTGGTTGATTCTGAAGGATTGAGGCAGTAGGGATCCTACATAACTCATATTGGTTGATTCTGAAGGATTGAGGCAGTAGGGATCCTACATAAACTCATATTGGTTGATTTTGAAGGATTGAGGCAGTAGGGATCCTACATAACTCATATTGGTTGATTCTGAAGGATTGAGGCAGTAGGGATCCTACATAACTCATATTGGTTGATTCTGAAGGATTGAGGCAGTAGGGATCCTACATAACTCATATTGGTTGATTCTGAAGGATTGAGGCAGTAGGGATCCTACATAAACTCATATTGGTTGATTTTGAAGGATTGAGGCAGTAGGGATCCTACATAACTCATATTGGTTGATTTTGAAGGATTGAGGCAGTAGGGATCCTACATAACTCATATTGGTTGATTCTGAAGGATTGAGGCAGTAGGGATCCTACATAACTCATATTGGTTGATTTTGAAGGATTGAGGCAGTAGGGATCCTACATAAACTCATATTGGTTGATTCTGAAGGATTGCGGCAGTAGGGATCCTACATAACTCATATTGGTTGATTCTGAAGGATTGAGGCAGTAGGGATCCTACATAACTCATATTGGTTGATTCTGAAGGATTGCGGCAGTAGGGATCCTACATAACTCATATTGGTTGATTCTGAAGGATTGAGGCAGTAGGGATCCTACATAACTCATATTGGTTGATTCTGAAGGATTGAGGCAGTAGGGATCCTACATAAACTCATATTGGTTGATTTTGAAGGATTGAGGCAGTAGGGATCCTACATAACTCATATTGGTTGATTCTGAAGGATTGAGGCAGTAGGGATCCTACATAACTCATATCAGTTGATTTTGAAGGATTGAGGCAGTAGGGATCCTACATAACTCATATTGGTTGATTCTGAAGGATTGAGGCAGTAGGGATCCTACATAACTCATATTGGTTGATTCTGAAGGATTGAGGCAGTAGGGATCCTACATAACTCATATTGGTTGATTCTGAAGGATTGAGGCAGTAGGGATCCTACATAACTCATATTGGTTGATTTTGAAGGATTGAGGCAGTAGGGATCCTACATAACTCATATTGGTTGATTCTGAAGGATTGAGGCAGTAGGGATCCTACATAACTCATATTGGTTGATTTTGAAGGATTGAGGCAGTGGGAATCCTACACAACTCCCACAGAGGATTAAGGCAGTAGTAGGGATCCTACATAAATTCAAATGCTTCTACTGTGGATTTAAATGAGCCTGATTCTTGCAGTGTTGGGGAAGGGTGTGGGGATAAAATTCATTTTCATTTCAAAAGGGAAGACACTCACCAATCTCTGACGGCAGAGATTCCAATTTGTTCTCCTCCAGATCCAAGACTCTCAGCTTTGTTAAGTTACCAATGCCCCTGGGAAGTTTCTAAAACAACAAAAACATATCATAAAAATATTGTTTTCCTCTAATCGTCAGCTCAGAACTAAAGGTCATTAATTTCCGTACTCGACAAAAGGTCGTTAACATTTCCAAACTAAAAAACAGTAAATAAGATTTAAAAATCAAAAACTAATGATTGTCTTTCCAAAAAGTAGTTTAACCTGTTGTTCTAAACTACTTTTTGGATAGACAAACCATTAGTTTTTAACTTTTAAATCTTATTTACTGTTGTTTAGTTTGGAAATGTTAACGACCTTTTGTCAATTATGGAAGTTAATGACCTTATAGTTCTGAGCCGACGTAATAATGTTTTCAAACAACAATTGTTGATGGTGTCATGTTTCCACCCTAGCAGAGTCTTTCTCAAAGGCTAAATAGCAACACAACACACATACAAGTCTATTAGTGTAACAGAAGCAGTCGAGTTGAAAATGGGTGAAAAAAGGAGCAGAATACAGTTAGAAGTTAGATATGAACAAAGAGAAGTAATCAGAAAGGAGACAAAGGGGTAGAAGGAATTGGTTGATTGTGACGGATTGATGCACTAGGGATCCCACATAAACTCATTTCAGTTGATTTCGGAGAATTGAGGCAAAGAGCAAACCAGTCAGAAGGGGAAGCTAGATATGTACAAAGATAAGTAATCAGGAAGGAGACAAAAGAGGGGATGGTAGAAGGAATTAGCTTGTGTGAACATAAAGATGGGTAAATGACCAGGGCTCGATTTCACAAAGAGTTAAGATTGATCTTAGCAGTGAATCAATCATAATTGCTAAGCAAAGTGTGATGTCACAATGCAAATTACTATGGTAATACTGACAACTCATCTTAAGATGAATCTTAGTGCTTTGTGAACTCGACCCCTCACGCGGTAAAACCCTGCCACATCTTTGCATGCAATTTGACTCCCCAAAGGGCAGACCATGAGTAGATCGTAGCCTCATGTGGCGTCAGTGCAAGCGAAGGTAAAGGCATGACAGTAAGGGCAAAAAAAAAATTGGAGTTTCTCTATACACCAATAGACTGATTGCGCGACAATGTTTACATGCGGTCACGTGACCCCCTATTGGGTATGACGTCATACAGCTGGTGAAAAAATATGTGTAAAGAAGTAGGCCGTGACACAGAGTGAGTTCGAAAACAGTCGATTATACTTTCGTTAAGCGATGAATTAGTTAATCAGCCCCTTTATTTAAAGTAGTACGGTGTGGCATTAATTTAAATCACATCTCTGTTTCATAATTAAACAGAATTCTTCTTAAAAGAGGTTTTTTAAGCCATGCACTACCGGCGTCGGACGACTTTTATGTAGCCACCCGTCTGTTATTTTGTTTGTAATGTTGGAAAAGTGAGCATTAATACCTAGCCTTGCAGAATTTCAAATAGGCAAAGGAATCACACAGTTTTGGAAAGCAATTTCTTTGGAGGATTTCAGCTTCAAAACTTTGAATTTTTTGTGTTGAAAAGTGTGTGGTGATCGCGGTCGTCTGGCCTAACGTTCCGTCGCGCGCTGTACACATCGTGCACATTTATATGGTACTTTTACAATTTTCAAGACTTGCTGGAACTGTCCTTACTGGCTTTATTCAGCCATTTGAAGGTCTTTGGTACAAACTCTGGAATATGTTTCACAGATTTCGAGCAAAAAAAATCTCGATCGAATTAACTAAATGCATTAATAATCGTGTACCGTACCACCCTTTCCTATGGAGGATTACTTGTGTGTTTACATTTTTAACCCAACAGGGGTCACGTGACGTAGATCGCGCAATCGGTCTATTCGAGCAGCCATGGCGTATATGTACCAATCAGCATGGAGAACTCACAAAGTGTGTGCCCGCAAGCGGCGGCCATAGTTGCCTTGGTTGAAACAGCTCAGATTAGTCTATAGCAACTTAGTCATACCCGAAGGCTGTTAACGTTTAACTAGCTGGTGCCGGATGACCTGTCTACATGCAAATGTTTCCTCTGCCTGGAAACAGAAGCTGTGTAAAGACACCCTTATGTAAATTCAGACCACTGGAGCAAAGGTCGCCTGGTCATTCCACTGTGGAGCGTGCACTGACACCCTAACACGCCGTCTAATGCTTCATTTCACCCACTTGAGGAAAAAAAAGGTCTCAGACATACTGGCATTTTGTGGCTCGTGAGATCAAAAACTGGATATCTTCAGGTTATTTGGTTAACTGATTAGTGCCTAAATTCAACTCCTTACCTTGAGGAAGTTGTTGCTGAGGATCAGTACCTCTAGTGAGGTCAAACACTGGATATCTTCTGGTAATTTGGTTAACTGATTGGTGCCTAGATTCAACTCTACCATCGATGTCCAACTCCCTACATCTGAAGCCAAAAGAAGAACATAGTAAGTCAACACTGGAAACATTTCTCCGACGTTGGTATCAAGTCCAGGCCTGGCATTTTAACTTGGAGAGGGCAAGGCCCTTTTCATTTTGCAAAGGGCACTTCCAATGAAAAAGTCTGTCTGTAACTTTTGAGTCCAGGGCAACAGAGATCCAGGCCTCAGGGGCCTCCATGTAATTCTAAGCCTGCAACTTCATCAAAAGCAAGGGTTCAAAAGGAAAAAAGTAACTGGTAAGGAGTGGGGGAAATGGAGTGGGGAAATGGAGTGGGGAAATGGAGTGGGGAAATGGAGTGGGAGGGGGTAGGAGGGGGTTAAGAGGGGGAGGGGGTAAGAAGTGTGGGTCAATAGGGTGGATAGTAGAGAAGAACTTACCTAGCGGTAGGGCCATTAATTTGTTGTCTTTCATGTTGAGTTTAGTGACATAACGAGCACAGCTAAAGATTCCAAAAGGAACTTTATTGATCTGGTTGTGTTCCATATTAATTGACTAAAATGTAAACAACACAAAAATGATATCAGAAATATGAAGTATAAATATAAATTAGACTAGCTAACAATTGTTGCAACAGTAGGCCTATCTATTTGCATAATTTGTTATCTCTCAAAAACATCTACATTTTTTCTATAAGAAAATAATGACAAAAAGCAAATCCATTAAGTAATGTATAGTAGAGATTGCAACTCAAAAACGAAAACAATTTTCCTGCAACAAAGAAGTTTAGTCTGCAACCAAAACATACATGTAAACACACAAGTCTTTGAAAAGAAGTGTACACAATTTAAGATTTCACACATTTTACAAAAAAAGCACAACACAATATAGTATAAATGACAATTACACAATGGCAAATGGTCAAATAATGGAATAATATTCAAACAGTTACCCTGCAAATAAAACAAACACACAAACAATAAAATTGTGAACATTTCAAAATCAAAACACATTGGTAGGAATGACTAGCACACAATGGCAAATAGTAAAATATGGGCCATTCGCAAAACAATGCGCCCTCTATAGTTTGCCTAGGAGAGGTCATGTTGGCAGTGCATCAGCCATTTAAAGGTCCCACACTGCCAGCCAGTGTGGTGCTGAGCTGTCAGTGTGACCGGTTTTAGCTGACTGCTGTTAGGGAAAACGACCTCTCCAGGGTCAACTGTAGAGGGCGCACTGTATTGTGAATTGCAACAGATAATAGTCAAGCAAAATAGTCATCAACCAAATGAGATTTTTAACATTTCAAATCACAGCACATTATGACATTGGTACAAATGACAATACACCAGTAAAATATCAGAATAAACATTCAAGCAGTTTCAATCATCAAACAAACATGTACAATGAGACATTTAACATTTCAAATCACAGCACATTGGTATAAATGACCAGGGCCCAATTTCATGGCTCTGCTTACCGTAAGCAAAAAAATCGGCGCTTGCGGAAGCAGAAAAATCTGCGCTTACTTAAGCGTATTTCACGGGTTAGCAAGGAATTTTTGCTTGTGCGTGTGCGTAGTTCACGTAACTAAGGATTCCTCGCTTACACAGCTAGCGCAGAAATTCGGCGCTAACCTCGTAAGCGGCGAATGGTCTTCGTAAGCGCAGAATGGTGCAGTAAGCAGAGCCATGAAATTGGGCCCAGTACACCAGTAAAATATCAGAATAAATATCAAGCAGTTTTAAAGACATGAACATAGTTTACACAAAAAATGTTTTTTCCACAATAGATGTAGATGAAACCAGATTTTCAAATGCATTCTCTGAAAAAAAGTGACTTACATAGACTGTGGCAAACTGTTGAGGTCCTCCAACTGGGTACGAAGTGAAGTTGTTTCTTGATAAACACAGACTGGTGAGATTACACAGGCTACATAGTAGCCCCTCCTGTTAAAACAATGACATTGATCGTATTATTTGTGTGTTTTTTTGGCTCATACACCGATGTGTGTTAAGCACTGTGTACTCAGTACTTTCCCCGAGTCCTGTGAAAAGAAACCTCACAGACATACCCACGACCCCTGCCATTCTAGTGCAGATGTCTTACCAACTAGACAACTGAGACTGCCCGGCAGCTAGAGGCAGTTCGAATCCTATCAGCAGCGGCTTCCGCAACCATTATAATAGATGTTAATTTTTAAACATTGATTATCATAATAGACTTTTCCGGCTTTGGCAACAAGCCCCGCCCACACACATTAGTTTGTGTATGTTTACGCTGCACGTGTGACCGAGTTTGACCGAGTTTGACCAAGGTCACATGACCAAAAGGTGTGATCCAATTGGTCAATGGGCACAGTTTGATTGACAGGCCAGAACGGTCTATAGATGGAAGTGCATATGAAGTTAACTTGGAAGGAGAGGAGTTCTAACCGTTGTTCTGTACAGCAACATTGTGGTCTTATTGTACATGTACATTGACAAGTACATGTACTGCATTTGTTTGAAATAAGGGAATAAAGAGTTGCGAAGAGGTCTTAATCGGCCGTTTAAATCCGTCAGTGTCACGGCCTGTGTGAAAGCAAGGGCCTTTATCACACAGCCGTACACTGTTAGGTTTTAAAGATAGTTTAGGCATTCCTATTGGTTCAAAGGTGGTCACATGACTGTGTCTACCTGGTAGTAAACGCTGATAAAGACACGATTGGAGCTGTTTAAGATCGGTTATTTTAGTCTGGTTTCCTGCTTTGATACTCTTACACTAGAAAACATGTACATGTATGAAGAGGTGCACAACAGACCCATAATGCAAAGCAGGGCTCCTGAACGTAACATTACAGCAAAAATAATTGCAAAGCGAGCAAGGTTTTGTTGTGTCGTTCTCTAATTTTTTTAATCAAAGGGCATTTATGAATGGGAATAAAAGAGTGGTGACTCGGTCTTAATCGGCCATTTAAAACCTTACAGAGTCTCGGCTGAGCAATAAAGGCTCTCGCCGTCGGCTTGGGCCCTTATCACACGGGTCACGACACTGACGGTTTTAAATAGCTGATTAAATCATCGTCGCCACTCTTTCATTCCCTCAAGAGAACATAAGTGGGAACAACTGCTTTACGTCCCATCTGAAAGACTAAGCAATGTCTTATTTAAGGACACAAGTGCCTTGACAGGGACCGAAACCCACACTCTGACTGGGCAAGAGCTGTAGCCTGCACTAGATCACACAGCCACAACGCTACCCTTTAACCCTTTAGCACTTGCGCACAATTAAACATCGCGTCATCTACTCCTTGAACATGTTGAACGCACCACGGAAATTCACAAGATTTTCTACTGTGGATAGAAATCCTTAGATAACTTTCGTTGTGATTATTTTTCTTGTGTTACAAGTTTAGTTTATTGTGTAGAGGATGAAATTACCTTTTGAATGATTGGCACAGTTGTTTTGTTTACTTTACACACAGAAACAACCACTCGCTGCGTTGCACGTGGGGTATATGCATTGGTTTAGCGATAGGACTTCCGAACTTTGAACCTTTGGAGGTAGACAATGTCAATTTTTCTTATGGGGACCATGTACAATTTTTAGGTCATCGTAAGCTTGAGATCGCGCTCTACATACGGCTGTTTGATGTATCTCAATCGGGTATGTAAAACTCAACTTACAACTTGTCAAACTTCGAGGGCGGTTGCGGGCAGTTTGCGGAGTAAAAGGCGGGGCGCTTCCGGGCGGTATGAGTGCTAAAGGGTTAAATTCTTTGTATCTAAGGCAGTAAGCCCAATACTTGTGTGCATTCACCAAGATGTTACAGTGAACATACATAGGAATTACAATAGGGATTGTAAACTTACCGGTAATGTTGCAATATTGTTGTTTTCTACATTGAGTTCTTCCAACTCTGTACACTGGCTTAAGCTCTGAGGGACACCAGTCAACTGGTTATACCTACAATGAACATAGTTTGTCATATAAAAATAAAATCTGGGTTTGTATCGTCGTGCCACTGCAAAAAAATAGTATCTCCTAAGATAGCATTACGTTACATGTCATATAAAAGTAAAATCTGGGCATGTATCGTTGTGCCACTGCAAAAACATTGTACCTCCTAAGATAGCATTATGTTACATATCATATAACAATCAAATCTGGGTATGTATCGTTGTGCCACTGCAAAAACATTGTATCTCCTGAGACAGCATTACGTTACATGTCATATAAAAATAAAATCTGGGTGTGTATCGACGTGCCACTGCAAAAACATCGTATCTCTTACGATAGCAAGTTACATGTCATATAACAATAAAATCTGGGTATTTATTGTTGTGCCACTGCAAAAACATCGTATCTCCTAAGATAGCATTACGTTATATGCATGTGAGTTTGAAAGTGTCAAAATGTTGTATCTTAATTCAAATTACCCCGATGTACGGACAAAACAAACAGGCGCCAGGATGCGGCGTTTTTGCATTTTCCAGCGAGATACAACGTTGCTGCACAATCAAGAAACAACATTTTTGCACTGACAAGCGATTTGAAACAAAAAACAATTTTTTGAAGTAGAACACTGGAAAGAACTTTTGTAAAGGAACGTTAACAAAGCTTATTAAGACTTGTTACAAGTCTCTGAGAATTGAGTACATACCTCAGACCCAATCTGCTTAGTGCTCTGAGATTACCAATGGACTGTGGCAAGTCTAATAGCTCATTATGCTGTAGATCAAGTGATGAAAGCTGGACACAGTTACCAATCTCTGAGGGTAAAATAAATACACATATTTGTAAAATGCATGGTTGCACTCAAACTTGGATTGCTTTTCTCATATTAGTAATAGACTGTTGCAAGTCTATTGATGGCCAAGCACAAATACTGATTGCTACATTGGTTGTGATTGATTAGCTTGCCCAGGTAGACCTGGATTTGCTCATTTGGGTGAGCCCCCAACCATGCCAACAAGAGCTAACCGAACACCAACTTCCTCTAGCATTCATACCAATGCATCTTGGGACAGCTGGCCGGAACTACTTTCATTGTTAGCATTACGTCCGAAACTCTTCGCGATTCACAAAAAGATTGTAAAATAATTATTCTCATGGTGAAACTGCACAGTTAAATTATCTCACAAGCCCAGCTTAATAAAAAAAAAACCTGTCTACGAATACAAAAATTACAAAATGCTCACAAAATGTGCTGAATAACAAAAAAACTGGCGGCCAATCAGAAAGTTTTTTGTCATGACGTCATACACGGGGGTCAACCCCAAGTAACCTGCTCCAAAAGCAGGTTACTAGGGGCTGAACCGGGTGAGCCTCAACAATGACGTCAAAGCTATTCAAACGCACTGGGGAGAGACCTGGGTCGACACGGGATGCTAATCAAATGCACCCTTAAATACTAAGAGACTAGGGCAAGTCTAAAAGAGGTTTATTTTTGAGTAATACGTCGGCGTCGGACGATAATGTAGCCACCCACCTGTTATTTTGGTTTTTAATGTAGGCCTAAATCACTGTAAAAAAGGGTAAACAACATTGGAAAAGTGGGCATTTATCTAGCATTGCGAAATTTCAAATAGGCAAAGGAATCACACAGTTTTGGAAAGCCTTTTCTTTGGATGAGTTTCAGCTTTAGAACTGTGAAATTCTTGTGTTGAAAAGTTTGAGATCATGGTAGTCTGGCCCAAACGTTCTGTTGTGCACTGAGTACTGCCACATCGTGAACATAACCTCCCTTGTAGAATTTTCAAGACTTGCTGGAACTGTCCTTACTGGCTTTATTCAGCCACTCGAAGGTCTCTGGTACAAACTCTGGAATATTTGTCACAGATTTTGAGAAAGAAAAGCCTTGATCGAATAAACAAATGCAACAATCATCATGTACTGTACCGCACTTTCCTATGGAGGATGTCAAGTGTGTTTACATGACATGTGTCGCACAATCGGTCTATTAAAAAACTACAAAACCAAAAACCCTCTCTTAAAAAAATAATAATAAGCGCCTTGAGTACCTAATTGTTGGTAGATATGTGCGCCATATTAGACTCAGGTATTATTTGATAATTATGGAGTTCTTAAAATATAAAATAAATCAATATTTCTGCTTACCCTCTGGCAAATGTTTCAGATGATTGTGTGAGACATCAAACGTGATGAGATGCACCAGCATTCCGATCCCCTTGGGTAGAGCTTGTATCTTGTTCTCCCTTAAGCTTAGCATCGTCAGTTTCTGAAAAGAAGAATTATTGGAAGGCGTTAAAGAAACTTTCAAGACCTAGAACGTTTACAAATGTTAGTTTAAAGTTCAAAACGATAATGAAACAATCAGGCCAGTGACTGGACCATTAGACAAAAAGTGGAAAAAGTGCATACATGTAAGTACTGTATGTAAATGAGAGCGGAACTCCGCCACACTGAAATTCTTGATGTTCTAAAAACCAAGTTGCGTTCATTTGGAATAGAAACGGACATACATATAGGCTACATCAGGCCTTGATCTTAACCGAGGCCATTGGCCTCATGCCCTGTCGAGTTGGCCAGCATGCCCTTCAGAGAAATTGCACTGTCACTACCAACTTGGCCAGCATGCCCTTGTACAATTTCTCTGATTTGGCCAGCAAAGGCCTGCCCCCGTTTTTCTTAAGATCGAGGCCTGCTACATGTGTGATGGAAATCTTCCCGCCAAAAACAAACAAACAAACAAACAAACAAAAAACCCACAAATGGATTAAGAAAGAAACAGTTATTACATTTAGGCTACGCTGTAAAATAATCCTTTTGTTCATCCAGGGTATCCTACGTTATCATTTTATAAGAATCAAAACTATGTGTACACGTTGTGTAGTTTTTAGAAAACAAGCTCAAGTTTCAGAGGAGCTGTGTATCGCTGACCATGCTGTCCAAGACTTTATCACATGAACCAGCGACAACCCATGCTATACACGGCTTTAGCGCGCACCGATGACGACCTTGCATAACATTTTGGGGAATTTCTTTGTTACTGAGCATGCGCAAGTGCGCAGTCTTAGGGCCGTGTCACATGAGCCAATTTACAGGCAACCAGTTCCAGGCAGTCTCCAAGAAGAAAAGGCATTCACATTTCAAATTTTAACCTGATTTTCTTGAGGATTGTCAGACATTATTAGAAAAATAACTCCTGTGCTCACAGTGTTCTTTGTGCGTGCGGTGCAGTTGGTTGCCTCCAAGTTGCCAGTAAAAATTGCAATGTGTGACATGGCCTTTAGTTATCAAGCCGTTTACTAATGTTTTCTGTAATAGTTATCACGCAACGCACTATTAGGTTTTAAATAACACCCAAGTATCCACGTCATTTGATTGGAGGGTTTGACATGTTTGAGGTCACGTGACATTTATTATTCACACTATTGCACTACTATGCCATTGAGGGTGCATTTTTGGTATCCAGTGTGCATTTTCGTTCTATCCTTTTTTGCGCTTTTGCACGCTCAACCATCATGTACATACCAAAGCAGTACAAAACGCAAGAAGACACAACTTAACACAAGCTCGGCTTACTCTTCATTATGAACTGAACTTGCATTTGAAGTGAATACAGTACGAACACTGAACTTGCCTTTGAAGGTGTTGTTTTTTGTTTCTGCATTGTTTCAATAACTTCAACTAAAAGTTCATCTTGTTAATGTTTTGTTCCGATAAAAGTTCATCTTGTGTTTTGACTTTTAAATAAATATAAATTTAATCTATAGGTCTATGTGGCGTGTCGTGGTCGAGCGGTTAAGAGCACCAGACTCAAGCTCTGGTGTTTCTGATCAGCAGAGTGTGGATTTGAGTCCCGGTCGTGACACTTGTGTCCTTAAACAAGACACTTAACCATTATTTCTGCATCCTTAGGATGGGACGTAAAGTTGTTGGTCCCGTGTGTTGTGTAATGCACGTAAAAGAACCCAGTACACTTATCGTAAAGAGAAGGGGTTTGCCCCGGTGTTTCTGGCATGGTCTGGCAGCAATATGCACCACCTCACCTTGTATCCCTTTCAAGGTGTTGTATTATGGTTGCTTTGTCTCATAAAATCATTTGTAACAATCTCCGACAGATTGGATAATTCGACGCCAGGAGTGTCATCATTTATGACAGACATGGCACATTATAAATGTACACTATTATTATTATTATTAATAGCTTTGAGATTACTGATGAGATGTTCTTACCGTGAGATTTTGAAGCGCTTCTCCGACGTGAGTAATGCGGTTAAACCTTAGGAACAAGGTTGTGAGAGACACCAAAGAGTACACAACTTCAGGGATCTAAAGTCAAATCAGAGAACGTTGTGTCAGTCAATTAGCCCTCCTTAAAGCCCAGGCTTTGATCTTAACCGAGGCCACCAAGGCCATTGGCCTCATGCCCTGTCGAGTTGGCCAGCATGCCCTTCAGAAGAATTGCACTGTCACTACCAACTTGGCCAGCATGCCCTTGTACAATTTCTCTGATTTAGCCAGCAAAGGCCTGCCCCCGTTTTTCTTAAGATCAAGGCCTGCAAGCATCAGCTCAGCATTTGTAAGAAAAACATAAATGTTAATAGATTTACATCTATATACCAAGTACATTGTATAAGGATACTGATGGTAGAAAACTTTCCTTGAAATATTTCTGCCTGAAGTGTTATCGTTTTTAAATAATAAATGAAATAAGATCCAAAATTAGTTTTCGTCTCAGTGAGACAAAAAATCCACCTATAGACCATGTGACCCTTGTTTACAAAAGAGTGACCTTGTACATTCCAGGGCAATTACTGGCAGGCAAGATACTGCATGGGACATATGAGAAATTTTACATTTTGTATCATAATTTCCACATAAATTCAATGGCTATTAAAATGAGAGCTGAACTAGTTGTGAGATGTGTCCCTTTCCTTCATATCCAAAGTTGATGACAATCGGACAGTGCAATCTCCATAAAATGAAAGATTTTAAGTATTTTCCCATTGAGCCGTGTACAAATCCTGCCTGCAGGAAGTCCAGGTTCTGTGGCTCTTTTGTAAACATGTGATGTCACAGGTAACATGGTCTATAGGAATGCACACAAAAATGCTGAACGCACAGACCATGCACACACCGTCTCACACTTCGTTTCGCCCACACAAATACATGGTCTTGAATATTTTGGTGTTTTCTGGCTATTGAGAGATGGTTTTTGTGTAATCCCTGATTCCAGACCTTAAAGGTACACACCGGCTTCGTTGGGCTATTTGGGCTACAAAATAGGCTAACATATGACTTCAAAGGTCTTTCAGGAATGGAGAAGAACGGTTCCTAAAAGAAACCATCAAATTTTGCCGTTTTCGAGCATTTTTCAAAAAACGATTTATCCGAACCAAAAAAGTGGTTCGGATAAATCACGTGATCTTCGGAGTTAGTTGTACTTCCAGCCGTATAAAAGTAAATTACTAAACCAAATTTAAATCCTTTTTTTTTTTACAATTATTCATGAATGTTTGACAAAAAAGACTTATGTATTCAGATTATTGATACAATTTGTAAATAATGATGAAAAATCGAACGTAATATTCACATTCAGAGGTGTCCGTGCAACCGAAGCGTGTCTTACGGCGCACCAGCGTGGGAGCTAGCGGAACGTAACCTTGGGGCATATCCCGTACAGCCGGTGCCGTGTCTCGTGGGGCCAGAGGGACAAACTCCGGGGCATGAACTCCCCAGCTCGCCGGTCGGTCTAGCCGTAAGCGTGGGAGCTTGTCGGAGGGGTAGGGAGCCAGACCAACAATTATGTTTTTTTTAACGAGGGTTTTAGTCTGTACCCCTAGCTATTATCCCCTAACTATTGTAACGTGTTGCCTGCGCTACCCCGCACGAGCGACGACGATGGGGAATGATTATCTCCCATACAGCTGATCTATCTACTTCTATGATAGCTGCATAATGTCCACCCCCCCCCCCCCCCAATCGCCACAACAAAAAACCGGTGGCGGTGGCCGCGGCCGGCCAGTGAAGTCATCGCCCGAAAAACGGGAGAATGCCTTCGCTAAAGCTGCCAGGATTGGCAATCCGTTTGCAGCGAAAGCAGGAGGCTCGCTTGGCACATGACTGTTATTGGCCAAGCCAATGTGAAAAGATGGTCCCAGATTAGGGACACTACCATTAGTTTTTAGACTGCAGCAGGCTGGTCACGATGAGAATATGAAGGATGTTGTCTTTGCCATAATTTTGATGGACAGGTTTGTGTCATAGAACTGTATTGTGAACATGCCTGCGTATATTTATTTGAATTCATGAAGACTCACATTTTGACAATATTTATGGTCAATCATGTCTGTGATGTCCACATTGTGCCAAGCTTATTCTCTCCCTTTCTACATTTGAACACGACCTGACAACACAGATTAGTCCTGGACCCAACTGGCATTCGTCCAAGTATTTTTTTTTTACAACATAGGGCCTACTTGCGATATAATGAAGAAACGTTCTCCATTGCAAGTAAGTTCGTCCATTTCGTCGTACACAGAATACACTGTTTATGTCTGGGGTTTTTTTACACGTGAATTTGTGCTGGATGGATATGAAGTCTGGATCCTCATGCCTCGTCATTGTAATAATTTATACATAAACAGAGCACCAGTCTACTTACAACATCATTGCGCAACATTGGCACGTAAACTTGACAGTTGCAACGGCTGGAAAAGCGTATAAGCTGACCTTTGACCGTGTTTTGTTTTTTTCACATTTTTCGTTAATTACGTGATATTTTGATGATTTGTTTTCAAGAACAACCATTTAAAAATTATTGTCTGTCATTCCACATCACTAAATTAGGTAAACAGTAAGCCGGTGTGTACCTTTAATCCTTTTGTTCCAAGAAGGATTATGAGACATAGAGAGGCTTCCACCATTGTTTATTCACTGTTTATTCATTGAACAAGGTTTGTTCATTGTTTATTCATTGTTATCTAATGTTTATTTCAGCTCACTGGAGGTAAGTCAGAGTGAACTGGGAATCAAGCCATGGTTCCAGGTGTAGATACAATCCTATGCCATAGCTAATGGCTGATGTTTTGCAATTCATGGTGCGTGAATTTGACATTTTCTCGGTTGAGAAAACAAATCGCACGATGCAATGAAGATAATTTTTCTTCTCTTGGCTTTGTCAAGTCAGGTTTTTTTAAAGCCAGCGGTACTGTCAAAGAAAAATGATTCCGGCAATTCCGACAAAATATTCCCGCCAGGGGGCTGGAAAAAAAGAAACAATCCCAGTGGCAACTGGTTAAATACTCTGAACAGCGGCTCGGCCCTATTTTGGTAAAATGATGTATCTCAAAAATTGTTGTTCTGAGCAAAACAGGTTTAAAGTTTGACTGACTGCCTTTTTAATCATGATTATGGGATCGTGAATACATATGGTTTTTTTAAGTTACATAACCACTGGGAAATAGCTGACATTTTTTTTGTTTCAATTTTTGAGTATTATTAAAGAAACTGTGGCAATTTTTTTGAAGATACTTCATTTCAGCGAAATAACGATGTGCTTGAGATACATATGTAATTAATTTACAAGAATGATGTGTCTTTATTTTTACATAGCTTGTAATGGTCTAATTGAGGTTAGTTTTCTAGAAAACATAAAGGCATGTTACTGTTGGTTAATTTGCTAGTATGGTGTATGTCAGAGATACACCACTTTACCGTGATTCCAGCTTTCCATACATAAATGTAGGTGTGACATACACCATTTGGGCAAATTAAAGTCTGAAATTGTGCAATAAGTAGGCTAACATACAGAGTACATCTTCTAAACTATTCATTGCCTGATGTTGAGAATTTCAGAATCGTAAACAGCGCCCTCACTTTGTGTAGGAATGGATTTATCTCAAAATCTCGAAAAATTGACTTATACCATTTTACCCAACCTTGTCCCAGCTGCAGACATACATTTATATAACCAGGTAATTTTCCATTGCTGGCAGAGTTCTGAGCATGCACACATTTCCAAGAGTAATGGATTATAAGCCTGATACCCCAAAAGTCTCCTTTTGTATGCTTTATGCAAATGTTCTTCTTATGGTTCGTTCAGGTGAAGCATGATCGAAGATGAGGCGAGTAGGGAATGACGATTTACAGGAAATAATACTCACTTCTTTTAGTTTGTTATGTCTCAAATCAAGCACTCTCATTTTATGAAGATGACTGAGTTCTGTAGGTAGGGTGGTGAGGGAGTTTTCATTCAGCGCTAATTGCTCCAGATTACACAGGTGACCAATCTCAGGAGGTAAACTACATAAGCGGTTGCCATAGAGATACAACTCTCTCAACTGTGTCAACTGTAAAAGGAAAACAAAACCAGTCAACAGACTAATGCAGGCTTGGAAACACAGAGAGGTCATGACCTATATTGCCGATCCTTGGCATTCCATCAAAATCAACCTCGTTCCCAGGGGTGATCGATCTCGCTGTGCCATTTTTCCCATCATGCCTTCCTCACTCATAACCCCTGGTTAATTAAAATGTGCCAGTATATGCCACCTTTTAATTAGGCCTGTGGCGGATCCACTCTACGCTTGCGCCCAAGTATGGTAGCCCGCAAAAGAGGCATTAAGTCATGGAGCAACTGGTCCCCTCTCATTCATCTTTGATTTTGTTACTGCTAACTGCATGCAGTTTAGGGTGATCGTGTAAAAACATGATTCATTTAGAGTGGAATCACATCAAAATACTTACATTTTGACATGCGCGTAATAAGCGCATTACAAACGCCCTACAAGCGCTCAAAAATTTGTAACAAGCGTGCGCACAAAGCAGTCACTTTTAGAAGCCAATCAGCGTTGTTTTTCATTACATCCCTATTACTCTGGGGGTAGTGACGAGGTATCGATACGGCGCGCTGCCCATGGTAGCGAGGCTGCTTCAAATACCAAGGATAGACTTTAAGAATGTAAGATGGTAGTGCCCTTTACAAAATGCAAATGGCCTTGCCCTACCAAAGATGATATTTCAGTGTTCCGATGACCAAAATTGGTAATGTTACCAAAAACGTGTAGCCACGTCCTACGCAATTTAGCTTCTCAACTGCGAGTAAGGATGATTAGCCTCCCAAATTATTATTATTATTTATTATTATTATGTACATGCCCGTGGTCACATCAAAGTTTGACAAAGACGGCACCATTTGTGTATTGACTGCAAGAGCACATGCTATAATCATGACGACACAGGCCCATTAATATAAACATTTTAAGTTTGTCCGCAAAAATATTTACTCATTGCTTTCTGATTCCTGGTAAACAACTTTACATGGGACGAAGTGAGCAATTACACAAATGTACATCCATGACCTTTCACAATGTGTACAGATACATGTGTATAATTGCAGTAGTATGAGCTTTCAAAGTATGTACATGTAACTTACCTCTCTGAGAGAGCTGGGGAGAGACGGAATCTGTGAATAGGAAAAACAATATCATCAACTCTTTACAAGCTCAAACACTAATAACTTAATAAGTCTTAATAGGTCCCGGCCAATTTCCTACCTCCCTAGGTAGTACTTAATAAACAGGACAGTTCTTTTCAGAACTAAGTTGTCTCCCAAATTCCGAAATCTACTCCGCAGTAGTAGAATAGCAAGACAAGTTCTCACAAGAATAATCTACTGTATATAGCAAAGTAGATATAATCACAAGGTGTTACCGCAAACCAAATATACATTAATAAGTCTTGTTATACATGTATATGAATTAACATTGGGTAAAGGGCCTCTTAAAACCAGTTCATATACATTGTACAACATACTTCTTGTAAAAGTGAATTACATGCTAAGCGAGTTTCCTAAGCGGCAATATCACAATGCGAATGCAAATAATTGACCTTTCCCATGAAATATGTAAATTGGACATCGCGCGTGCGCACTTACCTTTTGGTTGGCAAACTTTTGGGAACAGTGTGCCCTATTGCGTGGGAATGATGGAACTTGACGCGCACGCGCTTTGTGCGTCTGCTTTGTGCACATTTCAATGGCTTTTGCCAACCAACAGGGTCTGTACGCATGCGTGAATGTAATTAGCATATATATGGGAGGGTCCATTCATTGGGGATGAGTGAATCTTATAGACTAATTCGAGCAGCTTGTCATGGATGTTTACACTACTGCAGCTATGGCCGCCGCAAGCGCGCGTCATCGCAAATACACCGTGAATCCTCCATGCTGATTGGTACATCTACACACGTGTATCCTGTTGGTAAATGATGACGCTTTGGAGCCGGAAGTGCAGTGTAACGCGTAGAATGTAGCCTCTGGTGCAGGCCTCGATCTTGGGGCTCACTGATCTCTATTATACTGTCAGTAGTTGGGCCACGCCGGCGGGGAGGGCCGGTTAGCCGGGGACGGACCGCGGTGTGCGAGTGTGATCCATCTAGAGTTATGGTCTGATCTGACGTTGGAGCTAGCGAAGCGTGTGTACGAAAAAAGATGTGTACTATTTTCATCGTCACTGTGGATGGTGTTTGTATGCACGGATCCTCTACACAATGTCTGTGATGCATAATTGTCATGACAGGATGTAGAGGTAAATACAAAAGGGCACGCTGACCAAGTTGGCCGCGACATGTGTATTTTTTTGCAGCGGTAAAGATTGAGGCCTGCTGGTGTAAACCACTATAAATAAATGCTCAGATTAGTGTATAGAGCGTTCTCATTGAAGTCACATTTCCACCATCCTGGAGTACAGCTACGCACATGGCGTGAGCTATTTGTACACAGCTCTATGGCAAGATACGCACATGTGTCACCATTCAGCGTTGCGTTTTCTATACGCGTAGAACATGTTCACATTGCACGCACCTACCGGTACTGATTTCTGTGCGTTACGCGCACAGGCTTGTACACCAACATGTCAGCCATTACGTCATACAAGAACGCTCTATAATCATTGTGAAAGTCTGTTTATACTTTTGACCGTCATTACAATGATCTGTGAATCCCATCATGCCGGTTGTTCAAAAAATTCGCTTCCTGCTGCCTGTCTAGTTCCCCTTTAACATTGCTATTCTAAAGCACTGCTGTGATTTCCGTACCCAGTGCACCGATTTGTCCAATTTGTTAAAGGGGCCACTTTGCATCTGTCATGTTAGCAGTTTTTCCAATGGTTGTAACTTTTTTTTAAGTACCTGAAACCACCCAAGTGTTTCAACATGTGAAATGACATGAAGGCTTCCACTGAAAATAATTTGAGTTGATTCATTTGATGTTTTTAGCTTTGAATTTTACAATCACCCTCAACATTTCATCAAAATTGGACAGAAAAATCGACTTGCATTTTCCGTTCATTTTGTGAATCAAATTGACAGTAACTGAAAAATTGCTCATCCTATTCAATTCAAATTTTTTTAGTATTTAAGCTTGCATGTCCCTTCACATGTTGAAACATTTTGGGGGGTATCAGGTATTTAAAAAAAAGTTATTACCATTGGAAAAACTGGTGGCGTGACAGTAGATACATTGTTAGTGGCCCCCTGTATTGTGTTTGCATGTACCATGGATGTAGAAAATAAAAATACAGAAATAAATGGTTGATTTGGGAACTTACCGACTGCTTACTCAAGTCCAATCTTGTGTCACCTCTTTCTTTACATCTTGCAAATTCTTTACTCAAATCCTGACAACAACAATCAAAGGATCAAGAGTCATATTCAATGACCCTAACTTGGTCAGGTGTTTTCCACGCTTTCTCCATAAATGCAGCAAAATGCAACAGTTGAAAATGAAAACCCTGCTAACTGCAGCAAAATGCAACAGTTACAAATGAAAACCCTGCTAACTACAGCAAACTGCAACACAGTTGAAATGAAAACCCTGCTAACTGCAGCAAAATGCAACACAGTTGAAATGAAAACCCTGCTAACTGCAGCAAAATGCAACAGTTAAAAATGAAAGCCCTGCTAACTGCAGCAAAATGCAACACAGTTGAAATGAAAACCCTGCTAACTGCAGCAAAATGCAACAGAGTTGAAAATGAAAGCCCTGCTAACTGCAGCAAAATGCAACACAGTTGAAATGAAAACCCTGCTAACTGCAGCAAAATGCAACACAGTTGAAAATGATAACCCAGTTAACTGCAGCAAAATGCAACAGTTGAAAATGAAAGCCCTGCTATCTGCAGTCCTGCACCAAAGTGTCTGCGTGTGCCAAAAGGCATGTTTGAGAAAAAGAACAAAACAGGAACTTTTTAGCGTTGGGAGCTGAATTACATTGTATTTCAAGAAATTGACGGATTTATGAGGAATATCTGACAGCTACAACCTACCTCCAAAAAATGTGGCCATGGAACATGTGGATTGTTAATCTGGTGAGATAAGTAGCTTCTTACAGGTAAGATTTGAATACCGAGATCTGAAAATTTTCCAGCCCAGAAACAGGCCCTCATATCTAGGAATCTGCATCAGTGTACAGCAGAGGAAAAGTCCTGCATAGGGCATGGTACACTGTAGAACTCTGCTAAATCATAAATGCAGCACATTGCAACAGAGCATAGAATTTTACTTTAACTTCTAACCGGCCGATCCATTAAGCCCCGCCCACTGTACACGCGTCATAAAATGCAATAAAGAGTTTGTTGGACTTTTGTCGGACATCCGATCTGTGATTGGTCAATGCAGCAAGGACGGGGCTTAATAATAATAATAATAATAATAGGCAGTTTTTATATAGTGCTTTATCACACCCTATGGACGTCTCAGAGCGCTCAATATTTTTTCCTGCGAGGTATGATGAGTTACGTTTTTAAAGTATGAGACCTGTTCCTTTACATAGCACCATGTAACGGTTCACAAGGTGCTGTGGCGCAATCTGCAGCCGATCAAACCAGGAACACCGGGGCGAACCCCTTCTCTTTGCGATAAGGGTCACTGGGTTCTTTTACGTGCATTACACAACACACAGGACCAACGGCTTTACGTCCCATCCGAAGGACGAAGTAATAATGGTTAAGTGTCTTGCTTAAGGGCACAAGTGTCACGACCGGGACTCGAACCCACACTCTGCTGATCAGAAACACCAGAGCTTGAGTCCGGTGTACTTATCCGCTCAGCCACGACATGCCACTCGGTCTATTAACACGTTGACTGCCGACTACGAATATCCTCGTACTAACAGGTGTACCGGAGTCTGCCACTACGAATATACTCGTAGAAAATGAAAGGTCTTTGCATTGTGACTTGAATACACCGGCACCACTGATGGCGCAACCAATAAGCTGCTGGCAGTGGTGAGGACATGCTTAGTAAAATGTACATGTTCAAACTATTTAAGTAAGTACCGGTACCTATTAAGTATGCGCGCATGCGCTTAGCCCCTAACGTTTGGCAAATGGGAACGCCATGTGAAATTATGCACGGCAGTCAACGTGTTAATAGATTGGTCTATTGCAACAAACTACAACAACTTTTACCAGGTACATGTACATGTTTATGGAGTGTAGCAAGATCAGGATTAAAAGAGCAACTTGAACAGTGCAAAAAAAGTACATACCACATCTGGATGGGCTGATCTGGGCTTTTTCTTCCCTGTATTCTTTATGTTATTATCAGAAACTTTCACTGTGACTTGTTTCTTAGTACTCTCTGGTGTAGCGCTCTGCTTGTCACTTCGTCCTGATGCACTCATCTTGATTCAAGTTTTAAGGTCAAAGTTCATAAGAGTGTCGACCATGCCAAGTTATTAACCCTTTCACAGGTGGGGATGAAGGAGTTGGTACTCATCAAATGTTGAAGAACTTGGGACTTAAAATTTAGCTGGTAGACTTGATCAGTAACTTGGTGATGTCTCTGACGAACGTACTAGTCTGTCTTTGATAGGATGGGAAGTGCCATCCTAGGAAAAAAAGTGCTCTGCAACGTTTGTTGACTTGTGGTTGCAGTGTGTAAGTGTTCTTCTTTCTATTCACACCACATTTATCCTGTCATGACATCTGTAGGTGGTGGAATCCACTCCTGCACTGTTAGGGCCTATCAAAAGCAAAAACAAAAGAGAACAAATTAAAACTCATGATGGTTATTTGCAGACTAAATGAAAAGACCACATTTTTTCAACTAGTATGAAAAATGCCATCAACATTTTAAACCTGTATAACAAAATGCATGTCTACACATACAGTCGACTTTCATTTAACCAGTTGTCGCCTGGATTCTTTTTTCAGAATTTTTTTGGGATTCTTGTCAGAATTGCCAAAAATTATATTTCTTTGAGAGTACCACTGGCACAAAGAAACCCTCACTTGACAATGCCAAGAGAACAAACATTCTCTTTATATGATCATCCGTTTTGTTTCCTCAACCGAGAAAATGTCAAATTCACGAACCACGAATTGCAAAACATCGGCCGTTGCATGGCAGTGGTACTAAACCATTGTAAACCTGAAACCAGAGCTCAATTCCCGGCTCACTCTGACTTGCCTCCATTGAGCCAACTTACATGTACACATGAATAAACAATGGTGAAAGCCTCTCGATACCTCTTAATCTTCTTCTTGGAACAAAAGGACAAAGGTCTGAAATTGGGGAATATACAAAAACCACCTCTCACTAGCTAGAAAACGCCAGTACATTCAATGCCTTTTCTGGTCTTTGTGTGGGTGGAACGAAGCGTTAGGCGGGTTGTGTGTGGTCTGTGCACGCTCAGCAGTGAAATGTCCGGGCAACCTTTGCCCGGTATTCCGAAATTTCACAATAGCGTCAGGGGAAACATTTGCGTGTATACACACTGATACATGTACAGTACATGTACATGTACGTGTCATCCGGCGCCTACTGGTAAAAAAAGTACACACTATGTATGTACATGTAAGACGAGCTTGGATGCCAGTTGATTCAAGTTCATACAGGTGTATTTCCTGAATCCGCCCTGTGCCGGCTGTGCGAGTTTCATTTGTATTTCACAGTTAAGGGCAGAGCTTATGGGTCTACTGAATGCATTATCAAATTCCAAGCAGGTATTACATGTAAATGTTTCAAGTGTAACGTACGTACATGTACATAAATGTATGCAACGTACATACTTATGTAAAATCAAATATTTATGGAATTTAACCCATCGACACACAACATACATTGTACATGTACATGTACAGTGTACTTACATGTACATGTATATACATGTAAATGTCACCATGGTGGACTTACGGGTTAAATATATCAATTTTTTGTGTTATTTAGCTGTTTGACAGAAAGTAGCAACTTGACAATGTTACATTCATACAATGTAAGTAAGTGTACATGTAAATGCTATTTATAATGTATGATACAGTACTGGAAGATTATGTATGCAGGACTCATGCTTAGCACTAGCCCGGCGTACATGGCCTGGTACAAACTCTGGAATATTTTTCACAGATTTCGAGCAAGAAAAGCCTCGATCAAATAAACTAAATGCATTAATCATCGTGTACAGTACCGCACTTTCCTGTGGAGGACGTTGTGTGTGTTTACATTTTATACCCAGAAGTGGTCACGTGACGCGGGTCGCGCAATCGGTCTATTGTAATCAATTCAAAGTGGGGACAGCAGAACAAAGGAACACAATGGGAACAATGCTGTCCTCACATTGGACCTCTTTGTATTGTGTTCTCACATTTATTTTGTGTGCTTAATCTATGGGGGAGTGTCAAGTTAAGAAACAACCTCACATTGATGCAAAATATGCATAATGTACAGGCCTTGATCTTAACCGAGGCCATTGGCCTCATGCCCTGTCGAGTTGGCCAGCAGGCCCTTCAGAAAAATTGCAATGTCACTACCAACTTGGCCAGCATGCCCCCATTGTACAATTTCTCTGATTTGGCCAGCAAAGGCCTGCCCCCGTTTTTCTTAAGATAGAGGCCTACGTGTACATGTACATGTATAGTAATTAATGATACACTGACATTACATTTGTATGTTCAGTAATGTTGTGAATGTTCAATACGTAACCCTGAATATTTTGTGCATATACATTGTACAATGTATGTACAATGTACTACTGTACTTAACCTGACATTTACTGCATTTGGAGGAATGTCAGACACTGTACATGTGACTCACAGTCATATTACAGCATACTGTATTTAAATTACATAGACCCAAAATAACACCTGTCACCAAAAAATATCTGACATTACAGGACAAAACACATCACATGTAGGCCTACTAGCCTTTCGTCAAGGCCTTCGTTGCTCCTGGCTTAGACATCTGTGTAGCCGCGAAGCCACTGCAGCGAAGACCAAGTCAGCGTACACGCCAAGTGGCGAGGCCATGGGGGCCTCTTCCAACTTGTCAGGAATTGATAATGTCTTTCTTTATTACTCAATTTTTGCTTACCTAACAGGGTAGCAAAATGCCCAGCCAATCAGAATTAATGAGCATTAACCTCATCCAAACTGTGATTGGCTAACCTTTCAGCGCTTTTTTCATTTGCATACAAGTTATGAATAGTTTATGTTTGACACTTCTTGAATAATTCAACAAGGAAAAAAACAAACATAAATCAAGTTGGAAAAGGCCCTCTTGGTTTTGCCACTCGATCGTGCACACCGATGTGTATTGGTCTTCGTGGCTAAATAGCTGTCTAAGCCACGAAGGCCTTGACGAAAGGCTACATACCCGTACGTTTTGTACACAGCACTCAAACTTTACAATGCCGGACTGCAGTGACCAGTGATTTTAGCGTCAGGGCCAGAAAACTCAAGTCCAACGGCACAATACATTGAGGCAACAGAGGCAATTGCCTCCATGTGACTCACTGCCTGGTCATTACCTTGGTGCCCTCGATCTTAAGAAAAAGGGGGGCAGGCCTTTGCTGGCCAAATCAGAGAAATTGTACAAGGGCATGCTGGCCAAGTTGGTAGTGACAGTGCAATTTTTCTGAAGGGCAAGCTGGCAAACTCGACAGGGCATGAGGCCAATGGCCTCGGTGGCCTCAGTTAAGATTAAGGCCTGGCGTAAAGCCCATTACATATGTACTTTATGCGAAAGCGAAGCGAATTTTGATGATGCAAGAATCAGTATACTGCTGTTTTCCCAATTATAAGGCAAGAAAATCTGCCTCACATTCGCTTTTTTTTGAAGTACTGTATGAACCAGGCTTATGTTGACCACTGTTTGAGTTGTTCGCAAGACTGGAACACATCCATGGACTTGAAATCAGGGTTCCAGTCAAAGGTCATATGCCCAGGTCGCACTTACATGTACATGTACGTCCATACAGTCTGGACCCTGAAGACATTCGTCTTCCTGTTCATGGTCAGTGGCCTTTCATAATTTGGTCTCAAAATCTAGCTAAATTTTGCTCTGGCACAATGTAAATATGTGTAGAGAGGTACATCTACATTGTACATGGTCCCCATCTACAGACCATGAACGGTACAGAACATGAACTGTACATGTAAGTGTGAGGTCAGTGACACCAACATATTTAATTTTTTTGGTCAGTCACAAGCTTGATTTTCCATTGTTGCGCTAATCATATTGATCCTCCCGGCGATTGTAGATCAAAGGGTTACGACGAACCCAATTTGGCAAACTTTTGGATCTTCCCCACCCCCCTTCCACATTTAGGCCTACATGTACATGATGTACATGTACATCATGTACAGTATGTACCCAATTGGTATTTCAAATGTTGAAGAAATAAAACTTTTAAACATAGTCCATCGTAGCTCTTACGTACATTGTACATGTATGTTCGACCCAGTAACTGGGACGCTGTACTCCTTTTTTTGTATTTATTTTGACTTGAATGATCGTACTTGCGCCCAAGGGAAGCATGGGGGTACATTATGCTGTGATGAATTCGTGATGATGGTGTGATATACCCTGTTCCAAAACAGGCACTTTATTGTACTCAGTCATTTTCCGTCCTCCAAATTGATATTTTTTAGGCCCAAAGCAATGCCAGTGCCTGCCAGCGTATACCACCATACTTCCCTGGGGTGCTAGTAAGACCATCCAAGTCAAAATTTAAAAAGTTACTGGGTCTAATAGACCGACTGCGAGACCTGCATCACGTGACCTATCATGGGTATTAAATGTAAACAAACACAACATCCTCCATAGGAAAGTGCGGTGCAGTACATGATGATTGTTCAGTTTGTTTATTCGATCGAGGCTTTTCTTTCTGGAAACTGTGAAAACAGTTCCAGAGTTTGTACCAGAGACCTTCGAGTGGCTGAATAAAGCCAGTAAGGACAGTTCCAGGAAGTCTTGGAAATTGTACAAGGATTGTATTTGTGCATGATGTGTACTAGTGCACGACAGAACGTTTAGGCCAGACGACTGCGATCACACACTTTTCAACACAAGAATTTCAAAGTTTTGAAGCTGAATCATCCAAAGAAATTGCTTTCCAAAACTGTGTGATTCCTTTGCCTTGAAATTTCGCAAGGCTAGGTATAAATGCTCACTTTTCCAACATTCTTTACCCTTTTCCACAGTGATTTACATGTAGGCCTACATATGTACATTACAAACAAAATAACAGGCGGGTGGCTACATAGACGTTTGACGCCGGTAGTGCATAACTCAAAATAAACCTCTTTTGTAGTTACTGGTAGTGTATGAAACAGTAATGTGATTAAAATCAATGTCACAACATACAACTTTAATAAAAGGGCTTAGTGTGTTGTTATTAAAAAAAAAACGACTTTTGGTGTGACTCTGTTGGTCACAGCATGTATTTGCACGTAGTTTGCCATCAGCTCAGGTGACGTATACATGTAGTACCCACAATACATGTAGGTCACATGATGACATGTAAACACTGGTCGTGCAATCGATCTATTGTAGGTCTATGAAAGGGACATGACCAAGAGCCATGAATATCACAGCTAGATTTTCCACGTTTTGGTTTTGGTTGTACATGTACATTACATGTACATATGTGTACATGTACAGAATGGCGTCATGTTTTGAGTCTATACACCATTGTACACAATCAATCAACAAGCTCATCACACTTAGACGTTATTTTAAATGTGACACATCCACAAACCTGATGCATAGAAGTAGTTGCAATAATCGTAACTCTGCGATAATCGTAACTCTCGATCCTCCCAACAGTCCTAGACCAGAGGGTTGTGACGAACTATGCAAAACGATGACCAAACAAAGATGTCAAAACAATTTGCATAATTTAACACATGGTCTGTCATCTCTGTTATACTTAATCTGGGGGACGCAACCAAAAGCTACATTAATAGTAGCTACAATGAACGTAATAATGGAAGCGGCTTGTTTACAATTTGCAGAGGGGATTTTAAATTGTTGGACTTTGATTATAAATGCGCATTCTCAGTTGTGCTAGGTTAATTGGTATAATGCATGGAGGCAGATTTAAATAAAGATTAACCTCAATACGCCATTTCATGGATACCGCCATAGATAGACCTTTGATACCACAATAGACCTTATGCATATGACATCACAATGAGCATTTAGTACTGGAAAGGACACCCTTGCGCTAAGGTCAAAACAGCTACAATGCACGTTCCATGCTGCATTTGACCTCAAAGATGGCAGCGAACGCATAAGGTCTATGGCCGTTTACGAAACCACGGCTTGGGCTTGGGCTTGGACTTGGGCTTAGGCTCTATCAGTTATTTTGAAAACGTGTGCTTTCCTTACGGGGATTCAAACAGGTGGATTGAGCCCAAGCCGGAGCCCAAGCCCAAGCCGTGATTTCGTAAACGGCCTATACATGTAGACCCAACTTCGTTCCAAGGGGTAATTGATCTCGCCGTGCCACTTTTTAGTACTGAGATTGGCTTGATCATAACCCCTGGAATTGTGACAAGAAAATCTCCCAAAATGTTGGAGATTTTAATTAGGCCTGTGGCAGATCCACTCTACGCGCCGCTCAAATATGGTATCCCTAAAAAGTGGCATCAAATCATAGAGCAACTGGTCCTCTCTCATTCTTCTTTAATGTGACCTGTCTTACTGTAGGTAGTTTAGGGTGACAGCGTAAAAATGATTCATTTGAAGTTAGATTGCGTCAAAATAATTGCATTTTGCGACGCCAATACTCATTTTGACCAGGGCTCGAAATTTACACTGGACCGCAGGCCCGAGGCCAGTGATTTTAGTGTTGGGGCAGTAAACTCAAGACCGGACAAATTCGGCGGTCTTGTGTTTTACAATTTTGATAACAAAACCTCACTGTGTAATAACTGTAACTTTCAAAAAAATGACGTTCAAATGTTGCTTTTGCGTCTGACAAATATCTTTCAATTCTTTTGAGTATCGATGTGTACTTCCATAAGACAAATGAAATCTTCTCTTAGTGTTGTTCAAATAAAAGCAGTTTATTCATTTCAATTTGGGTCTTGTAAAATAAATTTCCGTCTGGTAAAAAGTTGCGCTACAACAAGCCCTGTGGTCTTGTGGGTTTTCCTCCCATATTCGAATCCTGTTGACATGCACGTACTAAACGCCCCAGTGCGCTCGAAAGTTTTTTAACAAGTGTGTGCGCAAAGCAGTCAGTTTGTGGAGCCAATCAGCGTTTTTTTTTTTTTGGTGCTTCCCTGCCAGGAGGGGTAAGAAACAAGGAAACAGGTCAACTCGTACCTTCGCCGACTCGTACCTCAAGTTAAGTCAACTCGTACCTCTGATTTATAAGCGAGGTAGCGGTGATTGAAAGCTCGGCCGGACGTAAAGCCTGTGTAATGTAGCCTTTAATCAAGGAGTTCGCGGGAGGGGTTGCCCAAGGTGTGAGTCGGCAAAGGTATGAGTTGACCAGAAAGCAGAAACGAGAGGTATCGTTACAGCGGGCTGCCCATGGTGGTGAGGTTGCTAAAAATAAAATGCTTTAGATTTTATGCAGATGAACTTAATATATCATGAGCATCTAGTACAGGAAAGGACACCCTCGCACTGAGGTCAAAACAGCTACAACACACATTCGATGCTGCGTTTCACCTCAAAAGATGAATAAGGTCTATTTTTACATTAATTTCATTTGGCGTCATTAAACATGTTAAATGCACTGTACTGCCAGGCTTGCCTCCTCGTCGACAGCTTTTTGTCAAAAATGTTCAAACACTATTGTAAAATTTACACATCCTGTCAAGAACATCATAAGAGCAATTTGACGTCATTATACTAAACTACATCCGCTACACACTAAATATTTGCTGCAAAATCATAAACTTTTGACATGCATGCAAATATTACGCCATCTTTTTTTCACCTGCCGACCGAATAAAGTTATTTTTTTATTTTTTTTTATTTTTACCAATCCGATGTTGAGCGTAACAATTTCAATTAAAAAGATCAATAAATAGTGCATAAAATCAAAGAAACTTACCGTTATCTTTAGCTTAGAAACTATTTTTTGTACAATGTGTAGTTTTTGCAAAAATTGACGGCAAAATACGTATATTTGGCGACAAAAATCTCGGCGTTTCTGTTCGTGTTAATTCCCTTACATTTACAACAGGGTGCAGTGAGATTTGCCTGGTAATCAAACTATAAGAGACTAAATAATGGAATTGAGTGATGGGTTCTGGCCGGGTACCTGTTAAAACTAAACCTGCGTAGATACGATGCGCGGTGAAAAGTATCCTTGTTTTCTTTATGACGTTTGTGCATAGTGTTGTGTGTGTGCGACATCCAGCTGTAACACATATCAAAAATACAATGGGTGGGTTCGAGCCGTGATTGTTTCCATTCGTTTTCCTTTTACTTTTTGTTTAGCAAAGTGTGTTTATTTGCAGAACAAAATAGGGTCAATAAACACGATTGTTTCCTCTTCTGAAACTAGTGCAGACAGGTGTACATAAATTAACGTTTTCAACCAACAATGTAGGCTTATCTCGAAACTGTTTTTATCCCTTCTTCCTTTGTCTTTGAAGAAAATCCTTATTCAAGATTCACCATGTTTGGTACTTATGTTCTTCTTGTTCTGCTGGTTATCAATACTTTTGTGTATCTGATAACCTGGGTCGATCCGTAGATCAAGACTGTGTTTCCTTAATGACCCAACGAGGAAAAGCGCCTTGAATTAAAGACTAGTGTGAACGGTCTGCTAACCAACATGAAACTTTTTGAGCATTTAATTTGATTTTTACATGTTCTTGAAAACTTTACTTTTTACCTGCTTTGAAATCTTACCTGTATATATATATATATTTATATTTAATTTTCAGCCTTAATTTGTCAGAAATAAATTTACTCGGATCTATCGTATCAACACAAACCATGGAGGTAGAAATTTCTACCTCCATGCACAAACACATCAGAGTAGAATTGGACATTTTAGGACGCGTGGTGGCAGCAGATTTACAGGTAACTCGTTGGTGCACCCATGCACCACACCACACACTGTCTGTTTTTCACTAACTGAATCATCCGCACACCCTCAGTTGTAAACCCACAACTATTTTTTGTAAGTCAAAGATTTGGAGGTCATAGTTTCCAGGGATTGTTGAAATATGGTCCAATAGTCTGCTCACTCCACGGAGCATTTCGGATCAGACAAAATGGTCCTCTTTTGTTCGCAAGCGTAATTACACCATCTACCCTAATTGCTCATTTTACGGGTGTCCACTTTAGATGGTCAGTAGGCTACTCAAACATTCAACAACTGACCTCCCCAAAATTGAACAGAAAAAGTAGTTCAGTTGTCAACAATGTGTTTGAGTGCACTTTAACAGGCAGACTTTAAAACTGTTTTTTAATAATTTGTAAATGTTTTAGCAAGCTTTTAGCATTGGTTTCGGGGCCCTACGTGGTGCACCCTCACTGCGACTCTACGTGCGACTACCATGATAGGGTACCCCACATTGAATAGGCTCCCATACCAACTAATGCTAAATGCAAAATATTCAAAAATACTTTTAAAAAATACTCAAAAGTCTTTCAGCCTCTAGAAAACAAATCAAATAAATTTTCTGACAACTGAACTTCATTTTTCTTTTCAATTTTTAAAAGGTTAGCCGTTGAGAGTTTTTGGTAGGCTGATCCAAAATAGAAACTAGCTGAACGAGTAAACTGGCCTGACTTGATCATCTTGGAAAAATAATCCTACACTGGTTGGCAAAATAGGGCAATCCTTAGAGGGTCAGTTTACCCAAAATGCAGGTTGAAATAAAGTCAACAACCCCATGAGGCTCGATGCATGGATTTCTCTCTATTTAATGTAGTGAACCCATGAATTCAACGTCTGCTGCCACCAAGCGTCCTCAAGTCTCCATTATTGATAATGTAGTTAGATTGGAATATTTTTTTGGAACTGCATTAGCACGGCAGGTAGATGATGGGATTGTGCCTGTAATGATACAAACATGGACTTCGCCACCCAGTGAGAGTATGTCATGAGAAAGATTTGGCTTTCTAACTTTCTGCATGTGCCCTTTTTAACGTGGAGCAAGTTATTTTGCCACTGGTTTCAAGAAGTGTCGTTCGAATCAGCCCCCCCCCCCCCAACCGGTGTGAAAGGAGATTCTTTCCGGCAGGAGATGTCCAAGCACACTGCGAGTGTACTAACTCCTTCTGATAGCGCCCTCTTTTGAATAAACTCCTCCAGCCAACGTTAATTTACCGTATTGTGGACACATTACCCGGGGACAGCATACCCTATGACACAGGCCCCTCTATTCCAGGTTTTGAAAAAAATGTATTTGAACTACTTTTGAAATCAAGGTTCCGGAGACGTGTCTTGTTTATCATTTTAATTTTTACGACTGATGGTATACAAACAACACCTTACTCTGCTCATCGAGAATGCTGGGCCGCTATTGATGCCGAGGCCTTGATGGATGGAGGGATGCCCAGGAAGGGGAGCATCCAAGCCGTTGTTGATCGGTGATGCGTGATGGGGTTGACTGCTTGCTGAATTTATCTGCACTGGAGTGTGTCAGTGTGAAAGGATGGGCTTGAGTAGTGGTGACCTGTGCCAAATTTCATAGAGCTGCTTAGGCAGAAAATTGTGCTTAATAAAAAAAATTCTGCTAAGCAAAAAAAAAACAACAACAATGTTGGGGTTCAATCCGAGCTACATTGAGACACAAAATTGAGGCTAAATTAGGTTCAGGTAACATTTAGGTACAACGTTAGGGTTACACTTGGATCTGAGCTTCATTGAGACACAAAAATGGGGCTACGTTAAGGTCCAGGTTACCTTAAGGGTCCTGGCTTCATTCAGGTACTTTGAGAGACAAAAAATGGGATCTACATTTAGGTATGCGGCTACATTTAGGTGCCGCACAAATTGTGTATCAATGCAGCTCGGATTGAACCCCAAACGTTGTACTTAAATGTTGCCCAACCTAGATACCAAAACGTAGCCGGTGTCGCGGTCACAGGTTTCCGGCGTCCTCAGTTTTCCGGATGACGTAGCCGGCCATTTCAGCACGCGGGCATCATGGTCTCAGTATTCCGGCGTGCTTGGATTTCCGGGTGACAACATGGTACTAATCATACGATTAATGTCCGCACGACCACATTCTCTTAGCCCGTGTTTGTACGTGTCCTTGGGTGCAAGTTTACCCAGGTTACACTTCTTCGATATCGTAACTCCTTTCTCAAACATTGTGTGCAAAATGTGAAAACAAACAACTCATCCTCGTATTAAAACCGAACCTCCTTTTCTTGTTGTATCAGGTGTATCCTGACCATACGACTCAGCACGGCACTGAAACGGACGACTTTCGTCTGCTGCGCGCAGACATGGCATGACGTCATTATACCATATTTGGTCATCCGGAAAGCTGAGCACGCCGGTGTCGCGGTCTCGGGTTTCCGGCGTGCTCAGTTTTCCGGATGACGTAGCCGGGCATTTCAGCACGCGGGCATCATGGTCTCAGTATTCCGGCGTGCTTGAATTTCCGGGTGACAACATGGTACCATGGAGGTAGCCTCGTCATATGAATAATTCTTGGTTTAATAACGAACCAACCTCTTCTGCCCATCCGTCGACCCGTCTGAATACAGACCGCTGTCTAAGTAACAGATAATTTTAGCATTCTTCTCACGAAATTCGTTAAAACGATCCAGACGTCCTTTGCTCGAGGAGGCCGCCACGACAGCTTGATCCGTTACCCTGATCCGATGCATGCGATCCTGACACGTACATACGACTCAGCACGGTACTGAAACGGACGACTTTCGTCTGCTGTGCGCAGACATGGCATGACGTCATTGTACCATATTTGGTCATCTGGAAAACTGAGCACGCCGGAAACCTGAGACCGCGACACCGGAAACCCAAGACTGCCACACCGGGATTTAATGTAGCCCTACATGTGTACCTTAATTTGTAACACAGCCCTGTCTTGGGATCCGTTTAATAGGTACATGATTGTGGATATGTGGATAGGATTTTTGCACAGTGTTGCGGACACAGGTCCGGGGTTCACTCATGTTCAGGGTATATGGGCTACATTAACCCTTACAGTCCCTATTTTATCAAACTCTAACGGCAGGTTTGTTGGATTTTTGGTGGACTGGGGACTGCATGAGTAAACTGATCATGCTTTAGATGGGTTCAGGCATACCACCATAATCAGAGTAACACAGTTTGGGTGTTGAGTTACCAATATGGGGTTTGAATTTGTTGGGGAAGGATCCTAGTAAATCACTCAAGGCAGTTAGGGTTATAAGGTCTGGACTACATTAGTTTCGGACTATACATGGGTCCAAAGACGCATGTTCAGTCGATGGTGAAATAGAATAAAGGGTATATTCTTTGCAGAAGTTCCAGAACAGCAATATTTCTGTAGAAAACATTACATCTTACAATATTTAATAAAGATTAAAAGAACTGTTTTTCTAGTTGACATAATAGGTTTCTTTAACATCAACAAAGTCTGCTAAAAAGTAATGCAAGATAGCTTTTAAATAGCTTTTAAAATGACAAAAAACAAGAAGTGCTTCAATAAATCCTTACATATCGGAATAGTATGAATGTTATTGATGTGCAGAAACCAACTTCAACACAAATTTAACTTTTGCTACTTTGTGAAAGTGTTACTAGAGTAGGCCTACTGTTTATTTTGCTAAATATTATTGAATTAAACACATGAATGACACATATTATAGCAATTATACTTATTTTGAGACTAATAATACTATCCCTACTGGTAGTTGAAGAATTGCGAAGGACGCGGCTATACGTGTTCGAGCTGCATGCGGCTTGCAAGGGTACTTTGGACAGCCAACAACATCAACCCATAATCACAGAGCACAGGCTAATATCGAAAATGTTTGATTTTCCGGAGGGAGGAAAACCTGATGGCCTGAAAAGCCATCGTGGCCTCAACCGGGAATCGAACCAGGGCTACTTTTATGCACAAGCCATCCATGCCACCCATTTACACAGTGCATCAATGTATCTGACAAAATGTAGGTGTGCTCCATATCTTATTAAGATGACAGGTGTGGTCTGACTCTTGACTCGTACTCAGACTTTTGCCTCAGTAGAGACCGTACAGGAACATGAAATTCATTGTCATTGTCACTATCAGAATCATTGTCATTGTCATTGTTACTTTCATTGTCAATCACAGCTTATAGTGACCCAGTGACGGCCGCCTGGCATGCAGTGGGCACACGTACACTCAGCTGTGACGCGTTGCGTAAGAAACAGGCACAGTGATACTACCAGGGGCCCGAATGATTACAATAAATGTTCAGTGTGCAGTTAAGTTTTATAATACATGATTGATATTTACCGATAACTACAATTACAATTGCCATTGGAAACCACTAGTCAGCAAAATCCACTGGAGATAGTGTCAATCTGTAGGGAGACCTTCAAAGACCATTAGACTGCTGTACGTAGCAGACCCACCGGCGCTGTGTGGCATGAGTTAGTCATTCCAAGATAAAGTTTGGAACAGACGTCGGTTTGCACCCCCGTTTGCTAAATGTGTTCATCTACCTCCATCCTCACCCCATTGACAAAAATGCTTGCAGATAACTCAGTTGTTGTAGTGTTAATCATCACAAATGAAACCATTCATTCGTTGGTACTTTTGCTTCTTGGTATTTTTGTGCTTGTGTTACTTGTTTTTAAAACGAACAGTTTTTTAACACCCTTGTATAAAAAAGCCACACCCTTGGACTGACTTGTTTGTCCACCAGAGCTAATGTAATATCGAGAAATGGTGCATTTTGGTCTATCTATCTTGAGCCACACCGACCACACCATGGATTCACAGAAATCTGGGTCAGAGATACAGGTGTCTTTGAAATCACCGAGATCCAGGAATGATCCCACCTTAGCATACACAGCGCATGCGTGGTCAACTACACCAGGTGCAGGAACCATTTTGACCAAATATGTGGTACTCCTTATCGTCTGCCGCAGGAAGGTTATGTGAACCGTCGCCATGGTAACCCATCATTCTTTTGAGGATGGGCGGAGGCAGTCCTTGATCTACATAACACAAACGGTGTTTTTATGAAGCCTACATAACACATGACGTCAGGAGCACGAACAACGCCCTCACTCAGGTCAAAGAAATACCTCTCATTGGCTGCAAGTTCGGCATGGTGCGTCAAACCTGGACATTGGGAGGTCCTTTTTCACACTTCTCACCAGTACTACGCATGCTCAGAACTGTCAAAAAGGGACCGTTGTGTCTGCTGCCGCCAGCATTTCAAAAGTCTCACATTTCAGAGCTACTTAATAAGCATAACAATGTGATAATTGTTTTATGCTTACCAGAATAAGAGTACAAGCCACACTACCATATTTTATGTACCGTTTGCAACTGGTATGGTCCTTGCTTGTGCTTAGCAAAAAAAAAAAAAAAAAAAAAAAAAAAAATGCTAACAAGATTGTGTGCTTAAGGACCTCTATGAGGTTGGGCCCAGGCATTAGCAACGTTTGACCTCAGAGATGGCGGCATATGGAAAGGGTCTATCCTGTTTGTCAGTGATGACGTTTTGGAGCCAAAAGTGCAAGTGAAACGAATGTCCATGTATATGTATGTATAACATTCGTTTACAATACACTTCCGGCTCGAAAACGTCATCACTTATCAACAAGAATGACACATGTTTATGCTGACGGGAGGACAGATGTTGACGACAATAGAAACATGTTGTGAATAAACAACCATCAAGAAGACTACGACTAAACTGAGGGGGGGGGGAAACAGCTATAAAATGTCATTGTATTGTTACGGTCAAATTGCCCAAAAGATTTGCCAAGTTCAAATATTAATAATAAAAAAAAACACCCAGACTATGGCCTAAAATAAGCGTTCTGTATGCAAGATATTCACTAAATGTTATGTACAGAAACTACCCCTTGGTAACACTGCAACCACGTTCGCAGGGGGGATCGATCTCGCCGCGGCCATTTTTCCCCCATCGTGCCTTGTTAGCTCATAACCCACGGGGCGCGTTTTAATTTATTTCAATTGCGAATCCCAATAGTATTCAAATTGTACAACTTACCACAATTCAGTCGTTTTCGGATCTCTTTTTGGTCGTTGCTGACCATCATGACGTCATAATAAGTAACGTTGAAGTACCTATATCGTGTGGTAGTCACTGCGCCACCTAGAATGATTCTAGCGCACCGGCAAGGGTCTCCGACGGGTATAGCCCATCGGTGTCTATAATTTGAGTTCGGATCCGGTTCCTTACCAATTGAACACACCATACCTATTTTTAAAAAAGGGGAAGATTCAAAAGCTGAGCAAGATTTTCTTTGCAACAGACCTTACTCGTATGACGTCACTATGAGCATTTAGTACAGGAAAGGACACCCTCGCACTGAGGTCAAACCAGCTACAACACACGTTCGGCGCTGCGTTTAACCTCAAAGATGGCGGCGGATGCATAAGGTCTATTTTATTCATCCATTGCACTCACTTGCAAATAGGAACTTTATGGTCAAATTCAGTGTCGTGATGCAGTCGTTTTCCAAAAGATAGTCTTTATGAAAGTAGGAAAAATATTACAAGTCTATTACGATCTCTCAATCCACATTAAAATAAGGTGAAAAACCATAAATTATTGTATTTGATACCCTTTCAGTGCCAAATGTGTCAACATCCAATAACGTCACTTTTCAAATATATGGGTCGATACATTTTTGTACGGTTTGACCATTTTACTAAGGAAACATTCCTGTGTGGAATAGACCTTTATCATGCTGCCACTATGTTGGTCATATGCCCTGCATCCAATGACAGTAATGGATGCTGACGTTCGTTATTCAAAAAGGAACCAGACTAATTGCCCTTCCATCCTCGGTGTGGTTACATTGATTTGAATAGGAGATAAAAAAGATGGCTGCACCATAATAAAGATTTAGTAACAGACCAGTTTGTTACTGAAAGAATATCAAATAAATTGGCAACTTACAAAATGATGATATGAGGTTAAACACTTGTATTTTTTGTTTCCTTTGTAATATATTAAAGGACTCTTAAAACCCCTCTTTAATAGTGGCATAACCCGAGGGGGCGGGAGGGGCTGTAACTCCCACCTCAGAACCCTTCCCCTCTTGCTCCCCTATTAGAACGAACAGATGTACATGGATGGTTCGAGACATTAATTGGCACCGCCCCAACCCAACCCTATCCCATCACGCACCCCCCTAAAAAAAATGCCCAACAAACTGCTCTTTAAGCCGCTGCCGCTTCCGAACCATGCGACAACATTACAATGTCGGGGCTTTTCGATGATCTGACCTTAGGCTCTGCCGAAGCCAATGACTTGGGCAAGGGTTGTTTCAGGATAGTTTTGAGCGAGGAAAGGCATGAATGAAAGCATCAGAGTTTACAGTAAAACACCGGTCCAAAAAGAGAACTTCTACTTCTACTTTGTTACTCGGCAGGATCCTCAAGTTAGGACGTAAACACCAAGGAGCGATTATAGGTAAGTGTCTTGCTCAAGGACACAAGCGCCGGGACCGAGACTCGAACCCACATTGTGATGACTAAGCCACCAGAACTTGAATTTGGTGAGCTCGACCGCTCGGCTACAACACGCTGCAGAGAATTGAGGATCACGGTGCACTGCCCATGCTGGCTGGGTGGTTCTACGTGCAACATAATTTCCTCTAGCCGATCCGTTCATACAGCAACCCTATATGGTTAGGCCTAACGTCATGCCCCGGTTTGGACACAATGTTTTGACAATCTGGTTGAGCCTTTGACAGACATCTACGTTAGGGTTCCGCCACATGCGATAGCGTCGGTGACTCACAATTATCAGTCTACATTTCCACATTTTCAAACAAAACTACGATAAACTCGGTGGTTTTAAGTGGTTATTTGTGTTCAGTAACACCTTGAGTTTACTTCCGTAAAATGACAAGTGAAATTACTTACTATTTTTTGAGATCTTCTTCAATCTCTCCCAACACTCGTGAGGCAGTTCAAGACGCGGCAGCCATTTTTAAATTGGAAGAGTGCCCGGGAATTATTACGTAACTGTTCGGGTCGGGAATGTTTCTCAACGGCTTTTTCATGAACTACCGCTCTCTGATGAGACCGGCGGCAATCAAAATATCAAATGTTGACTCAAGTGCCTTCAAATGCTTTTTTTCTCAAGTCTGACAGTATTTCAGGGCCAAACTTAATGGTAGAGCTGCTTAAAATTCTTTCATCCAAACACTGTCAATTAATTGTTAATGATAGAAAGATTAAAATGTTACATTAAATGGACACTTACATTTGATGTTTGAATGAAAAAAGCTGTAACTTACCTGAAGCGGTTGTTACCATCAACGAAACATACAGCAATGAAACACTTCTCGGGGGACATTTCTCGATAATTAAGTGACATTTTGATGGTTTTTGTTTATAATAACCATCTGAGAAAACGGCTCCTTTAATAGCCTACGTCGTGTTACATTTTTTTGGATGACTCGAGCACGGATTTATGTTGCAGAGTGGTATGAAGAGCGCCCTCGTTTTTTTGCCAGAAAAAAACGTCCAAAAACAAACTGCAGTATGTTCCTGGTCGAAATGTAGCCTCGACCCACAAGCTAAATGTAGTCTGGCCCTGGTCTCACTATAGCACAGACCCCTACCTTAATTTAGGCTACTCGTGGGGCCAGTCAAAAATGTCTGAGAATAAACCCCAATGGCTTAAATATTAACAAGAGGTACACAAAATAACGATTTAGGACGTCATTTTTTTGTGCGTGCGTGTTTTCATTTATTTACTTTCTCGAAATTACTCGGTGCACGTGCTTTTATTATTACTTTAGTACTTATTAATAAATACAATTACAATGAAGTTAAATATACTGTAAGAATACACTGTTAAAACTATTGAGTATGATGTCATTTAGCTTAATAAAAGTTGTACACTCTTCGGCTAATGATAGTGAAAAGCAATTTACTTTTAAAAGCCTTCATACTTCTTTCTCCAATTTTTTTAATTGAAAATTTTTAATTTAACTCTAATGTGATGCGGGTATCCACTTTATTAGAGTCAAGTTATCCAGATCCAGATCCAATTTACAGCTTCATCGGTATGCATGTGAGTGCATTGTCGCGAATGTACTAAGAGGTGAAATCTGGGCCTTTTCATTTCACGAGGCGAAGCTGAGTGAAATAGACTAAAGCCAAATTTCACCGAGTGATTAAATTCTGCGTCAATCCACAAATATGCACTTATTATTTGTTTTATATACCTCACACATGGATCCTTGTCACATGATTTGTTTTCACAATAAACACAAAATAGACACGGAAACTAGTCCACCCCACACTCTAAAAGCTACAAAATACCTTTCTAAATAAAGTGGGCGACTTCATGTAGACACCAACCTTGTACGCCATGACAAGACCTTGCCTCGTTGGACGAACGGGCGTTGACGATTTATTGGGGAAACAATCACTTTAAATTTATTTTCATTAACTTTTTGGAACGCATATATTCAATACTAAATTATTTTGCTCTTGTTAAAACCCTAGGCTCCGCCCCACTGAAAAATTTACGCCCTGTAACCACAAACTGAGTTTTTATCAACACCCTGTCTTTTAGGTCAATAACCCCCCCCCCTCCACAAGCCCAAAGCTATTATAAATGACCATGGGGATGAATTGGAGTGACAGTCAAGACTTATTATTTACAATCAGTGTGTGGCGCAAGTTGTTTTCACAAAGTGCATACCGCCAAGGATCCTTAGCACAGGTGTCAATTAATTACTGTACGGAGACAGGTGGTTGCTGTCTTTTAACATTCCTTACTCTGCAGTGGTAAGGGTCTGGCCAATGAAAGTCTACAGGCTTGTGGGGTAAACCAGGGGTGAGGATTACATGGAATCTTGGCTTTTTTTGGCCCATTGAAAAACAGTTATGGCTGTATTTGTTATTGATGGTATTCAATGTATCAAACCGATTATTTGTGTATTTTTTCGATCTCATGGGGGGGGGGGGGGGGTAAGGGTTCTGAGCTTTCTCTATTTATAGTCCTCGGTTTGAAAACTGAGCTATACAGAGGGGTTGCTTATAAATACCAAAGGAGTTAACAGTGGCAAAACCGGGGGAGGTGGTGGGACTGAGCCTTCCTCAGGTTTTGCCACTGTAGACTCTCGTTTGATATAAACACCCCCTTGTACAGCTCATTATTCACACCAAGGACTTAAGGAAAAAGGGACAATACATTCACGATTGCTTTCAAAAAAATTAAACAGAAGGGTACACAACTATTGGCAAGACAAAGGGTAGGGAAAGACAAACAAAAGAGAAACTGCCTTTATTAACAAAAAGTGAACTTTTAAATAGACTTGACTTTGGTTGATTAAAACACAATGTGTAGGATGTGGAAGGGCATAGTGTTCAGCTCGGTATTAACTCCAAGGACTTTAGGAAAAAGGGACAATTCATTCACGACTGCTTTCACAAAAATTAGGGGCACACAACTATTGGCATGACAAAGGGTAGGGAAAGACACAAATAAACTGCCCTTATTAAAAAAAAGTGACCTTTTAAATGGATGTTGAAGTGAACAGTATAAGGTGTTGCGTGGTTTGGTAGCAGATTCACAATATCAATGAATGGTGAAACGAGACCTTTAGAACTATAACAACAGGTTTATTCAGACAAAGTATCTGACATGAGTTTACTACTCCATGTAACTTCAGCAACAACAAAACAGTGTGTCAACAGAGGGCGCTATGCTGACTTGTCAATACTCAACATCCGGCCTCCAGGGGGAGCCCTTGGTGGCCACAGAAATAGAAAGGCATTAGTGGCAAGCTTATCCAGTGACATAACCAGATATTTTCAGGGCCAAGCGGGGGTAACTTAGACATAACCATAGGTGCTTTTTATGTGTTGAACCATTCATAAGTGCATTTTTTTTTAAATCTAATTTGAGGGAATGGGCAAGGGTGCTGAGCGGGGGACTCCTGCCTGAACCATTCCTCCCCCCCACCCCGGTTACGACACTGAGCATATCCACTAAACTGTTGTGGGCTCAACACTTTTTTTGGACGGGGCATTTATTTATTTATTTTTTTTGGTAAAGCGTATCATGTTCTAATAACTTTTGCTTTCTAGATGAAAATCTTGACCAAACAAGCTTCGTAACAAGACAATCAGGATCAAATTGATAGTTGTTTGAACAATGTTGACCAACATGTGAATTTGATATATTTCTACAAATTTTCAGAACAATGGATTGCTTACTTCTGCTGGTTTTTTTATATTTAAGTTATATAGGTTCCAATTTTAGACAAACAATTTGCCAAGCTTTTTGTTTTACCTATATTATAGTCTGCTCTAAACATTCGTGCTGCCTTGGATGCATGTTAATTCTGTTGTACATAAGTGTCACTAACTCAAAAAATTGTAACAAACTCAAAAATCTTTAATTGTCCATCCCCTATTTATTCACCTTAGCCAAGGACGTTCACTTTCTCCTGGGGGAATAGATATAATGTCTTAAAAGGTCTTTATCCACTATTATTTTGCCCATACACCGATGTGTTGTAAGCACTGTGCACTCAGTACTTTCCCGAGTCCACAGGCATATTCCTCAGATGGGATTCGAGCCCACGAACCATGCCATTCTAGAGCAGTTGTCTTACCAACTAGACTATCGAGGTTGCCCGGCAGCTAGAGGCTGTTTGAATCCTATTAGCAGCGGGTACCGCTGGACTCGGGAAAGTACTGAGTATACAGTGCTTAACACACATCGGTGTATGGGCAAAACACAAATAATAATCTTCATCTTGATGCAAAAAATTAACATCTATTATAAGTCTTTATCCACGATTTAGTTCAATAACCTAAAGGTAGCTTTGATGGTTTGACACATTTTTTGACAAGAATCTATAAGATATGTTGGCAGAAGAATTAATAGAACCTTAAATACATAGGTTCCTGCATACTTTTTGAAGTTGGTTTGGTCAGAGCAGATTTTGCCCTAAAGTCTGAGTTTTTAACAAGTTGCTATTTCACACACTAAATCAATTAAGTTCCTTGTGAAGAGCTAAATACATCAAATGTGATCATATACAAATATTGAATTTATGTGAGTGCATTGGTGCAAAATGTAATTACTAGGTGAAATCTGGACTTTAATTTCATGAGGCGAAGCCAAGTGAAATGGAAAAGCCAGAATTTGTGTGATAATGCACGAATAAAATTAATTCATTATTTAATTTTTTATACCTCACACATAGATCCTTGTCATTTGATTTTTTCCCCCAATAAACACAAAATAGACACGAAAACTCGTTCACACCACACTCTAAAAACTCTTCTTAATAACATGGATGAGCACCAACCTTGTACGCCATGAAAAGATCTTGCTTCATTTGGATGAATGGGCTGGAACGATTATTTTGGGAATGATGCTGCGAATTCAGGGTTGAAAATCAATCACTGTCCACAAATTAATAACGTAGGACGCGCCAACGTCACGGCAGTAAATCAAGTAAATATATGGCAAATCAAAATATGACACATAATGTGTGTTCCACCAACGAAATGACCAGGATCTGTGTGGGTGATGTAATATTCCATCTAAGCTTGACACAATATATTGCATACTAGAGAGTAATGTAAAATACGTTTATAAATCTGAACAATTTGTAAGATAAAATAATAATATATTTAAATTGTGTAAGTACTTATAAATTGACCGTATGAAATCATTTAGACGTAGGAGCTACATTAGCCTTGAAATGTTTCTAGACATAGTCGGGCATCCTGCACTTTGCACATCCGCTCTAGAATGTTGCAGTTTGTGTGTTCAAATCCTAGCTGCTCACTGAATTTTTAAAAGTTAAACTGGTATGCTCGCAATATACAAAAAACTCACAAATCCAATCAGTTGAATTGTCCTATAAACACGAAGGAAAAGTGCACGGTGATTTATGTTACATTGTCCACAGGTATCACAAATCTGTTTTTTTCTGATATATTTTAGAAACTTGATAATTGATTTAAATGCATCAAGTCAGAAGTCAAGTGAAAAAATTATAGATAGTGAACAATGTTACACAAGTGGATTCGCATGATCCCATCATCACCCGTTACAGGAGTGGTCGTCTTCCCGGCCATGCTGACTACTTTTTTATACGATATTATATTAAATAAATTGGTTGTACAAATTTGCAAATTAACATTTAAACACCAACTGCTCTACAAAGTACAAACAGTTGGCTTAAGTGAAAATGAAATGTAAACCCCAAACTTTTGTAAGCGGTAAAGTAAAAGGGTTGTCAAATCTTCTTAAGTATGCCCACCCAAAAGGGTTGTCACTCTTTTTGCATATGCCCGCGTAATCATAAAGGGTTGTCACTATTTTTCTTGTGTATGCCCGCCTAACTATAGAGTCCTCTATTCTTCTTGTGAATGCCTGCCCAACTATAGGGCTGTCTCTATTCTTTTGTATGCCCACCTAACTAACTACAGGGCCGTCTATGTATGCCCGCCTAACTATAGGGTCACCTCTATTCTTCTTGTGTATGCCCACCTAACTATAGAGTCATCTATGCTTCTTGCGAATGCCCGCCCAACTACAGGGCCGTCTATGTATGCCTGCCTAACTATAGGGTCACCTCTATTCTTCTTGGATTTGCCCGCCTAACTATATGGCCATCTCTATTCTTGTGTATGCCCGCCTAACTATAAGGCCGTCTATTCTTCTTGGGTAGTCCTGCCTAACTATAAGGCCATCTCTATTCTTCTTGGATTTGCCCGCCTAACTATAGGGCCATCTCTATTCTTCTTGGGTATGCCCTCCTAACTATAGAGTCGTCTATGCTTCTTGTGAATGCCCGCCCAACTCTAGGGCTGTCTATGTATGCCCGCCTAACTATAGGGTCACCTCTATTCTTCTTGGATTTGCCCGCCTAACTATATGGCCATCTCTCTTCTTGTGTATGCCCGCCTAACTATATGGCCATCTCTCTGCGTGTGTATGCCCGCCTAACTATAGAGTCGTCTCTAGTCTTCTTAGGTATGCCCTCCTAACTATAGAGTCGTCTATGCTTCTTGCGAATGCCCGCCCAACTCTAGGGCTGTCTATGTATGCCTGCCTTACTATAGGGTCGTCTCTGTTCTTCTTGTGTATGCCCGCCTTAATATAGGGTCGTTCTTTGTTCTTGGGTATGCCTATGCCCACCTAACTTAAAGGGTTGTCAATGGCTAAAATGGACCAAAAAGAAGGTTAAGTTTAATTTGAGCATAAACTAACTTGTGTTAAGTATAGAATTGTTGAGCAAACCATTAGGACAATGACGATTTGAATTTAATATTTAATACTTGTATAAACTGTTTTTGCTGACCATTTGTTTCAACAGATTATCTCTATGATTGATTAGTAACTCATTTTCTTCAGATTTTTAATCTCGTTTTGGTTAAGGAGTCGATCAAAAACCATGAGATTGCTGTATGCAGCAGAACTACTGTATTTATAATAATTTTCCTTGCCACATGTGTTGGACATACCCAAGTACAGCTTGGTACAACCATCCACATTATCAATGTCCTGAACTTCTTGTTGATCCTCAAGCTTAAATTCTCCGTCAATGTAAAGCTTCAAAACATTCTGTAATTTTTGATTCATTTCAATCGTTAAAGCCAAGTGAAACCATTGATCTAAAGGTACTTCTCTTTTGAGATATTTGTTATTAAATTTAGTCCTCTTGGTACGGACAACGAATATAAACATTTTTTCAGTGCTTTTGTATAACAGGGCGATACCCCTGGCCTGACCTGTTTGTCCTCCAGAGCTGATGTAGTATCGTTCCCCAGTGAAGCCTGATGACGTATTTATCTTGAGCCATAAAGACCACGTCATAAATTGACAGAGACCCGGGTCAGAGATACAGGTGCCATTAAAGTCACCAAGATTCAGGTATGAACCTACCTTAGCGTACACAGCGCAAGCGCGATCACGCACAGCGGGTCCAGGGACCATTTGCACCAGGCTCAAATTACCACGTACTTTGTACTCGTTGCTTATAGCCTGGGCAGGGCACAACGAATCACTGGATCTGTACCCCAAGGTTCGATTTAAAATCAACGGAGGCAGTTGACTTCCTGGAGTATAAAGAATAAAAATATGACTGTTAACAGTAAAGTGTACATTCGCTTTAATGATCCAAATTAATGTTTAATCGATTAATTGTATCGATTGCTTAAAGGAGCAATTCAGAATTGGCAAGACAAAATATACTTCAAGATCACCGATTTACATAAAACCTACACGGTATTATGATGATGATAGTAGAAAATATCCCTTGAAATATTTTTGTCTGAAATGCCACATTTGATGAGAAATAGATAAACTACTTTTCCGATTGGAGTTTATCGCAGAAGCGTTTTATTATTCATGACGACTTCATTGAAATGTGTAGTCGGTTTTCACTATTTTCTCGTGACCCAGATGGCCGATTGATCTCAAACTTCTACAGGTTTGTCAGTTCAGATGGTGTATTACAAAAAGTGCTTACACTGTTCTGTTAGCAAAAACCAATTCTGAATTGCTCCTTTAACTAAAGGTTTGCCGCCATTAGAGACAGTGGCGCGTCCAGAAAATAGCTTTGGCGCGAATTAAGAAGTTTAGCTTTCGTGGGTGTGGCTGGGTACAATATTAAATAAATTGTTGGTGCCCAAAATCCGGAGGTGCCAAATGCCTTTGTAAGAGTTAGTGACGTGCGTCCTCCCTTTATGTCCGCTATCTCTCCACTAGCTGGAGGCACCCCTATAAGCATATTAAAAAGGAAGACAAAAAACTGTCATTGGCTTCCACATGACATCAAAGCCTGAAGAACATATCACTGAACTTATCAGAGGGTCATATCTAGGGCTGTATGGTCATCCGCAGAGCGTACCCAGTACTTTTATTGTGTGCAGCGTATTTTTTTATAGGCTCAAAAGAAATTTCCCGCCCATAAAAAAATACGCAACTCTTGGAACTGATCCCTTTCAAAGATAATGTGGAATGGTCCAGTCTACGCGGTCAAGTACTTTGATTCCCCTGGGCATTGCAATTAAAAAGACAATGTTATAAAATAACTTCCTGCCTCCTGTCTGCCACCCTGGGAGTGGGGGTGGGGAATGTGCTTCCCCTGCCAACGAGCTCCCACCCTCCAACACTGATAAAAGAACTGTCATCTTGGAATAATGTATGTAATGGACGGAAAATCTATTTACAAAATAAAGTGCAAGAGGATCAAGAGAGAATGCACTGGAGCTCTAACTAGAAGGGAAAATTCAGCAGGCAAAATACACTCCGCCATTTTTGCAACAACTTACCTGGACAATTGAGCCATTTTTTTATATCTTCTGCGCTGTCGCTTTGCAGGAAAGTGTCATAGTAGGTAACGTTGAAGTGCCTGCAAGGTGTTTGAGTGTTAAGACCACCGACTCGAAGCCTAGTGCATTTACAAGGGTCATCTACAGGAATGACCCAGCGGTATCTACCGCCACCATCAGGGTCCGGCTCTTGACCGATAGAACAGTTAATACCTAAATTACAACAAGAGGCAACGAGTTAAGACAGTATTAGTATTAAGCATCTCATAGCCTTTGGACGGCAATGTCAATGGTCAATGGTCAATGATTCAAATGATCCTGAATACAACGCCATCGTGAGACTAGTTCTCCTGGAGCAACCTAAGCGGTACGGTCAAAGGCCAGGAAGCAGATGAATAGCGATTCAAATTCTGTACCGGGATTAGTTGGTACCCAACGGTAAAAGAACACATGCCCCAGTTTTCTGCAAAAGATATAACACAATTTTCTCAACCCCTTCAAAGTCCTGCGGCGAAATACTAGTGGCAATGGGGACCTCCCCTAGGTGACAAAGAAAGTAGCAAGAAGACGGTTGTTACTCGCCGGGAACTGTCTACGCCATCCGGAATTGACCACCAACCAAATCAACGGGAACCGACTATTGGAGAACAAAACCCAAACAGCCTCTCACAACTATGGTCCTGAGCCTAATGAAGGTCACAATAATTGACGAACTCAAAACACTGATGGGAAATATTGATCACCTCAAGTCATGGCTCTGCATGTTTCTTAGATGTTCTTCCTTCAATTGGGTTGAACTGGAGGACTAAAGCACCTACATCTTTGACTATTCTATTCATAAGCAGCCCAAAGGATTCCGTCTCCCCATGTTATATATATATAGAGTTAAAACAGTTGCCCCAAACATAAGCTGTTTTTGTTGCAATATGATTGTTGCAACATGAAATGTTAGAACTCTAAAGAAAAATCACATCTCAGAGCTAGGCAACTGCAAGAGGTATGCAGATGTTTTATTTCTGGTAAAGAAAATCTAGTGGTAAAATTTTTTCCATGCCATGGTGTTAGCTTAGCCATGAAATCACATTCTCTCTGAGCAAAAGAAGGATCTTGCAATTGCTATTATAGTGATTGTGTCACGAACCTCGGGCATAAACTATCGAATCAGTAGCTTGTAACAGTTAACAGACGTCATACGCACCAACCTTAGACTCAGCGGAACAAACTGAGAATGTTGTCAATGCTGACCTTGACATTCTCACTGGAATTCCTAGAGGTGACAAGGTTATCCTCCTTGCGTACACCAACACAAAAAGAAAAAAGACAGACCCTTGGAACGGCATCATCAGTAATAATTAACTTTAGTATTTATATCACTGACTACACCTTCCAACAGAGCAATGAATATAATACAACGTGGAGACACCCTCGCTGAAAACACTGGCATCTCTTGGACTTTGTGAATATTTAGAGATTTGACATAATGTCTGAATATCCCTTGTCATGAGAGGAAGCAAAGTTATTAAGTCAAAGGTCCGAGAAGAAAGTACAATATCCACTCTTAAGATTCTCAAACAGCGAGAGGATATTTCAACAAGTATCAGTAGACACTGACTTCAGTTCTGCAAAAATAACGTCACTCTGAACTTTGCAAAACGGTATTTACTCCAGGAATAATAAGGCAGAATCCATCCACAGTACCGAAAGCACATGACCAGACGATCGGGGAATTGAAAGAACAGTTGGAGTCTTGTTGCATAATGCCAGAGAGATTCGTCCCTTTGCCGAATGTCATGATACCCTAACGTTATTTATGTCCGCAAAGAATTCGTCCATGAACCGCACATTCTGTCACCCACCCCTTATATCTCCTAGATTGTACTACCGCAGTTAAAAATTAAGTGTTGGAAAGAACATGTTGAGGAACTTCTCATCGTATACCAGATGCTTCCAATGAGTCTGTGTCCCAATAACCAATCAAAGCATCCCTTCCTGACCTGAAGGCAAAGGGCAACTGGTACCTCGCCATATATAATATTTATTGTACATCAGCTAAAATCTGTAAGATTGGTGGTGTTGCCTTGACAAACGAACTCCACAGTCTGATAAGCAAAATCCTTAGAAATGAGACCTACCTTCCTGCATAGGGTGAATAATGGTAGGATGTCAAAAGATCTGCTCCCCTGCATAGGGTAGATGATGGTAGGATGCCAAAATACCTACTCTCCTGCATAGGGTGGATGATGGTAGGATTCCAAAAGACCTGCTCTCCTGCATAGGGTAGATGATGGTAGGATGCCAAAAGACCAGCTCTCCTGCATATGGTAGATGATGGTAGGATGCCAAAAGACCAGCTCTCCTGCATAGGGTAGATGATGGTAGGATGCCAAAAGACCAGCTCTCCTGCATAGGGTAGATGATGGTAGAATGCAAAAATACCCACTCTCCTGCATAGGGTAGATGATGGTGGGATTCCAAAAGACCTGCTCTCCTGCATAGGGAAGATGATGGTAGGATGCCAAAAGACCTGCTCCCCTGCATAGGGTGGATGATGGTAGGATGCCAAAAGACCAGCTCTCCTGCATAGGGTGGATGATGGTAGGATTCCAAAAGACCAGCTCTCCCGCATAGGGTAGATGATGGTAGGATTCCAAAAGACCTGCTCTTCTGCATAGGGTGGATTGGATGATGGTAGGATGCCAAAATACCTGCTCTCCTGCACAGGGTGGATGATGGTAGGATGCCAAAAGACCTGCTCTTCTGCATAGGGGGGATGATGGCAGGATACCAAAAGTCCTAGGGTGGATGATGGTAGGATACCCAGAGACTTGATCTCTCCTGCACAGGGTGGATGATGGTAGGATTCCAAAAGACCAGTTCTCCCGCATAGGGTAGATGATGGTAGGATTCCAAAAGACCTGCTCTTCTGCATAGGGTGGATTGGATGATGGTAGGATGCCAAAATACCTGCTCTCCTGCACAGGGTGGATGATGGTAGGATGCCAAAAGACCTGCTCTTCTGCATAGGGTGGATGATGGCAGGATACCAAAAGTCCTAGGGTGGATGATGGTAGGATACCCAGAGACTTGATCTCTCCTGCACAGGGTGGATGATGGTAGAATACCAAAAGACCTGCTCTCCTGCATATCCTGCATAGGGTGGAAAACGGTAGGATTCCAAAAGTCCTATGGTGGATGATACTCTGTCAAAACTAACTTCATTAGCTGCTTCTCAATAGTTGATTTTGTTCAAGAACTTCGCCAGCTCCTAGGGTGGATAATGGTAGAATTCCCAAAGATTTGATCTCCTGCATAGGGTAGATGATGGTAGGTTGCCAAAAGACCTGCTCCCCTGCATAGGGTGGACGATGGTAGGATGCCAAAAGACCAGCTCTCCTGCACAGGGTGGATGATGGTAGGATTCCAAAAGACCTGCTCTTCTGCATAGGGTAGATGATGGTAGGATGCCAAAAGACCAGCTCTCCTGCATAGGGTAAATGATGGTAGAATGCCAAAAGACCAGCTCTCCTGCATAGGGTAGATGATGGTAGGATTCCAAAAGACCAGCTCTCCTGCATAGGGTAGATGATGGTAGGATTTCAAAAGACCTGCTCTTCTGCATAGGGTGGATTGGATGATAGTAGGATGCCAAAATACCTGCTCTACTGCACAGGGTGGATGATGGTAGGATGCCAAAAGACCAGCTCCCCTGCATAGGGTAAATGATGGTAGGATGCCAAAAGACCAGCTCTCCTACATAGGGTAGATGATGGTAGGATTCCAAAAGACCAGCTCTCCTGCATAGGGTAGATGATGGTAGGATTTCAAAAGACCTGCTCTTCTGCATAGGGTGGATTGGATGATAGTAGGATGCCAAAATACCTGCTCTACTGCACAGGGTGGATTTTGGTAGGATGCCAAAAGACCAGCTCCCCTGCATAGGGTAAATGATGGTAGGATGCCAAAAGACCAGCTCTCCTGCATAGGGTAGATGATGGTAGGATTCCAAAAGACCAGCTCTCCTGCATAGGGTGGATGATGGTAGGATGCCAAAAGTCCTATGGTGGATGATACTCTGTCAAAACTATCTTCATTAGCTGCTTCTCAATAGTTGATTTTGTTCAAGAACTTCGCCAGCTCTTCCCTGGTGGAAGCTTTTTGCTTTAATGCTTTTAGTCATTCATCATACCATGGAGCGTGTGGCTGCAGTTGTACATCTCTAAAAGATGCAGGAGCGCACTGACGATCAAGAGTACCATCGAGCAAAGTTTTATATATGGCACTTCATCAGAATATTCACGATCATCTAAGATTGTGGCTTCTACAAAACGAGCTTTAATGTCATATAAAAAGTTTTAGTAGTCAATATCACGCAGCTTTTATAGGTGATCCTTTTATGGCGAAGTAGACATCGTAGATACAGGTAATTATAACAGGTAGTTATTTTACACTTAAAATGTGTATTTAATAATAGAGAATTCAAGCGGCTTCACGCGGCTTTTTCAGCTCCAATTCAAAACCTGTTTTTATATGATAATAATATGCATATGACCCCTTGACGTCACTGGTTGCTAGTATAGTTTGACACAATTACAAGAAATACACATGCAACCTAATCTTTTTGCGTCTTTGCAAAGAAACCTCCGAAGCAGCTTGACGATTGGAAAAAATACAAACGCAATATTTTAGAGCACTTTAGAGCCGCTCTTTAACAGTTGACAGGCAGTGCTGTTGGCGAACAATCCCAGATGGAACCATGTACTGCCACCTCAGATAAGAAGAAAAACTAAAGGAGAAACGCTGTCGGAGGAGGAACGACTGTTACAACATTCATCTGCCAGGACTCCCATTGCAACTGCAACCCCTGCGTAAAGAACTGCAATTTCTAACTACCCTAGACTTGGCTCAAAGCCTGTGATCGTGGTTCTCTGCTATGTCCGACACAGAATCATTATTGCTCTAAATGGCGCCCTCTTGTGGCCTGAGCATGAGAATTTTATCCTTTGATCACAGACTCGGGAATGTTGTTCATCGGTTTGTACACAGCTAACAGCGATCCGTCCAAAATTGGACGGAGCAATCTGATTGGTCAGTAACCCCCAAAACCTGGGATATAATGAATATTCAAAGACCTTTCACTGATTGGATGTACACAACGATTCTATTTACTCTGGAGGTATGATCTATTTTCTTGAATAAGAATCCCATGGTTTATTTTACATTTTTCACAACTGTAAGATGTCACTAAATATACGTATATACTTCACATACTGTTTATGTACCCAGCGTTATACAAATTTAACATCCAGTGAATGTTACATAGAACATTTTAAGCAGTTGTAACCTATTACTAATAGACGAGGCCAGAAAGGTTTTTGTGGCCTCCTGATTGGCAATCTTTCTGGCGTCACCTTTGTTATGTAAATTTCAGTTATGAATACATGAATACGCCATGAATGCAACAGGGTCAAGTCCGAGATCGCCAGTCGACTGCGGTGACAGCATGTGTGTATACGGGCAATCTAGTCAGGTGATGTTGCGTGGAGTATGAGCACAAATCAAGTCTACAACTACCCAAACCTAACAACATCCCCAAAAGTCCATTGCCTTTTGAGAGGATGGAGGCAAACTACCACTTCTCTTGATTTTGAGTTGAGAGGCCATTGGCTGATTAGCCGAGACGAAAACACTTTGCACAACCTTTAAGAGCCGCTTCTGTGAGACTTATTGATCCTGATAATTTCAACAGAATGAAGACCCTTCTACTACGAGTCAGTGGGGGTGTCGTGGCCAAGCGGTTTAGAGCAGTGGACTCCAGTTCTCTAATTTAATAGGGGTTTAAATTCGGCCTGGTTAGTCAAGGCACTTTAGTCCTTAAGCAAGGCACTTTATCATAATTGCTTCTCTCCACCCAGGAGTAAAAATGGGTACCGGCGAGAGCTGGAGAGTAACCTGCGATGGACTGGCATCCTGTCCAGAGGGAATATAAATATTCTCAATCGTTTAATGCCAAGGAAACCAGATATAAACCCCGGTCAGATGAGCCATACTGTCTAGGGACAGACTTTATTAACTCGAGTCAGATGCTTCTAATGTAATGTAATGGACATCCCAATTCCAAGAAGGACTGACTCATTGCCATGATGGTCAGATCCTGAATTCACAGAAAGCTTGACTCACTCATGTGTGGGTGGACAAGACAAACTAACCATTGTTTTTGCCCTTGAAGATTTCCTATTAATACTGTTGTTCAAGTAGAGAATAAGTGATGTTAAGGAATTGATGCAAGGAGCACTATGGAAGTAGTCTATAGAAGGAGTTCGATGCAAGACATACAAATCTGACTGCTCCAATAAAGTACTGTGTGTACATTGTGTATCCATAAACTTCTGAGTGTTAGTTATTTCCTCTAGTCGATCCCATAACATAACACTGACACAAAGCTACCATTATTTAGCAACCATAAGAAACATTTCCTTTTCTTTTTATAAACCGGAATTTGAGGATGGAAGGAAAGAGACGGCAATAAAAACTAGAAAACACGGTTGACTGTCTTTAAGTAAAATAAGGGTATTTCTGCCCGGGCTGTGTTCCTCTGGTTTAGTATCTGCAGCAAAATAGTGTTGTTTATATCGCACATGCCTACGAAGCGCGGCAAAGGACAAGATAATCTGTTTAAACAGTGTCACAATCTGTTAGTTTTTTTGGAACGAAGGCACTGATCCATTTGAATGGTTCAGTAAAAACACACCACCGGAACAGTTAAGTGATCAATTTGAACAGTTTCTGTCATCAGACTGGGGAGAAAAACTGAAAACTTGTGTATTGAAAAGAGATGTGTATTGTCCATTTTGTGGCACTACAGTCAGCGCCAATAACCCATTAGCATTTGTGCACAACTTCAACGTAAGTCAATTACTCACAACAGCACAGGGAAAAGTAACCGGATGAATGCAAGATCAGAACATATCTTTCGTCGAGATAGTATTTCTGTGTTACAAGATTTTTTATTTTCCGAAGGAAAATTCTTACGAATGATTTTCAATGTTTAATGGTTGCGTTAGAGTTGCATGGAAAACTGTGGACTAAACCTCTTCAACCCAACTGTGTTTCAAACCAGAACAATATGTAAATGTTAAGATAGTGAATACAATCAATCAAATCATACCTTTGGAAATGACCAGTAATGTCTATGTCACTTGCAGATACAAACTAAAAAATTTTACAACGAAAATTCATTTAATATTGTGTGAAAAAACACGGCGAAAACACGGCAAAAGTGACATTATGTACATCATTGTGTTTGAGGTCTGCGCTAAACGTGGCACTTTGCTGTGCCGAACTCAAATCAGTAAAAAATTATGAATTGAAAAGAGCGACGTTCAGCGCAAACTTTTGATTTAAGTTCGACATTGCCGTGTACCACGGCAAGCTCTGCCGTGCGACACGGTACTTGCACGACGTGGATAAATGTCACACTCGTGCCGCGTCGAACCGAATTGCGCGACCCACGCGTCACGTGACCTATTGCGGGTATTAAATTGTAAACAAACACGACGTCCTCAATATGAAAGTGCGGTACGGTAAAATCTAATCTAATCTAATCATTTATTGTTTTAAGTGCACCACATACAATTATCTCAGCACACTGTACACAGTACCAATAAAAATTAAAGTTAAAAATTAAGAATTAAAGTTAAAAGTTAGACAGTAAAAATTAAAGTAGATTAAAGTAAACAACGACCACCATAGTAAGAACGAAACAAATGAGTTTTAACCAATGACTTAAACAGTTCATAACTGTGGGCTACACGAATGTTTGATGGAAGATCATTCCATACCATGGGAGCAACAATCGAGAATGCACGATTACCATAATACTTAGTCATTATAGAATTCACAGATGGAGGTTGCAAACGAATCTCACTACTCTGCCTAGTTGATCTCTGCGGAACACGGAGACCAACCAGGTCAGTGAGGTAGATTGGCGCAGTGACATTCTCAATTATTTTATAAGTAATGGCAAGGATTTTTAAACAAATTCGCTGTCGACCGGCAACCAATGAAGATCCCGAAGCACAGGAGTAATACTCTCCCGAACTCTAGTTCCAGTTATCAGCCGAGCAGCGGAATTCTGAATGAGTTGTAGTTTTTTCAGTTGATTTGAATGAAGCCCAAAAAGTAGACTATTGCAATAGTCCAACCTGGAGGTAACAAAAGCATGAACAAGTTTCTCAGTTGAGGACTTATCCAGTATCTTTCGAACCTTCACAATCTTCCATAAAGCAAACGATGCTGATTTACAAACACTTGTTACATGGTGCTCCATGCTCACAGCAGAGTCTAAAAAAACTCCAAGATTTCGTACTTTGGATGAAGGATGGACCTGAACATCACCCACCCGCACATCAACCATGGCAGCACTATCAGACACATTCTTAAACTTTGACGAGAACCATACTACTTCCGTTTTACTATCATTGAGTGCGAGGAAATTAGATCGCATCCAACATCTAATCTCGTCAACACATGCCTCAATTGAGGCAATGATCGATGTATCCGTCGGTGTGTCACAGGCAATGTACTGCTGGGTGTCATCAGCGTACATGACACTACTGAGACCATGGCGGTTTATAAAGTCATCAAGTGGAACCATATAAAGGGAAAAAAGGACAGGGCCCAGTACTGAACCCTGTGGAACACTGTCACTTTGGGGTTAAAATTGTCCAGCATCAAGTACTCAGAGATTATGGTAAAATACAGCGTACAAAACAGCACACCGTTAAAAAAGCAGTTTAAAATCATTGCACGAGTGTATCAACAGGTAGAGATTAAAAATTTAGAGATGCTGATACTGCAAACATGATGGTCGATATGTACATAAAATATCACCTGTTTCTGTATCCTGGCGGCCATGTTGACTCAAAAGCTACGATGATCCATATAAAAAGTCACATTAAAAATCCATGACAACTTCCAAAAAGATGATGAAAGCAATCATAAAACATCATAAAACATCTCTACCCCCCCCCAAAAAAAAAGAAAAAAAAAAAGAAAAAGAAAAAAAGAAAAAAAAGTATTAAATAAATAACACATGTTGGTTTGTAATGTGTTTGAAACGAGAGGAAATTAATTATTTCACTCCACTACAATGTTGTAGGCCTATCACCTAATTTTGTTTTGTTTAGTAAACACACAATATGCGAACTGATGCATTAAAAGTATGTTCCTTTGAAAAATCATGTGAATCAAACAATCTCATGTTGGTTATTGAAAAAATGAGAAAAACAAATTAGCATTGATCGCCGTAGAAATAAAGAGTCAAGTTAAATCAATTGTCATTAACAGAAGAAATGTGAAAATTGTGGATTGTTTAAATTTCTCGATACGTTCATAAATAAAACAGTCTGTCTTGGCCTAACCAGATATCTAAGAATTTGAAGGTCAAACAACGTACTTTGTATTTTTTCACGTAGACTAAAATCCTGTGGAGTAAAAACACTTTTGTTTTTTACAAATGTGTGTAATAGACCAATTGCGCGACCTGTAGTGAGTATTAAACAATTAACAAACACGACGTCCTCCTAAAGGAAAGTGCGGTATGGTACATGATGATTGTTGCATTTGTTTATTTGATCGAAGCTTTTCTTTCTCAAAATATGTGAAAAATATTCCAGAGTTTGTACCAGAGACCTTCGAGTGGCTAAATAAAGCCAGTAAGGACAGTTTCAGCAAGTCTCGGGAATTCTTTGAGGAACGTATATGTTCACGATGTGGTAGTACTAGTTGCATGACAGAAAATTTGGGCCAGACGACCGCGATCACGAACTTTTCAACACAACAATTTCATAGTTTTGAAGCTGAAACCATCAAAAGAAAAGGCTTTCCAAAACTGTGTGATTCCTTTGTCTATTTGTATGAAATTCCGCAAGGCTAGGTATAAATGCTCACTTTTCCAGGCGTTCGTTGCTCACCCCCCCCCCCCTTTAACAGTTATTCAATACATTACAAACAAAATAACAGGCGGGTTGCTACATCGTTGTCCAACACCGTAGTGCATAACTCAAAATAAACCTCTTTTGTTGTAGAATACTGGTAGTTTGTGAAACAGTATAAATGTGATTAAAAGCAATGTCACAACATACAACTTTAACAAAAGGGCTTAGTAATTGTGTTACTATTACTAAAAGCCGAGTTTTGGTGTGACTCTTTCTGTCAGAAAATGTATTTGCACGTAGTTTGCCATCAGCTGAGATGAAGTACACTACACGTGATGACATGTAAAGATTGGTCGCGCTGTCGGTTTACTGAATTTTGCTTGACCAGTTTGGTCACTGTCTTGCTCAATGCCACTCCTAAGCGAAATTGATCAAATTGATTGGTGGCTAAAAACGCTTCATACGTAACGAGTTGGTTAGAGTTGAGTTACATGAAGGCAATCTTTGCCCCCACTCGGCTGCCACCCCCCCCCCCCCCCCGTTTGAAATTTGGACTTTTGAGATTAAAAATTACCAGAATAAAATGTTATATTTTATAAGCTTTTATGTAGTTCATCGATTTAATATATATATACATATATATATAATTTTCCTCCGCATCAGATCACTTTATGAAAAAATGGTAAACAGCATAATAAGAGCGCTGAAAGGGGCTTGTTTAGAAAAATATAAACGGAAACTAGTTTTAATTGGCTAAAAGTGCTCTCCCCGAAAAAAAGGTGCACCCCCATAAAATGTCTTGCTAGTCGCACCGCTGCCCCCCCCCCCCCCCCACTTTCACCAATTTGAAATCTGGCCACTTTTTAGATTAAACATTAACCTGAATATAATTGTTTCGGAAAAATACAAACGGAAACTACCATTTTCATTGGCCAAAAGTGCCTCCCTAGGAAAAAGGGTGTCACCCCCTTGTTCCCCCTAGTTACGCTGCTGGGACCGATACCATCCAAAAAAGATTTTGACGAAATAGGGAGACCACCAACATAGGTAAGATAGCCGGCTCTTTAATCCAAAGGTTTCAGGTTCAAATTCTGTTCCAGTGTGTCTTTGTTCACCCCAGAATTGTTTGAATAACGCTTCACTTTGTTTATCTTCCTGCACACAAAGCTAGAGATGACAGTTCTTTTAATTTTTTAGCAATCCATAGGGCTTGGCTGGCTGTAATACTGTATCATGTATAGGTCTAACGACGTTAGATCTATACAATATTGGAGTATATCATGTCTTTTTAAAATCCCTACATTAGTGTATAGCAAAGCCCTGTACACTCCGAATATTGCAGTAAAAAAAGTGGACAGAATACTTCGGAGGGATTGGAATCCACGACCCCATCATTGTAGAGCAGATATTTGAACCAGACCACCAAGTGTGCCCGGTGACGAGAGGCCGGTTCGAATCCTGTCGTTAGCAGCGGGTATTTGCAGAAAGTTTTAAGTGATGTACAGTGTAATCATTACATCGGAAATAGCCTAAAGATTATAAATGTTGGCTGTACCCTTACACTGATGTGCAATAAAAGTTCAGCGGTCCAGCTATTAAAATCATTCTAGAATGCGGTGGATATAGGTTCGAATCCCACCTGATGGATTGTTTTTTTCTCGCGGGACTTGGAAAGCACTGTGTGTTAGAGTGCTTATCACACATCGGTGCAAGGATAAACCAAAGTAGAATTCCTTCCATTACGTATATATAAACAAAAAGTGAGCCATAACTTTATACATTTTGGCACTGAAATAATTACCAAGATAATTATACAAAAATGGCAAACCGTGAAATAATAAAGAACATAAATTACCTTCAGCGTTGTGCAGCAGTAGAAACATGCATAAAATGCTGAGAATTCTAAAAAAGACGTCCATTTCCTTTTAAGTTCCAGCAACAAGTATCAAGCATCCACAAGTCAAGCCACAGGATGATCAATACTTTATTGGCCGTGGTGAAATTCACTCAAGAATACGTAACAAAAAATCAACCAATTGCGTTTACGGTTTCTGTCTTTATTGATATTTTATGCATCAATTTGATCACATCTCGCACAAAACGTGAGACGGGGCCATGGTGACGTCAGACTGTTGCACTATTTTTTGTAATTTATTTTTTACCTGGCAAAACCATTAAAAAAAGCCACGACTGATAACATAGACAGTGAGCCTAATATGCTGACTGATCAGCAACGACACTCCACAATGAAGGAGTACTTTTACACTGCAAAACAAACTCATTAGTTTTTTTATTTCCAATTAAGGAGACAGTTGCAAAGTACATGAATTATGTGTGTAGAATCAGAGAGCGTGAGAGAGAGAGAGAGAGGGGGGGGGGAGAAAAGTCTATTATGTCCAGCACATACGCCACATCCAGTAATTAACACTTTTTTACCGAATCTCAATTGATGTGTGAGTTTGGCTGGCCGATCATTTTACTGTATAGGTATATGAATAGGGAGAATAAAATGCAGTGTTTGGTAATTTTGTAAATGTCACAGAAGGCTCATCAAACATAAACACAAAAAAAAAAAAAAAACATATCGTAAAAATTTAAATTGTGTTCATCCCTTGATAGAATCAAGAGATGAACACAGCCAACACTAGACACATTTGCATCCGTGCACGAGTGCCAAGCTGTTTCGCTGATAACATTTTCAAATTATTCATCTGAATATGAAAGTCTGCTATTGTGTGCATAATCAAGTTTATAATGCAACAACTAATGCCTCTTGAGATTGAATTCATTCTGTATATATCTTGTTAACTATACCTTTAAGGTAAACCTGACAAATGATGACGTCATGATGACGTCAATTCGTTTTCGGAGCATTTATGACCTATCAAGACTGTGTAAAAAATTAATTTTGATCATAGCATGTTCCGTTAGTAGTTTATGACTTAAAGGTCAAAAATGAATTTTTTTTTTTTAAAAATCATGTGATGACGTCATAATGACGTCATATCATAATCAACAAGAACTTGCCAATATCTAACACTATGCCAAATTTCAACGTGATCAAATCTTTACTTTTGGAGATATACGACTTTACAAAGTGCACATTTAATGTCACGTCACGTGACCCCTGATGACGTCATCGATTTAAAACTTCACACTATGTTGTCTACCTGACGGTCATCATGTGTATCAATTTTGAAGCAATTACAAAAAACGACGCCACACATATCTTCTCAAAGTGCATTTTGAACAGTTTCAACTTGCCGCTAGAAACAGCTAATTGGAAATTCTGCCTATATTTCTTCACTTCTTTCAGCTTGACCGCGTCTGTTACACAAATACGGGTGTGTGTGTGTGTGTGTTGTGTTGTCATTTAACCTTTGAGTAAAACTAGGGTCGAAACGCGAGGCCGTTAACAATGTCTTTGCAATTTTAAACCCCTCAACAAAATCTTTTAATTTTTCAATCACTTATAAATGTTGGTTATTTGTGACTTGTTTAGATCATGTCGCATATCAATGGAAAGCTCACTCCTTCGTCTTATAAGAACGAGACCAAATTATTTTGTAACAAGCACTTGGTCATCGATTTAAAACTTCACACTATGTTGTCTACCTGACGGTCATCATGTGTATCAATTTTGAAGCAATTACAAAAAACGACGCCACACATATCTTCTCAAAGTGCATTTTGAACAGTTTCAACTTGCCGCTAGAAACAGCTAATTGGAAATTCTGCCTATATTTCTTCACTTCTTTCAGCTTGACTGCGTCTGTTACACAAGTACGGGTGTGTGTGTGTGTGTGTTGTGTTGTCATTTAACCTTTGAGTAAAACTAGGGTCGAAACGCGAGGCCGTTAACAATGTCTTTGCAATTTTAAACCCCTCAACAAAATCTTTTAATTTTTTCAATCACTTATAAATGTTGGTTATTTGTGACTTGTTTAGATCATGTCGCATATCAATGGAAAGCTCACTCCTTCGTCTTATAAGAACGAGACCAAATTATTTTGTAACAAGCACTTGGTCATCGATTTAAAACTTCACACTATGTTGTCTACCTGACGGTCATCATGTGTATCAATTTTGAAGCAATTACAAAAAACGACGCCACACATATCTTCTCAAAGTGCATTTTGAACAGTTTTCAACTTGCCGCTAGAAACAGCTAATTGGAAATTCTGCCTATATTTCTTCACTTCTTTCAGCTTGACCGCGTCTGTTACACAAGTACGGGTGTGTGTGTGTGTGTGTGTTGTGTTGTCATTTAACCTTTGAGTAAAACTAGGGTCGAAACGCGAGGCCGTTAACAATGTCTTTGCAATTTTAAACCCCTCAACAAAATCTTTTAATTTTTCAATCACTTATAAATGTTGGTTATTTGTGACTTGTTTAGATCATGTCGCATATCAATGGAAAGCTCACTCCTTCGTCTTATAAGAACGAGACCAAATTATTTTGTAACAAGCACTTGTTTGGGGGCTCAGCCACTCTGTCGAAGAACATAAAATTGAATGTTATGGTTGCGTTAGATTGTTTTCAACCTTTATTGACAATTGCAAAGTTTGATTTGCTGTAATGCAGATGGTTCATTGAACGACAGACAATAACTTTCTTTAATAAGATTAACGGATGAAAACAATTCAATTCTCTCTACAAGTTGATCGTACATCAACTTGACAAGGTAGAACTTTCAATAAATGAGCGTAGGTGGAAACCTTGCGAACTATGTTAAGCCTACACATTAACAGTAATCAATTATTCTAGGCAGTTTCAGGCGATTCATCCTTCGTTTGTGTACAAAGTTCGTCAATTAGATGAAGTAAACATTTCAGTTGTAAAGTGTCGAGCAATCACCCAAAGCATTACATTTCAAACAAGGGGGTTAATTGCAATTTGTCTTCGGCAGACGTTTCAACCAAATTGACATAAAGCTTGATAAGTAAACAAATTAGACCTAGAAAAATATAGTAGAATGTTAGGTTTTGCATGGTGGGGAAGGATGTTATTTCGAGTACACCATGTAAAAAATCTCTTAAAACAATAATGCTTTATCGATTTACAGTTTCTTCCAAATTAGATGGAATAGCTTATGAAGTGTTGCATTCTGGCATACAGTAAGATTACAAATTCCTCCAGCTGTACTCTAACTCGTTTCGGGGTTACGCAACCTTTTTGTTATATAAACTAGCTGTTTGCCTTTGTTCTGGGCAGTTGGTTCTCTGGCGCCGTGTCGTCAACATCTCTACTACAACTTCTTTATTTCTCTTGTGGATTCTGTAAAACATGTAGTTTCGTTAAATAAATCTCTGGACCCAGAATTGGTGTCAATTGTGTTTCCTTTCGTTCGTCCTGGTAACAACATAATACTTAGAATGTTTTGGGGTACAAGTGCATAAAAAAATTTAAAATACATATTCGTAATTCATTCATCATCTCAATCCTCGAGTTTTCAATAAACCCACATTACAAGCACTTTAAAAAAAAATCTCATCACGTTGACGAGAAAACATTGACCCCGTGCCCCCCCCACCCCCACCCTATTGAAAAAATTATGGCACGCCACTGATTCATAATGTCCGTATTTTTATTCGACGGTTCAAACAAGAAAGTGAGTATTGTGAGCGCACCGGTTCTTGTACATCGTATTTCAGACGACCATGATAGAGTTTACAAAAAGTCAAGCTTTTAAGATTAGCAATAACTCAAACGATTGTTTAAGCAGTTTCTAACATGTCTACAAGCCTTTAAGTTAACCCCTCCGACTCTGTTTGCGAGTGACAGTGTCTATCTTTTGCCAACGAGGGAAAATAAATAAAGGATCTGGGTGGTTTGACGGACCGAGACCGCCCTTGGTTCGATTTTGTGTTCAAGATCAATGGGGATGTAGTTATCAGTTTGTCCAAATGGCAGAACAAAAAAGAGTCCTCAATTTCCTGGGTCGACAGACATGGGTGTGTGACCTTTTGCACATGACGTCATTTGAGTAGGGCGCCCTCGACTAGAGGTCAAAAGAAGGTTGCTCACTGGACCATCCTCTGCGCCGCACGTACATGTGTGTTTTCCATTGTTGCGTCATCGTTTTACCTCTAAGATGGCGGCGTGATGACGTCAATACATAAGGTCTATTAGCCTTCAATACGTTACCAAGGGCATTGTGGAGAATTTCAATCTAATTATCCACTATGAAATACTGAAAGAAGACCAAGATTTTTTTTTTATCTGGCTTACTTGAGGACATCTTGTGTTTAATTTAGACACTGGTTGGCATATCATTTAAAGAGGCAGTGTTGTCATGATTATAGCAGTAAATGGAACAACCCAGTTATACGGGCGTGCTCGCCAACAATCACATCACAGTTTGACAATGACAGAACCCTTTGTGATTTGACCCCGCGCGCGCGCGTGCAGTATCTGGAGGGAGTTCATTCTCCTATGCACAGCCACAGGCCTGCTATAATCATGACGACACAGCCCCTTTAAATACATAAATAAACAGTGATGCTACCCTGTTTGGTAATTTAGACATTCTATTCCACTATTCTGCCTCACACTTTTTGCCTGAGCAATAGTCAATTATTGCCAAGGCCAATGAAATGAATATAACCAGCTCAGGAAAAAAACAAACAATGGATTGCATCAATATTAAATGCTGCATACGCCCTAAGATGATAACAATGGGCATTAGATATGTATGTATATTATTTGTATAGCACATTAACAGCACAAGTGCAATCTAAATGTAAAGCAGACTTTTGATGTGTGTGTTTGGTAATTGGGGAGGGGGCACAATTACCCTATTAGCAGGTTGGAACCGAAAGCCCAAGGCATCCGTGGTAGGTTTCGGTCCTCGGAGGTCCGGCAGGGAAAGAAACCACTATTATCTATAACCTGACCCATTAAAAATGAGGTTCAAGGATGGGTTTAGCGTCTTCAGTAGTGAAGCGATAGAAGTGGTATCTCACGAGAATTGCCGAGATTTGGCGGCATCATTCTTGTTTTCTTTATATTTAGAAAAACATCTGTGGCAATTGAAGGAATCATCAAATATTCTACTGATTATAAAGAAAAGGTTACTAAACTTCTAATAAAACTAATGATTATGAAAAAATATATAACAACTAAACAATAGGTGATAGATGTTAATATTTGCATCGGGGAATGAATATAAATTTCAATTTGCCTTACACCGATGTGTGATAAGCACTGTATACTCAGTGCTTTCGAGTCATGTGGAGAAAAAATTCACAGGCAACTCGAGTGGGAATCGAACCCACGACTCCCGCATGACTAGAGCAGATGTCTTAACCACTAGACCACCGAGCAAGCCCGGTGACGAGGGGCCAGTTCGAATCCAGTATTATTAGCGGCAGGTACCGCAAACAATTAGATAGATGTTAATATTTGCATCGGGGGAATGAATATAAATTTCAATTTGCCTTACACCGATGTGTGATAAGCACTGTATAGCCACCCGCCTGTTATTTTGTTTGTAATGTAGGCCTAAATCACTGTAAACAAAAATGATAAAGAACGTTGGAAAAGTGAGCATTTATACCTGTAGCCTTGCAAAATTTCAAATAGGCAAAGGAATCACACAGTTTTGGAAAGCAATTTCTTTGGATGATTCAGCTTCAAAATTGTGAAATTCTTGTGTTTAAAAGTTTGTGATCGCGGTCGTCTGGCCCAACAAACGTACCGTCGTGCAACTGAACTAGTTCTACCACATCGTCTATTGTAGTATTTCCAAGTCTTACTGGAACTGTCCTTACTGGCTTTATTCAGCCACTCAAAGGTCTCTGGTACAAACTCTGAAATATTTTTCACAGATTCCGAGAAAGAAAAGCCTCGATCGACTAAACAAATGCAGCAATCATCATGTACCATACCGCATATTCCTATGGACGACTTCGTGTTTGTTAACATTTTACCATGCACCACAGGTCACATGACGTGGGTCGCGCAATCGGTCTATTAGTGTTTGTCATGTTGATCTAATATGAATTTAAAGTGGATATAAAGCTGTCGATAGAGGGCGCTGTAACAAGGTATGACATCACACGACTTGTTTACTTTAAAGCTTAGGTCCCACTGATGATTTAACTCCTAGTCACTACACCAACATTTGTACACAAGATTTATTTGAACTTCCTGTTTGGGCTGGAAGTAGATATATTATAAAATCATGAATATTCAATAAAATATGAGAATGTTTGATAGGCTGCTCGATTAGCCAATAAGAATCATTATGCAAACGTTGCAAAAATGTAGTTTTAAAGCGAGTTTTGGTTCATGGTTCTCAGACTTCAAATTTCATAGTTTTTGTTGCGTTACCTAATTTAAATTTTTTTTTTTTGTGATTCGTTGGCTCGTGAAACTAAAGGTTTGCCAAAAATTTGGGCCATGCAACTCAACATTGGGAATAAACGTCGTTGCTCCCACACGTGTGCGATTCTAGCCGTAATCATAGGTGCAATCACCCACTGTGCATAGCAAGCGTTTCAGCAATGGTGCCGAGTTTAATTATTTAACTCTTAATAGTGGAAATACATCGCGCTTTGATTAGTTCTTATGGTCTGAAATAACCCCCAGTAAAATCATTTTTGTTCCCTAATTGCTTTATATAATATGGGAAACTAGATTAAATTTATGCTGAAAAATAACTTGTTGTGCCATGCATTTGGTGCACAATACAAACCGTGCTACAGACGACATCACGATGACGTAACATAGAGTAAAATTCCAAATTGAACATCTAAATTATATATTCAACAAGTCTTTGAACTGGACAAAAATTAAGATCTGATGAAGAATTCTTGAGATAAGCTGCTTGCAAAAATGCTTAATTAAATATTCACCGCACTGAAACGTGGTAATAATTAAGTAAGAATTTCAATCTAGTGACATTTTAAAAAACTAGGTCCAGGCTTAAGTTTCCATTTGGTATTATTTTACAGGTGTTATGATTTTCTCGAAATAAGTATAATCATAGCGCTGAAACGTGGTAATAGTTAATTAATAATTTTCGTATAGTGTCCTTTTACAAACTAGCTCAAGGCTTAAGCTTTCATTTGACTAGTGTTTTGATTATCTAGAAGTGAGTTATGCTGGTCAGAAAATTCACAGTGTTGATTCAATAGGTTTGGGAGGAAATAAAAAAAGAACAAAATAACAATCTTGACAGCAATGACACCTGTGCCGTCAGAACAGCTAATAATACGTTGGCTCTTTGAAATTGATAATTCTTGAATGGTCCCCAAATAGGCTCTGAACAACTTAGACAGATGGAGTGGCTGTGTAAAAATCTCATTGTGTTCAGTGTTTGACTGCAATATATCTGGTTGTTAGTCATGGTAACCAAATACACGTCAAGGCGAGGGTGTTCTGGTTTTTTTCCCCCGCGGAACAAATGTCTTTGTAGACTGACCTTGTAAGCAAGCACGGCTGTAGGTCTGGGTACTACATATTGATGCATCATTGTCTGTGTAAAATAAGATAAAATTAAACTGTGCCACATTTGCCTTTATTCACAGCGTAATACTTGCAATTACAATTTTAAAAGAGAAAGGTACGCAAACATCTTTACATGAAACCTAGTGTAAATACTGGTTTAAGTTTGAAAAAGGCGCTAAGTTTAATTTCTTAAGTATAGTGTTAGACTTGAAAACTCCACTTGATCTCGAAAGAGTTTTTTTTCCCAGTCAAACTCTCATCTTACAACTCAGTACTAATTATGCATAATTCACACAACCCTGACGTGCATTAGTTAAAAACTGAAAATAATCTTTAGTAGCAGTACTACTGGAGCTTTCATTATAAGAATAGGAGGCATAAATTGGACACATACACCAGTTTTGTGAAATATTCTTTTATTTAATATGATATAAACAGAACGTGTCTCACATATTAAGTTAAGTATAAATAGACGACACTATCCAGATAACAATAGATATTGATTTTAGGAGAACAGAATCATGCAATAGACTTCACTAGGGACGTTTTTCGCGTGGCCATACTGTATATAGGCATGTTTAAGAATGTTAGTATACGCAGTGTTTGTAACAATACTGGACTCTTCTAGAGATTGAACTGAGATCTGGACTAGCCTATTCATTCTGGGCTTTGTTTATTACCGGCGTGTGCCGTCGCCTGACTCACAGCAATGTTGAAATACACAATAAAGACACTCAGAACCTAACACCGACTGTTTTGATGATGCATTAAAAAGCCGTCAGGAGGCAATTGCACTGGAGTGAAAGAGATTGAAAATGGATTTCCACATATTAAGACAATTTGTTGCAGCGTACGGTTTGATTTCATTATTAATCGTAGTGACGTATGGTGACATATTAGTGCGCACAGTTGCTTTTTCGAAGACAACTTCATCCGAGTTTGTAGGTCAAAACCATGCAACCCGAAACTTGCAAAAAGTTAAATCTTTAACTAGATGCGTGGCCAGCTGCATTCGGGAAGCGAAATGCTTGTCAATTTATTACAAAGACCAAGGGGGAGAATGTGAACTTTATGAAACACTGGCAGGAGATGTTGATGGAGAGGAAGATCAGCGCCGGGGTTGGCGATACTATGGTTTGGACTCAAAGACTTTGGAAACAAAGATGGCGGTAAGAATAGTTTTTGCATTTCTAACACTAAGAGTTGAAACTTTGCATGGTGGGAATACAATCTAGTAAGGTTTGCGAAGACACCACGGTGTGCTCTCTCTCAGAGAATAATTATTCATAGAGAGAGTTTATGTCTGTTGTGTCTCCATAAACTTTACTATATTTATCACAGCTTTTAAATCTGTCCCTTGACTAAATCAAAGATCATTCTTAAAGTTGAAAGAACCTGCAATGCCCACCACTCATGCACTCAACATGGTCATTTTGTAACATTACCCATAATAGCAACATAATATCAAAACAACTTGAACACGAGTGCGAGGATGGTATTTAAATAATTCATTTTAAAAACTTAGTGAGGCCTACATTATTAGCTTTCTTGAGATATGGAGCACACTATATGAGTACATTGTTTAGTTTGGGTGGATAGAGACAAATTTACTCAATCCGAATAGCTTACTTGCAATGTATCCACTGATTAGAGAGATTGATTAGAGAGATGGTTTAATTTGCAGAACAAATCATACCTGTTGATGCATAGCATAGTGTGCGTTGGCGCTATAGAGGCAAATTGCATGTCATAGACGAATGGCGGCCGTTAGAAGTGGCATTTTAAACGGGCAGGGTATGAAAGCCGACTGGAATTATCTTTCGGGTGTCGTTATACTAGAGGCTGTGGAGGCCAGTTTGCAGACTTCCCGGCCACCAAATTTTCTATTTTTTCAAGAAAGACTAGTTCGGAACCCCACTGTATGCAATATTCAATATTGTCACAGCAGAACACCCCCTCCTTTTTCCGCCTTCAAAGTATTGTGTTTATAAAATTAAAAACACTAACCAATAAAATGTTTTAGTTTCCCCTTGTTCTGCTTGATTTTGTGCTTTATTTGCCAACTGCTGCGAAAACCGATAATGGATTCTTTGGTTCATTTCGATGGAAAACCCTGGAACTTCGCCTTGCATATCTTTAGGGAAAACTTGTCAAAAAGTCAAACTGATGTTATTTTTTAAAGCTTTCATAAAGTTCGGAATTGTCCAGTTTTAAATGCAGGGGAACCGAACATCAAAAGACTGAAAACCGCGTGGTCCATTACTGGGGTGACGTGACAGGCGGGGAAAGAAACCGAAGCTGGTGCTCTTAACAGAAAATCAGAAAAGGGTAGATGTCACACGAGGGATTAAAGCAATTGGTATCTCACGAGAATTATCCATATTTGGCATTTCCCGTTGCCTTCTGTTTGGTAGCTTGACTGTTGGTCTGTTCGTCTGGGCTTACAAGACCCACATTGGGGAAATTTTTGGGTGAGAAACATAAGAATTATTACCTTGTGGGCTTAACCCAACAATGTTTTTACAAGGAAAAAAACTAAAAAAAGGGATAATAGAACTACTGTGTGAAAACCCCAGAATGTCGCTAAAATAAAGATGTCTGTTTGTCTGCTTGTCTGACTGTTTGTATGTTTGCCTTTGTCCATTTGACTGTTTGACCGATGGTCTGCGTGTCGGTTTGGCTGGCCGGGCTGATTGTCTGCTTGTCTGTTTGTTTGTATTTTTATATTTGTTTGTCTGTCTGTTTGCCTGTTTGTCTGTTTGTTTTTGTTTGTTTGTGTGTGTATGTTTATACAGGCAAAAACCTCTGTGGCAAGTGAAGGCACCGTTAAGTATTAAATTTTATTTTCAATTTTAAATCACCAACTAAATAGAACGAACAAAATAAAATATTATACTTTTAAATTTGAATAATAATGACAGGATAAGTCGTCTCATAAAGAGGGCACAGTCAAGATCGGTCCCCATGCAGTAGAGAAATGGTGGAATCTACTTGAAAAGAAACAATCCAAACCACGTTTCGTTTTCCAACCTCCCCAAGCTATAAATATTTTTGTGGTGCCTGTGTAAAAATTCAGACATTTACATAATTAATGTTTTATTACAGTTTCTTTTTGGTACTTATAGCAACGAAGCACGTGGCAAAGCGCTAGATTCTTTGTATTATTATTTATTATTTCCCACGTTTTTTTTGCGGAGAACAGTCTTTGTAAACGACCTTTCGGGTTATTTGCGTTCCTTGTGAGCATGGCTGCATGTCTAGGTGCTCTAATGGAGCTACTGAAGTATGAAATCATCATGGATTTTTTTTTTTATTTATTTACTTATTTGTTTATTTATATTTTTTTTTCGGGGAACACAGTCATTGTAAAAGTCCTTGCAGGTTATTTGCGTTCCTAGTAAGTATGGTTGCTTATCTGGGTATTCTAATTGAGGTATTGGAGCATGAGATATAATAATAAAAAATAAAACACGCAATACACCACAAGGGAAACTTACTGGGTAAATAAAAAAAATAAAAAAGTAGCAAAAAATTGTAAATTTTTCTTTGTTCACCCCAAACTGTTTGAAAAATAAAATAAAACAAAATTAAACTGCGTCATAGGCCCTATATGTTGTCTTGCTGCTACACACTTCTTACTCATAGCAATATCAAGTAGAAACACTCAACGCAAGAGTCACACTCGCAATGTCTAGGCTAAACATTGATATAAAGAGTTTGTTTTCTGCATATAGTTGGTTTAAAAATCAAGATGCAAGATGTAAAAAAAAATATTATATAAAAAGACAACTTAAATCATGAATAACAAAGCGTTGGATCATGCCAGGAAATTTCAACCTGAGCCAAGCATTCATGGTGTACACGGTATATGTATTTCAACTAAAAGGCATTATAAAATAACTACAGAATAATAAAAATTAATAAATAAACTTTGCTATCTTTATTTATTGATTCATCTTTTACATCTCCGGACTCCATGTATAAATTAAATATTTACATTAAAAATTGTCCGGGTCAAGACAATTGTTTAAAAACTGTCATCATAGGTGTGTCAGACCCAACAAAACCTCCAACTATCCAGATATAAAATCCTAAAAAAAAAAGTAAAATACAAAAAACATAAATATACAAATCTATGGAATGCATACATTTGTAACTAAACAATATAAAAAAACAAACAAACTGGAGAACAGTATCCCAAATCAACGAAAAAGCTGTTGGTGACAAAATGAAGTACACACTAGAGCCAAAACAGGCAACTAGAAAAGGATATTAATTGACCAATAAAACAGGGCAAAAAATAAAGAAGTAAAATACAGTCCTTTCGCCCACACACGTATTCCAAAACGGGCCAAACAGGAAAGAAACATTAACAAACTAAAATAACAAACAACACTGCCATTTGAGTAGTTTGGTTTGGTCCGACTCAATATTACTTTGATCTCGCGAACTCAATGTTCTAAAACAGTAGAAACATAATTACAGTGTTTTCACTATTTTCTCGTGACTCCAATGACCAATAGACCGATTGCTCTCTGCATGTCACATGACCTGTAGTGGGTATTAAACGTAAACAATCACGACGTCCTCCATACAGGAAAGTGCAGTACGGTACATGATGATTGTTGCATAAGTTTATTCGATCGAGGCTTTTCTTTCTCGAAATCTGTGAAAAATATTCCACAGTTTGTACCAGAGACCTTCGAGTGGCTGAATAAAGCCAGTAAGGACAGTTCCAGCAAGTCTTGCACATTCTACAAGGTACGTATCATGGTCAAGATGTGGCTACTACGTAATACTACAACTAGTTTCACGACGACGGAACGTTTGGGCAAGATGACCGCGATCATACACTTTTCAACACAAGAATTTCACAATTTTGAAGCTGCAATCGTCCAAAGAAAAGGTCTTCCAAAACAGTGTGATTCCTTTGCCTATTTGAAATTCCGCAAGGCTATGTAAAAATGCTCACTTTTTCAACGGTCTTTACTTTTTTGTTTTACAGTATTTACAATACGAACAAAATCACAGGCGGGTGGCTACATCGTCGTCCGACGCCGGTAGTGCATAACTTAAAATAAACCTCTTATTTAGTACAATACTGGTAGTTTATGAAACAGTAATGTGATTAAAATCAATGTCACAACATACAACTTTAATTTAAGGGCTTAGTAACTGTGTTATTATTACCAAAAGTCGACTGTCGGTTACAGCATGTATTTGCATGTAGTTTGCCATTGGCTGAGATGACGTAGTACCCACTACAGGTCACGTGATGACATGTAAACATCAGTCGCACAATCAGTCTGTTGAGCTTAAACTTCACATGTTGTGTTATTTCATGTATATATTGGGTCAAATAAAGTGTGGATATACTCAGGTCATCATGGGCGTAAATACCAGGGGGATGGAGGGATATATCCCCCACACTTTTTTTCCGGGGGGGGGGGGGGGGGGGGGGATGATCCATAAGATCAGATCCCAGATTTTTTGTCCTTAAAACACACACAATTTGGTGGTTTTCACTGAAAGACACCTGATAGCTAAGTAAATGAAAAAACATTTCTTCAAATCCCTTTCAAGACAACACCCGTACACGCCCGTATACATGGCACCTGTACGTGTAAACAGTGAGAAGAACATAAGGAACACAGAGGGCATCCATAATGCAACCGAACATCTGCTGTTGACTTGCATGTAACCTTCCCCATGCCCCCTTTGCTCCTGATCTCAGCATTATTCCTTTTTTCCATGACCACCCCCACACTGTTCACAACAAATTTACGCCACTGCTGGTCATTGACAAATATCAATGTTGTAAATGGACTTTAACTAAAGGCAACTTAGACAAGGCAAAGGGGATTAGGTTGCGTAGAGGTGACTCCTGTTGGATTGGCTGATGACTGTTAGAACTTATCGTTTGTACGAGTTTGAAACATGTTTACTTTCTTTCTTTCTTTCTTTTATAAAGGCGACGATCGCGCCTAAAATTACGACAACACCAGACCCTTCAAGTGTTCTTATGACTACAGGTAAGCCTATACTACCTCAACAGGTTTTTAGAAATGACGTGCTTATGTGTATTTAGATTTGTTCAATTCAAAGCAAAACGACAAAAATTCATTGATGGGATAGGCTAGGCCTATTTGCAAGAAGCTTTTTTTTATGCAATTCGTCCATCACAAGGTCCAAAGGCCACTTGAGGTGTTGACTACATTTTTAAAGGGATAGAAACCTGCCCATGCACAGAAACAAGACATGGTGAGATATAAACGCAAGTCTCTTCACAGCACAGCTAAGAACAGGGAGGGGTAAATGAATCCATTGCGAGACAAACGTAACTGCCTCTTCCCATATTTGAAGCAATTCTAGTCAAGTGTCTTTCTCAAGGACACAAGAGTTATGACGGGGATTTGAACCTACATCCTGATGACGTTTTGACTTTCAAGTGCTACATAATGACGGGTAGCAGTGCCCGTCCCAGACGCGGTCCGTGTAGATCGTCCAGTTGCGGCAATTAGGCTGCCAATTTTATTTAGCACTCTTTTGCCGTTTCATGTTTGAATGCCAATGGCATTGTGACATTACACTGATCAGCCGTCGCAGTTCGATCATCGCTTGTTACGAGCAATGAGCTAGCGAGCAGAGTAATCTACTTAATAACAGAGGAACCACGTGCAGACAGGCCATGCTCGACTCCGAATGAACACAATAAGGGCAATCCGCCAAGCACAGACACGTATGTGCGTGTCATTGGCTTAGCGGATGCACCTATTGTGTCGTATATATAACTATAATACACTCCTACAATACAACTATAATAGGCTCCTATAGTACCACTGTGTTTTGAGGAACAAATTCACTACATAATTCAATAAATTTACTATGAAATATTTAGCCATTATCTTGTTGATATTTTACATGCTCTTTTGCTTAGAGGTCCGTTTCTCCCTCCTCCCCCTCAAATCGAGCCGTGTACAATGATTATGTGTTTGAACTTTAATTATAAACAAATTAATCTCATTAACCAAACGCGGTACATTAGTAATCATTACATCAACTGAGAGTCATTTAACCCTATCAGGACCGCAAGGGAAGGGGGAGGGCACAATGTGCCCCCCTACTAAATATTTGCCCCTAACCTTTTAACGCTTAGTCCGATCAGTGCGATTTCGCCCCCCCCCCCCAAAAAAAAAAAAATAAATAAATAAATAAAAAATATGTAAGGAACCCAAGTGCGCCCTCAGTGTTCAGGTGTTCTTCATGATTTGCGTATGAACAATAACAAGTTAAAGTTTGTGTTTGCGACCTTTAGACTCGCTCTTTTTTGTTAGCTTTCAGCAGGTTAAGAGCACATTTGATTTTCATTGGTAACTTTTTAGGTTTGTAGTTAACTGCATTATTCTTTTTATGTACCAGTATGAAGGTTGTATTTTGTATGACTTCTTTTGTTTTTAAAATGTCTTGGCATTGTGTGAATTTTAAGTCTTTTTAAGACTATGCATGTTTATTGGACATTTTAGTATTGCAATTGTACTTTTTGGTCTACAGTTGTGGTTAGACATTTTTGGACTTGTATTGATACTGTATGTTTGTGTGCAGACTGGTTTTGTAGGTCAATGATTTAGGCCTCATTTTGTATGTTGACAAGTCATATTATTGTGTATGTACATTGCTAATAATTTATTCCAGCAATGTCTTTACCAGATTCTATTTTGAAGTCACATAGTGCGTTAGCTGAGACCATAGTTAGTGCCTTCACAAATATTTTGTGTGAAGATGATGAAGATGTATGTCCTGTAAGAAGTAAAGTATAGTCGATAGCATTGAAGCTAAATTGAATAATAGGTTCACTGCCATTTTGAAGCTTTTCGAAAAGCCATATGTAGACAGAGTTGATAAATTACAGTCACCTGACCCAGTTACTTTTTCTCCTGCAATTTCTTGTCAGGAAGATGTATTTTTTGAGGAGGCTGAAATGCTTACTATTATTGAGCCAGTTATTACAGCTGGTGTTTTGTCTGATGTAGAGGTGGTAGGAGAAGTTAGTATCTCTCCAACTGTGAGTGTTTTTAGTGATAGTCACCATATCAACATAAGCGGTCACTTGTTTGGTTTGCCAGATGGCAAAGCCAGAGAAAAAGTAGGGAAGTCTCTCTTGCATTCGGGGATTGTAATTTATTTGTACATGTATGTTCCTGTATTGGCAGTAGTGGTGACCATTGGTAGGCCCACAGTATATTTTATCTGGGGTCTATGGCCAAAGGTCTCTTGCATCCTCATATGTATTAGCCTATGTCTTAAGTTTGGCTGTGATTAACAGAGGAATTCCGTACCTTGCTGGTGAAAGATCAAGCTGCCTCGGAAGCTGTACATACTTATTGGTGTTTGCTCTTTAGAAAAAAAGAGAAAGGATTCGTTCCACACCATCACTTCTTGATTCATTTTCATCAAATACATGTAAATTGCAAGGTTCCCTTTGTAGTTTTTGAACTTTTTGATATTTTTATGGAAACTTCTTGTCACTCATATTTTGTATTTCACTGTTGTATTTTGTTGTACAACTATTACATACCTTTTACTTTGAGTATTTTACATGATGAATGTGAAAGTATGTGTATTAACTTTTGGATCTCTAAATTGTCATGGTTAGGCAGATACTTTTATTCAGGTTTATATCCCGATTTATCAGAGTATGAAGTTGTGGCATGTTATCTTTCACTATTTTTGTGGGGTGGGAATATGATGTCTTTTTGTTTGCATTTCCAAATTTATTCCCTAAGAACGTGTTGTGACAGGATTTGGGATCCTAATTCAAGTGTAGTTGCTCAGTGAAATATTGTTGTCAGCAAATGTAGTTTAGTTTAGTGTATTCCAACTGGTTGTGCTCACCATTTTATGGGATTTTTTTATTTAACCGTTTAGAGTGAGACTTTTGTCTGGCACTTTCACCATGCAATCATCATCATCATCTGGCGGCCATTTATAGGACCATTTTCAGGAAAAGCTTGTATTGTATTAAATTCCCTACTCCAATTGTAGTCGCCCTAAGTACTGTATTAACAACGGGTTTTGCTGCCTTGAAGTGTAGATATTAACTGTGGGTAGAATTGTACCTGTTTCCCAGCCTGATATGGTTTTGTGAGGCAATTTGAAATTGGTTGTGTTGTCCAACTAGGTTTTTGTTCTCAGTGTGGGTGAGACTTTTTATATTATACCACGCTTTCTACCTTGGGTGTACTTATTTTATTTGTGATTGATAATTGTCTTATTGCTTTCGCAAGAGAAGTATGTTGCCAAATGCCAACCTTTTAAACCTTTATCTCCATTGTAAGCTCTCTTACTAAGCTTTGAGTAGAACTAGAATCAGCCGTTTTGCCTGCCTGTTCAGATCCAAACGTTCATTCAACATATGATTATTGTTTTGAGTTAACTATTCATTCTTGTTTTGTATAAAGAGTGAGAGGCTGTTATGCTCACCTAGGTGACAGGATCATGCGGTTGCTACATTGCAGTGTTATTCATTTGTATTTAAAGTGAATCTGTTTTTCACCATGCTGTTTTATTTAAGTCTTATTTAACATGCTTTTCCAATTGGGAATTTGGATTTTTATACCTCAAGGCAGATATTTGGGTCTCTATTCAGGGTCATCTTGATGTGAATGTACTCTTGAAGTGTCCTTGGAGAAATGTTATGGCATTTTTGGTATAATGTATCAATCACTATATTTACGGGCTGGAAGTTAAGCTGTTTACACATCAATTTGAATTGGGATTACCCTACGTACATTTAGTGACGGGTTGGTTCTGGCAGTTATTCCATTGGCTTCCCAAGTCCTATTTTATGGCCCTATGTACTTTAGTGATGGGTGTTACTCCTATTAGAGTAACTGTTTAATAGGCATATATTTGATCAGTCAGCATTTTTATTCCTGTATAAAGATATAAGTTGTTAGTGTATATTCAGCTCTGTGTTCTCATGTGTATGAGACAGTTTGCTTAACATCTTTTTAGGCTTTGAGTTTCATGTGGGATGCAATGTGATTTAATTGATACTTTTTAGCTTTAGCTTTTAGTTTTAGCTTCTTGCTCTAAATCTGTGAAAGATATTCCAGAGTTTGTACCAGTGGCTGAATAAAGCCAGTAAGGACAGTTCCAGCAAGTCTTGAAAATTGTAAAAGTACCGTATAAATGTGCACGATGTGTACAGCGCACGATGGAACGTTAGGCCAGACAACCGCGATCACTACACACTTTTCAACACAAAAATTTCAAAGTTTTGAAGATGAAATCCTCCAAAGAAATTGCTTTCCAAAACTGTGTGATTCCTTTGCCTATTGAAATTCTGCAAGGCTAGGTATTAATGCTCACTTTTCCAACATTCTTTACCTTTTTTTACAGTGATTTAGGCCAACATTACAAACAAAATAACACACGGGTGGCTATATAATAGTCGTCCGATGCCGGTAGTGCATGGCTTAAAAAAACTCTTTTTAGTAAAATCCTGTTAAATTATGAAACAGAGATGTGATTTAAATTAATGCCACAACATACTACTTTAAATAAAGGGGCTGATTAACTAATTTATCACTTAACAAAAGTAAAATCGACTGTTTTCGTACCTCACTCTGTTTCACGGCCTATGCTTTTACACGTATTTTTTCATCAGCTGTATGATGTCATACCCAATAGGGGTCACGTGACCGCATGTAAACATTGTCGCGCAATCAGTCTATTATGTAAATATTTACAATAAACTTCACCCTCCTTAACGTTTTCTATGGAGAGGAGATCACCAAAATGGCAAAGTTGAAAGCAATTGTGTGATCTGTGATGTAGTTGCACAAGGTCTATACATGTTGTTTTTAGCTTGGATATTTCAGGTATGGTGATCATTTAGGTGATCACTGGCGCGTATTTCAGTCGCGTGCAACTGTTACAATTATCTGGCGCGTGATGCAAGATGTTTTTTTTTTTACTTTCGTATATATTTGCTGATGGTTTATCCACTCAGTTAATTGTTTGTGTATTTAAGACAATATGTTTCATTATTTTTTCATTGTATAAATCAAGTCACGGTATTGTTTATCCTTATGATACCTGACACAGGCCATTTCGTACTTAAGTTTAAACGTCTGGTAGGTTCTTATTTTTTATTTGATTCGTTTCTTATGAACGTACATTTGTGTATTAATATAATAGCATGATTTTTAAGACCCTTCCACAATTCTACAAATTTTTACAATCTGTGACCCCATTTGACCTTCACTTCCTGTAGAAATTGGAAGTATCGGTTTGTACATACACAACTGTGTATCTTATAAATGAAACGTGGTACATTAATAATCATTACATCAATTTAAAGCTCTCGGGCAATTCTAGATATGTTGTACAAAGTGTGACCCCATTTGACATTTAGTTCCTGTCAAAACCAGAAGTTGAAGTTTCATATGACAGAAAGGTACTTGCTCACAATGTTGACCTTAAAATTTTCAATTACGCAATCACTTTATACGTTCAAGACGAACACCGTGAGTTTGTTCACAAACTCTAAATGTCTTTTTTTTGGGGGGGGGGAGGGGCAACTTCAAACTAAATGTTAGTTTTTTTTGCTTCAGCCAAACGAGGACCAAAAGATTGCTCCGAGCATTTCAAAGCCGGCAGAACAGTCAGTGGAAAATACACCATATACGTGGAGGGTTTATCTGGTGGACTGGAAGTATATTGTGATATGAAATACGATGGTGGCGGGTGGACGGTAAGTATAGGAGCTTTTCGGAACGACAGCTCTTGTTTTCTGGCCGACCCACCAGTACGATAAAACGTTCGGTAACAGACGTTTCGTATCTCAAGACGGCCCATTCGTCCTTAAGTCAAATGAATCGGCCGTCGGACTAAAGAGCCATGGAATAACAGTTGTAACTTACTTTTTTAGTCCTCATTCTGTCCAACTTTAGAACCTGGGTCGTCAAGGTAACGAGCCATAAGGTTGATTGGCCGTCGTACTAAATGGATGGTCGGTAATACAGTGTGGGTATCGGGAAACGAACCAATAAAAAGACTTAAAAACTTATAAAAAGTGCCGAATTTGTCCCAGTGTAACTACATATTTGTTTTGTAATTTTCCAGAGGTTCCATAGGAGAATTAACGGCAACCAAAACTTCTACCGTAGTTGGGCCGAGTACAAGTCTGGGTTTGGTGACGCTATCGTTGATGATGATTCTGAGTTTTGGCTTGGTCTGGATTACATTCATCTTTTGACCCACCAAGATGACTATCAGATTCGTATACCGCTTATAGATTTTGATGGAGATTTGATACACGCACAGTAGGTTGAAGTTGGGGTTAAAATTCCTTTTGGGTACAGACTTATCTGAGCAGCTCGTTCATAGGCATTAACACCACCGCAGCTAAGGTCGCTGCACGCGCACATCAACGCACACGCACTGTGAATCCTTCATGCTAATTGGTACATATGCCAGCTGACGTGCCATTGTCTCGTCGCGCACGCGCGGCGGCCATTATCTGCAGTGGTGTAAAACACCATAAAAAGCACTCCTTGGATTTGTGTATACACTTTACACTAGTCCCTTGCCACACATATCATCTTCTTGCATCCATGGCATCCATGGTCTTTTTCCATTTTACTCTAATTGCTAGCCCTTTGTTTAGTCCACGTTTTCCAAGCAATTACCTCAATTTATTTTTCAACAGCTCTTCTTCAAGTTATTTTCGGCGTTCCAATATTTTGCTCTTACCGTCTACTGGTTGCCATATCAAGGCAGTTATGCTCATGCAATAGTGATATTCTATTTTCTCAGTGGCTGAGCTAGTGCAATCTTCTTCTTCCAACCTCCTGACTTATTCTTTGACCCTAGTTAAATCTTTGAACTTAAGCTACTTTACATTGAGATGATATTTGCCACAGAGTCAGCATAATCCTCTTTATGCACTGGAATTGGTGGAATCAAGTTGCGCGCTTTATCTTGTTTGTTCATTTTCCAGGTCTCACCTGCAGGTAGAGTAGCACCGGTCTTACAATTGTTCTGTAGAGCTTTGTTTTTGTTTTTCTTCCATCATTTTTTTTATTTCCATACCTTGTGAAAGTGACTCTGGCTTTGCTTGTGCTAATTATTTACATTAACCTCGAAAACAATCTCATATACAGATTTCAAGTATTCAAAAAAAAAAAATAATATTAAGTTTACAGTGGCAATATTCCTATACATCTACAAGCTCAAGAGGTCAAACTCTGAGATTGATTGATGACGAAAGATGGTTTATACAAAATGTATGCAACTGCAAAGTAATTTGCTGCTTTCAGTAACCGTAGTGAAACCCAAGCAATAATAATAAGCAACTATTATTTTTTTCGACAGGTATGATCATTTTAAAATCAGCGACGAATCGGATAACTATCGTCTAAATGTAAGCGGCTACGTAAGCTCTAGCACTGCAGGTAATTAAGTTATCTCTTTATTTTATTTATTTATTTATTTATTACTATTATTATTATTATTTCACATTCATTTACAATTGTTTTTGGTAACACCACAATATTGACATATTGTTGTAAAGTGGTGCTTTTTTTACCAATTGATGTAGTTTCTAATTGATGTTTTGCAATGCTATACTGTGCTACTTTTTAGAAGCATTTTGTCACAGCATATCTTTATTGTGCTACTTTTTAGTTGCATTTTGCCACAGCATTCCTCTACTGTGGTATTTAAGTAGCACCTCAAAGGAATGTTGGAATTTTTGAACTAGTGAACTCCTCTTTCTTTCCTGTAAGATGTACAGCCTTAAGAAATGATGTCCTTGTCAATATATTTTATTTAATTTATATAAAATGACTTAGACTAAAAGGACTTGTGTGATATTTTTTGAACAGGAGATGCGATGATTGGCAGTCACAATGGAATGCCGTGGTCAACGTACGACCGTGACAATTACAATGATAACAGCAACTGCGCAGAAGTCATGAAAGGTGCTTGGTGGTACGGCCGCTGTTTGCCATACGATTACAGTGCACCGTATTCGTCTAATCTTAATGGGCCATGGGTGTCTTCTCCGGGATACCTTAGTCCACATCAAAACGGTATCACATGGGATTCATGGAAGCATGAATCTGTTAAAAAGGCTCAGATGAAAATAAAACCGTTCCTGGCTAGAAATTAGAAACGTTTCGTTTATAACCAGTACGTCTAGTTGTACGTCACGTTTTACGACAGATTTTCGTTTACACAGATTGTATATATTGGAATGCGTAAGAGGTAGACTTGATTTCAAGTCTGAGAATGCGAATATTTTGTCTATACCGCTTATAGAACGCCCTCTAGCAACGCATGTTCTCTATACTTTCAAAGTAGGCCTATACGTTACATTCACATCTGTGTACAGTAAAATAATTATCCAATAAAGGACACCTTTCGGCGATAGCTTGTTAATTTACGTTACGAATTATTGCGCTTGTAAATTGCCTTTTGAGAAATACATGGCCCTGTGTACCCGTAGATGATTTCTTGTCGAAGGCCCATTTCGTTTTCCCTTCTGTAAGTATCCACAGGCCCATAATTACCGATGTTGTCATTAATTAATTTGTTTAGAAAAAGCATTTTATTTGTCAAATCCCCAAGTTAAACATTCCATTCATGGGCTCATTCTTGTCTAGCTTGTGCTAAAGGCGCTCGTGACACTGTTCGACACGGCAGGGCACAAAAGCAAAGTAACGAAGACACGAACACCTACTTGCCAACTTGACAAGTGTTTTTTGTCCCTTCAAATTTCTCAACCAAATTTAGAACGCCCTCTGCCGGCTTATATCGGTTCAAAGGGAGTTAAAACCGATTCGATAGAAATATTTATGCATAATTCATTAGCCTTCTTGGAATCGACCACTAGGAATGCTCACAAATGACGTTATTCCAACAAGATTAAAGCGATAAAATTGCTGCTCAATTTAAACCTCGGCAGTTTCCACCAGCGCCAAAACTAGGGGAAACTTTGAGCGGGGCACAAGGGGATGCACCATTTTTTCTAAGGGGGAACTTCTGGCCAATTAGAAATGTTCACTTTTCCTCAACAGGCCCCTTTTCAGGGCTCGTTATGCCGTTCACTATTTTTTTATAATATAATCTGACATGGAGGTGAAAACAAATACACTGCCTGTAAATAGAAAAGTTATTTACAAAGAAACATTGAAATTAAAAAGTTTACAACATGTAACATTTTACTCTTGTAACTTTTTAATCTCAAAAGTCCAGATTTCAAATGGGGGAGGGGGGTACCCCCCCCCTTGACCCACCCTGTTAGTTACGCCACTGATTTCCTCAGTGCAGTCAGATTTATTGTTTCGAAGATAGTGAAGCCGTCCACAGGATGAACAGTGTTGTTTTCACTTTCAATGTTATTAGTATAATGGGGTGTGAATTATGTTTATCAGTAGAGAGCTTGATGGTTGACATTATTAAACTGCGCAGGTCTACACTGAACGTGCATGGATTTCATAAATGAATATTCTGATGCCCTTTATAACGCCGGTACAAAAGGCGCTCAGATCATGGCCTCGCGTTTTTTGCTTGGAGTCGTTCCACACCTACCTAACCGAGATCAATGTTCACAAGCTACTTTTGTAGTATGAGACAGTGGCGTAGCCAGGGGGGGAGGGGGGAGTTGGCAAGACCTGGGCAAGCCCATGTTGGCAATATGTAAACTTTTGGGAAAGGACTGAAGTAGTGTTATTTCCTGGACAATTTTCAAAACAACTATTTAGTGAAATTTAGTTATTTAAAAATGTTTTTATACTTTTTTGTGTATATTTGTCTATGAGAAAATTCGATAATCAAATTTACAAACAAAGATTTGTAATTAAAACATGGTAATTAAAATGTTCACAGTTTAATTGAAATAAATACCAACAATGACTGCAAAGTCTATGGTTCCTGGACTATACTATTTATATATACATGTATGACATGCCATGTACATACAGTGTACAAGTACATACTTGTACGATATAATATAACTGACTGATGTAACTTGTATTTAGTCATTAGGGTATCGTTTGTAATTAATAATATATCTTGAAATCTCATAATACATGTATACGCTAATTACTTGAATTAACTATGTAATCAGGGCTGCCCATTATGGGCCTCATATGTGCTAGACTTTATATGTGCAAGTCGCTATAAGTGGTACGTTGTTCGCGAACACTGTCAGTAGTAATAAGATGTAATGGAACCATGCATGCGTTCGTTCATGCAACGTTCGCAAGCTTTAGGATGGTATTCGTTCATGCAACAGTCGTACGTAGCTGGTCCGTGGCTAACAACTTGACTAACATGTTTTCTTGATAAATATTCATAAATGCAGCTGTACATTGAATATGCATCAGTTTCTATAGAGACAGATGAGATTTCACCGGTACGGTGTTGGTATAACGCATAGGATGAAAGATGTATCATGAATATTCATATATTATGATTCTTAACGAATGAGAATGCTCCATCCAATTTTGGTAGCAAGTACATTGCTTGTGTACAAAGCTGAGTACAAGTTATTCAAGTCTGTTATTTGAGCAAAACACCCACATGGGCCAACCCATATGGGCCCCATATGAATCTTGGGTGCAGGATCCACAGGGGCCCATATGGATTAACCCACGTGGGATCCGTATAATGGCCCATATGGGACCCATGTGGGCTTGAGACTTGGGCAGTGGACTAGTTAAAGGGGCAAGGGGGGGCAGCAGCAACTAATAAGGACGGAACAGCTAGTCGGGGAGGCCGCAGATAACAGTGAAAAAAGGAGACGGAGGGGATTTGAGTTGGAGGTTATATCCATCAAAGATGAAATGATAAGGTGTAATAGGTCAAAAGAGCTAAAAAAAAATTTTTTAAATAGCTAAAAACGACGTGAATTACTGGTAAACTGGACCAAAAAAATTGTACTTGGTACTTTGAACTCATGACCCTACCACATGACTCAAACATACATGTACATGTGTATCTGTAATATTTATAATGCAATTGCATTTTGCCATTTTTAAACCTTGATGACGTCCTCGATCATTTTGGCCCAACACTCTTTCGGGATCAAGAAATAAAAACTCCCACCTCATTATGTATAATTAATCAATACGCAGTTACAGAAGATGCCCACCTTATTCACTATAAACCAGATAACACATTTTATCGCTTTACGAAAAGATACTTTAAACACAGGGAAAAGGTGCGCTCCCTGGCCATTCCTGCACAAAATGTACATTATGTGGATAAAAGTCTAACAACTTAGGTGTGCATTTATTGACGGGCACTGCCGTTCGTGTGTGCAACAAATTATCACAAAACTAGGTCATTACTCGGGAAAGAAATGTTGACTTCGGACAACATTATTATAATTATTATAATGGAATGTATTACAATTTTGCCCGTTGTTGGGAATATTTAACCAGCTCTTGTGTTGCTAGGGTCACCGACACTCGGCGAGAGTTATGGAGCTTAAACCACTTTGTCGCAGTCTTTCAATTTGATTAGACGTACAAATTTTGTTCGGCAGCAGTAGTTTTAATTAGAAAAACATTTTCCGCCACTATCCTCCCTTTTAATTTTGAAACGTCGGTGCACTACCCTTCGGCACTTTTAATTATGCAACGCCGGTGGGTTTCACTTTTGGGTGCCACTATGTGTGCTATTTTTAATGGGATTCACACAGCAAATTTCAGGTAGGGGTATTTGTTTTCAGTAAAATTAGTGACTTTCAGGCAAAATAAGTTTTTACATCTAAAGTTTACAAATTCCTTGAGTATCATTATACCTATCATCAGGCGTTTGTAACCAGAAGTTGTAATAGTGCTCGATGTACCACAGGGCTATTTCAGACCATTATGTGCCAAGGTCAAACTTTCACAACTTACTTGACATACTTTAAATGTATTAGTACGTTGGGCATGTTCTTACCCCAATAATAGTAGGGGCCAGGTGTGCCACAAATGGTGGATATGTACGGGTTGCCAAATGATGACAGGGGTCAGGTGTGCCCCAAGTTTCATGTGTGTGGGCTGGTGTTGCCCAATAATGGTATGGGTCATATTTGCCCCTAAAATTGTATGTGGTGTGGGCATGTGTTGCCCATTAATGGTGGATCAGGTGCATGCCCCAAGTTCTAATGTTTGTGTGACTGGACTGCCGAATAAATTCTTCAGCACAAAAAATAAATATTGTTGTGACAATAAAAATGGTTTTCAATACTGTTGCGCTCTATCACAAGAATTTGTCTCCTTATTTTTATTGAATGTGTGTATAAAAAAGCAAATTAACATATGTAGACTGATTGATTTACAAAGACTGGCCTCGCTCTACACTGACTATTAAAGGAGCTATGCTGGGTTTTAATCTTCATTTGTTTTAGGTATGTTAGTACCCTAATGGGAGACTTTGAACAATAGGTGGCAGCAGACTTACCAGGTAAATTGTTCTTGTTTGCGTAGTTATGTGCATGCCCATGTTTCCAAAAGAACAATGGATATACCTGGTAAGTCTGCTGCCATCTTGTGTCCTCAATTGTCTCCCATTGCTCCCATTGCTCTAGAGGATGGGCCATGGTGATTGATGTTGATGTTATTGTTTATTTTTCTGCTTTCTATAATTATAGCATCTGACAAACTTCTCTTTTGTGACATTAAATTGACAAAAGAAGTGATATTTGCAGGGAGTTTTTACTCCTTTAACTAGCCCGCCGCCTAAATTTATCAAAATCATGGAAATGAGGGCAGCAAACAAATCATGATGTCACTGGAAGTACTGAATCCCTGGATGGTCTGCACTGAGCAATGCTTCAATGAGTAAAAAAAACAGCCGTTTGACAGAGGAGTACTTCCTGCGACGTCACTATTCTTTAGAATTTCTGGAGACAACTTTCAGGCACCGAATGCTGTTGTTCTGATTTTGGCTCGAGGCGAGGTGTGAAAAGAGGCTTGGAAACTGCCTTTGTAAACAAATAACCACGCATTCTATAATTCTGTCACCGTTTTTCATGGTAGATATAGATGTATTTAGGGATCTTAAGCGTTTTTTAAAGAGAGACTTCTAGCATGGCCCATCCTCTTTAATTTGACAAATAAAGAAGACTCAAAGTGGATAAAGGATCCAAATGTAAGACTTACCCATTATAATGAAAGATGCCTTCACTCTGACAGGTAGCTCAAGATCTCCTTTATGATGTAACATCGATGAAAATCAACAGTCAAACAACTTCTCGATAAAATGTCTGCAAAAATTGAAACATTAAACACTGTGTCATTTTAACTGGCTGTTTTCAATCACAATTCCTTCATAATGTAACTTTCAATATTGACTCATGACAACAGAGTTAAACAACCATCCAGCAAGTAAGGGCTACTGCATATGCCACGTCTTCAACAGACAATGTTCTGTATTGCCCATACTAACTTTTTATTGACATCTTTGTAGAAAATATTTAATAAAATAGGTTTTGTTTCTACTTTGGGGTAGGACGATAAGTTTTTCCAAACTAGATGAGCTTTTTGGCAGTGTTTAGGGGTGTCTACATTGTATCACACTGGTTTCGCGCCGCTGCTCGCCAGGTAGTTCACTGCAGACGCTGTGATTCTTGTGTTGTCGTTGTTGCTTTTTCTTTTCTTTTTCTTTTAAGATGAATTTAGTAATCAATGGACTTGTTTTCAAAAGCATAATTTATCACACATTCATGGAAACTGAGCTTGATATCACAAATGTGTTAATTAAAAAATTCCTTTGTGTTCTCGAGTTATTGGAGAAGGAACAACCCTCTACTACAATTGACAGGCTCCAACAGTCATGACCATTGGGATAGCACAATATTGAGTCCGCCAGCCCCCCCCCCCCCTGGTTTTTACATTAAAAAAACAGTACCTACTACGGAAGTCGCAATAAAAGTTTTAGCGAAGTCAACCAATCACTGAGAGAGCATGCGTGCATGCATGTGCTGACCTAATTTCCAGAATGGTCTAAACCCACAACGCGCATCGCATACCCACCACAGCAGGGGATACACACGCACTTGGCTCACTGAAGGTTCATGGTTTGGTCGATGGTACTGGGGTTTAGTTTTACCAATACTTTTGTTTGACTCATCAAAATGAAGCCTATAAAAATTCTTTGTATCTTGGTAGCTGATCATTTTTAACTGGCATGACAGGGCGCCCTGTGTGTAGTAGCCTTGACAAGGCTGTCTTTGCGCTTTTCCTTAGCCTGAGGTATCCACGCACGGAGTCCGTATGCACGGAGTCCGTCCTGAGTTATCCACGTATGGAGGCTGTGTATTATACGTGTATATGTGTACGGTACGTAACAATGTATGGATCCACTCACTGTGTGGGGGTGGGCTGGAGTTTGTGGCAGCAGCTAAATGGGTGAAATTAATATTGCACTGCAGGAACCTATATTCGCACTAAACACCAGCCGGCCAGCGCGCCTTAGTCAAGGCTACGTATGTAGATGTGTTTTGTTTACCATGTGTTGTCCACATACAAAAGATTCACAAGTGCAAAAAGGCACTTTTTTTGTTCAAGTACCCTGTGGATGAGTCCAAGTCCAAAGCAGTAAGAGTACATACAGGTCTGAGTACGGTGCCCAGTCCGAGTATTATAAAGTAATTTGTGAGATGTGTACAGTACACAAAAGTGGAACACAGAGCTAGCTCTATGGTTGTATCTGCTTGTACTGCATAGGGTGTGATCCCTGGCTACACAGCAGTAACCGGTTGAATGGCTTCCGACTGGCAACCCCCAACAAAGTAGAGAGACCGCCAACATTAGGGCTGGATGGCTCAGTTGGTAGAGTGTTAATACGTTCAGCCAGTGGTTGCAGGTTCAAATCCAGCTCCAGTATGTTTCTTTGTTCACCCCAAAATTGAATTAAAATTAGAATAAAAGGTTTGATATGCAATCCTTTCTACCAACTCTACCAACATTTATTGATTTTAAAAGTCTCTACAAGACACAAGTGTCAAGATCGGGACTCGAACCCACACTCTGCTGATCAGAAATACCTGAGCTTGAGTCCAGTGCGCATGACTGTTCAGCCGCAACACGCCACATGCTAGTCATGATTGTATGTAACACCACAGAGCATGGGAGTGCATTAGGTCCTAATTTATCATTTTCAAACTTGGAATGTACAATTGTCGGGGAAGGTGAGGGTCTGTCAAGCAACACATTTAGCCTTAATAGCCCCCAGTTGCTCTGTATTACTGGTAAACTGGACCAAACAAAAGTTAAGAACTAGAATCCTACTCGGTACTTTGAACTCGGACCATACCAAATGAAAAAAATAAAATTAGCTGTAACAAACTGCTTACCAGTCACAAGGACCTGTGCAAAAAATTTTTAATGGCCTCACGTTTCGACCCTAGCAGAGTTTTTCTCAAAGGCTAATACGACAACACAACATTCACACAAGTTAACTGGAGTAAATAAGGCAGTCAACTCTCATTTTGCCATATGCTCCAGGCTGTTTATGGAATCACAATCTGTAATTCTTAGTTTGGTGATTTAAGTGAGGTATCAATAAAAAAATATGTACTTGAATATTACTAGAAATTTGAATTAAAGCCCCAGCTCAACATTGATAAGAAGAAGAACATCACAGATTTACATACCCTACATGGTATAAAGATAATGATGGTAGAAAACTTTCCTTGAAATATTTCTGCCTTAAATGTTTTTGTTTTTAAATAATAAATGAAATAAAATCCCAAACTAGTTTTCGTCTCAGTGAGACGAAAAAATTCTTCCTATAGGAATGCATACAAAAATGCTGAATCCATTTTTACTGTTTTCTCGCAAATGAAACAACGAAATGAGCTGACATTTTCACAGGTTGTTCTTTTTTACAAACATCTTGATTTTTTCAAAGAATGGAAGCATTTACAGACACTTTACCAATATTAAGCTGGGGCTTAAAACACCAATACCAGAATACTTGAGTCATTATATAGAGTCCAGTATGGGAGAAATCAAACTTACTTTCAAGTAACAACAGCGAGGTGCGGCCCAAGAGTTTACATGTTTTGAAGTACAAATATGAGTACTCCAACACTGTTAAAACCCTCAATGACGTCCTTGATATAGTGTCCTCATTTTGGCGCAAAACTCATTTGGGATCAAGGAATAAATACCCCCACCTCAGTATTGATCACTTAGCAGTTAGAGTATGATGGACCCCTCTCACGTCATCTTTGTAGAGTGATCACAAGGATGTTTCACTGTGCAAAGCCCCATCTAAGCACCGTTTCCAAACTGTTTCCCAACTGCCTCCCAACATGGCATTTTTATTTCCAGCAGCACAGAAGTGGCATATCTACAGTGCATGCATGGCAATACAGTAACAGGTGTTTTGTAACTTACCCAGTCAAATTGACAGGACCTTGAGCCCAATAACCCCATAAAATGTCATATGTAGACTAATTGAATTACAAAAAATGGCCTCGCTCTGCACCATAGAGTTATATAAGAACTAGAGGGAGCACTCGCGATGTCGCCCACGGAACTCCGCTGACCCACCATGGGCAAAAATCCCTATGGGTCAATTGCATACAAATGTCCACTTAGAAAATGGTTGCTGTGTAAACTGATGAGTGGCAAGTGTAAGTGAATGGTCCATGCCATTTTCTCAATGGTAAAAAATGCTCTGTTGGGCTGTGTTGCACGGTTTTGTATGCCCTCTAGTTCTTATATATATAACTTGCATTGATTATTAAAGGGGCTATGCTAGGTTTCATTCATTTGTTTGAGGTATGTTAGTACCCTAATGGGAGACTTTGGAACAATAGGTGGCAGCAGTCTTACCAGGTAAATTGTCAGTGTTGGCTTAGTTATGTGCATGCCCACGTTTCCAAAAGAACAATGGATATACCTGGTAAGTCTGCTGCCATCTTGCGTCCTCAATTGTCTCATATTGCTGAAGGCTTAATTTGACAAATAAAGAAGTATCAAAGTTGATAGTGGATCCAAATGTAAGACTTACCCATTGTAATGAAAGTTGACTTCACTCAGAGAGGCAGCTCGACAAGACCTTCATGATGTAACATCAGTGAATGACAACAGTCAAACAACTTCTTGATAGAACGTCTGCAAAATTTGAAACATTAAACGCTGTTTACAATTGGTAACAGATATGTTATTCTAAGTGGCTGTTTTCAATCATAATTCCTTCATAGTGAAACTTTCAATGCTGACTTAAACTTGAACACCCATCCAGCCAACAAGGGCTACTACATCAAGTCTTCAACTGACAATGTTCTATGTTTCTCATATTAAAATTATATTCCAAGATTGTTGGTTCATTAACTGAATTCCCCATTAGAAGAAAATTGCTGATACTTTTGGTATTAGCTGTTTGAATAAAGCCAGTAGCCTACTGTGTGCCTAAGTATAACAACACCCTGCTGAGTTAATCGCATACAACAACCAAGAAGCTTCCGTTTTTTGTCAAATTTGCTGACCTACATATGTACAAAATGCAGCAACAGAAACGTTCAAAAACGTCGGGCAAAAATGCCGTATCCGGCTGCCACTTTATCTCTCTTAATTTGGGTCAAATGATATCCTTACCTGACCAGAAAGGTTGATAGAATGTATACAGAGAGAAAAAGGCACTTGAACGATTACAAAGTGTTGAAATCATGAAAAATAAAGCCATTTTTACGTCTACAGTGGGACCTGCCATCGCTACGCTAAATGCCATTTTAGTTCTTTTGGACATCAACTTTGCAAAAGTTCCGGCCGCGCGATAAAATGTCCGCTTGATTTTTCTTTTTTAAGGTCAATAAATACCGTTTTTGCTACCAACTCCTCAAGAGGAATATTTTAAAAAGGGAAATAAAGCCCAACATCCACTATTTTTTTTTTTTTTTAATTCCTTAGAAAGTAGCAGTCGGATATGGAAACTTTTCCAAAAGTCGTTCTCAGCTCATACTGAGCCGATTTCTATGGTTCGAAAAGGAAAGAAACCGATCATTTAATTTGTATGACAACTGATGAGCTTCTCACAACAGGTTTAACAAATAAATACACCAGGCAAAAGAATTTGAAGGTTGCAGGCAAGCTTCATAACACTTTAATTGGCTTATCACTGATGAGGGTCGACTCCTCATGTGTCAGGGTTCTGTTAAGGTCACCAAAGGATAAATTCAAACCCCAATTGGCCTATATAACGAAGTTGTATTTGCCTCTAATGAATGATGCATAATCCATATGTTTCGGCCGATGTCATAATTGTTTGAAAATCATGGGCATGGGAACCTTCAAAACCAGGACTACTAGACCCAGTAACTGACGCCCTGTTCTCCTTTTTGAGATTTTGACATTATCGGTAATAGTAGTGCCCCAGTAAGGTATATGCATAGAAAAGTATTTCGCTTTGACGAATGACGAAGTGATTTTAAAACGAATCTGTGATACATGCAAATGGAGTGGTGATACCCTGTTTAAAAAAAATGCATAAAATTACGGCAAAAACTCAACAGAATTGCCGGAAAATCGCCTACTGGCTTCTCAAGGTATCAAATATGAAATAAAATGCATATAATTGTACTCACAATCATTTTCTGTCCTCAAAATCGATGCTTTTTTTTAGCCCACTAAAAGTGCAGACGTTACAATCTGCATTTTACTACTACTAACAGTCACGTGATACTTAACGACTGTTTCCTTCAGCGTAAAAACACTGCGAGAATTGCATGTTCGCTGATGCCCTGATGACTTGCATTGTTTTGCGCAGTCAAATCATAAATTTGGAGGACAGATAATGATCGTGTAAGAACATTTAAATGCCTTATTACATGTTTGATATATTGAGAAGCCACTAGGCGATTTTCCAGCAATTCTGTTGAGTCTTTGTCGTAATTTTGGCAATTTTTTGAACAAGGTATCACAGATTCGTTTTCAAACCACTTCGTCGTAATTCGTCAAAGCGAAAATACATATACCTTATGGGACGCTAGTGCGACCGATAAGGTCAAAATCTCAAAAATCTAGTTTAAATGGCGTGCACAAATTGGGTTGATGTGGGGGAACATCTAAACGATGATACACATGTCACATCATACATTTGGAGGACAGATAATGATCGTGAGAACATTTAAATGCCTTTTTGAACAGGGTATCACAGATTGTTTTCAAACCACTTCGTCGTATTTCGTCAAAGCGAAAATACATATACCTTATGGGCCGCTAGTGCGACCGATAAGGTCAAAATCTCAAAAATCTAGTTTAAACGGCTTTCACAAATTGTGTTGATGTGGGGGAATATCTAAACGATGATGCACATGTCACACCTGTTAAAATGTTTAAGTTTAACTTGTCACACGTGTTAAATTAAGTTTAACTTACCGGTACCAAATTTACTCCAAGAAGGTCAACAATGCATGATGTCAATTGGTCTTCACATTATTAAGTTTGGGGATACCTTAAGTGAGTTATTATTTGTCTACATAGCCATTTAATAACGACGTCATAATCTTGCATTTCGCAGTAACCAATCAAAGCCGTTCTCCTGATAAGCGGTTCGTAATAAAAACACGAGATGTGCCTTGCGGGCCATAGTTAGCATCTGCAAAAGCATCTGTAAGAGTTGACTTTTCCAATATGGGGTGCTCCCACTCGACAAAAACTTTAACTTGCCTGCTTTTACTTTTAGTCAACGCAGTTTTTGAATCTTCATGCGTGGATGACGCAAGCATTCCGATTGAAGTGACGTCCGAAATCCCTCAACACGTCAGTGGCAGCACGGCTTCAGGGGAGTGCTTGTACCGTCCACAGTTCATAATCCAACCACCCACGGCAAAAACCCCTAAGCCACCAAGTTGTAACTGCTCCAGAGTTCAACAGAGAATCGACGCTGAATTGCAAGATGTCAAACGGCAGCTTGATGAAGTGAGGGCGCTTTTCTCACCTCAGCCTTCGAATGAATCCTCTGTTGAAACGAAAGGTACATGTATATTAGGGCCTATACGATAGAATGATAATATAAGGAAAAAAATCTTTGTTTCTTTTTGCTTACAAATCATTATATATATCCAACAAGAAATACAAACTATTTTGCGAAGGCGGGGGATAATGAATATACATTGCTTAAAGGGGTATGTCGTCATGAATAAAGTAGGCCTGTAAAAGCTGAGCATGGACAGATGAACTTTCACCCAGATACTGCACACGGGCACGCTTTCGGTCAAATAACAAAGGGTGCCGTCTTTATCAATGAAGTGACCGCCGGCGCGAACGCGCGTGTAGTAAAGGGATTATTAAATTTGCTGTTATAATCATGACGATACATCCCCTTTAAAGATATAATACAGGATTTGTGTTTAGAACCGTTCGTTTGTTTCAATGCAATATAATTGTAGATATATATACCTAAAAACTACCCTGTGAAAATTTCATTTCAAAGGTGGTTGCGTTTTTAAGATGTTTGCGAAAATCCGTTTTATTTTTGCAAACGATGGTTGGCCGAACCTCACTTCAAAATAAAACAAAATTGCATTTTTTTTTGTAAATTAAAAAACACCTGGCGAAACGATTTCACTGGATACTGAATAATATTTAACTTTCCTACGCTGATCACAACCATTGTGGTATGTGACATTTTTCTAAGGGAAGTTTTGAAAATAATTGTAAAAAGTAAGAAATTATCAGTTTGCGGGCGTCAACCCGTTGATTCATTTAGAATTTCTGGAAGAACTGGTATTTTGAACTGTTTGAAATGTCGGAATCTGCAAACATTCCATCACAGGGTCACAATTTCTCGTAAAGGAGAACAATTTTAATGGGTTTCGCCCTCACACTAAATACTTATTTACGTGGGTTATTTTCTTACTTTTAGTGGAACCAAAGTGCACGACGCCCCAACTTGCCAATGGCCTGACGCACAGCAACTGTTCAGTGGGAGTCCAAGTCCGTGTTGGGACCCGGTGCAGATACCAATGTGATGATGGCATCACGATGCAAGGGAACGATACCGCTTCATGTGGATCCGATGGGCAATGGGATCGGCCGCTACCGAAATGCAAAGGTAAAATTGTTACTCTCACATTCTTGCATTGCCACAAATGACAAAGAGTTTATACTCCGCAGTGTCAAATACAAAATGGAAAAAGTACAGTATTTAAAACATATGCAACAGAGCAGCTTTACTAGTACGAAAAGTAGGAACTGTTTTGGGTCGCTAAAATGTGGATTTTTGCCCCATTTCTTGATTGTTGATTAACCTTTTAACTATAAAATACAGTAATCGTTTTTTGTCAATATAAGCCTTTTAGATGAAACATGTTTTATTTGAAATGTAGAAATAACAAACAACACTGTTTTTAACAATGATGTACTTAGCTGTAAAGTCTGACGTATATGTTCTGCAGTTGTTCTTGAACGAGATTGTACCAGCGCTATGTACAGGGGTTTTCCAAGCGGCATTTATTGGCTGCAGCCTACGGATGACGGGGCGCTGATTGAAGTGTTTTGTGACATGGAGACGGATTACGGTGGCTGGACGGTAGGAAAACACCACTATTAGTAAACTATGTAATAGAAATACAGTGTCTGAATAGACCATTTGGATAACTACTTATCTACTCAATGACACACAAGACTCCAAGAACAGCAAAAATTAAACATTTTTTTGAATGATGATCTGTCTGGTATGGAAGCATAGTGCCACAAAATGAATAAAAAAAATTCCACTCTTATATCGTACGTACACGATAACTATCTTGTACGTCCACGGTAACTATCATGAACGTACACGATAATAGATTTATCAAGTACGAACAACATACATCATGTACGTACACAATAATAATCATGTACGTACACAATAATTATCATGTACGTACACGCTAATTGTCATGTACGTACACGATAGTTATAATGTACGTATACTATCATTATCAGATAGTATCGTGTAAAAAGTGCACTTATCGTGTACGTACAGATAACTTATTGTGTACGTACATATGGTTTCAAATATCGTGTACGTACACGAGAAGTTATCGAGTTTGGACTTATCGTGTACGTACATGATACTATCATGTGTACGTACACGATAATTGTCATGTACGTACACAATAATTATCATGTATGTACACGATCACTGTCATTTACGTACATGATAGCATCGTATACGTACATGATAAGTGTAAACTTAACGTGTATGTACAGATAACTTATTATTGTGTATGTACACGATAAATTTTCAATTTTCATGTTCGCACATAAGTTATCATGTACATGCACAATAAGTTTAATTTATCGTGTACGTACATGATACTATCATGTACGTACATAATAATTATCGTGTACGTACATGATAAGAGTGGATTTTTTTAATTCATTTGGCGGCACTAGTGTGGCAACAAAACACTGCTTTCTACATTTTTATCAAATCTATTAGTCTGTTTACTCTGTCCTAATTATGAATGGATAATTTATGGAACATCCTCTTTACTAAAAATTCAATCATTTTATTTTCAGCGTTTACCAACGTTTTGGTAGTTCAATAATCTAACATCCAATTTAGCTGACCCTTCTTTATGGCTGGATTTTTATTCGATGGGTGTATAGACAAGTAATTTTCGTGCAGATAAGACACCAGCAGTTTTTTTATATTTCTTATTATTAAATTGTACATAACTAGACTAGCTACAAGTGCGCAGGAGTATTTTTTCCCATTATAAGCAGTGTTGAATTTTTTTAATCCTGTTCCATCCTGAAAATAGTGACAAAGTTTGAAATCCACATTTATAGGAGGTATGTGCTTATTTCTCAACATACTGCAATTTGATGTACCCTTGGGAATTGACGTAATTCTGATGACGACAAATTGTCAATAGCACGGCTCATCAGTTAAACATTTCACAATATAACAAACTTGACTTGTCTCAAAATCGTAGGTGTTCCAGCGGCGTCAAGATGGTTCCGTCGATTTCTTCAGGGACTTTGCGACCTACAAATTGGGCTTCGGGGAACTAGATGGAGAGTTTTGGCTAGGCAATGAGAATCTGCATCGGCTGACCTCTCAGGCCAATTACGAGCTAAGAGTGGACTTGGTGGACTGGGAGGGTGCTTCTGCATACACCCTGTACCACTCTTTCTCTATTGGAGACCGTGGTAGCAAGTACATGCTTAAGCTTGCAGGTGTTACAGGCACTGCAGGTAAGCCAGCATCCATACCCGATTTACTTAACTTTAGCCAGACATACTGAAGTCTATTATTTGTGTTTTTGCCCATACACCGATGTATGTTGAGCACTGTTTATTCAATACTTTTCCCGAGTCCTTTGACAACAACCCACACGCATATTCCTCGGGTGGGATTCGAACCCACGACCCCACCATTCTAGAGCAGATGTCTTACCAACTAGACTACCCAGATAGCCCGGCAGCTAGAGGCAGTTTGATTCCCATTACATGTAGCAGCTGGTACCGCAACCATTATAATAAATGTAAATTTTTGCATCGGGAATAAAGAATACTGAAGTAATTGTTGGGGATTTTGCTCTAAGAGAGTCAATGGGTCAGCAGGCTTCAGTCCTCTACTGTTCCTGCCTCAAATATCCAAATGATCTGGTAAACTCTTTAGCTGGAGATTTTTGATCGACTATACACTCACATCATACTTCACATGGCCGACGATCTCAATTTGTTTTGTAATAATAATAACTAGTTTTTAGAAAGCGCTTTATCTACTGGTGTCTCAAAGGGCTTTCTTTATTTCATTTATAAGACCCATTTACGTAGCATTTTATAAAGGTTTACAAGGTGCTGTGGCGCATTCAGCAGCCACTGCCTGAAACATCAGGGCAAACCCCTTCTCTTAGCGATAAGTGTAACTGGGTTCTTTGACGTGCATAACACAACGCACAGGACCTACGGCTTTATGTCCCATCCGAAGGACGAAGCGATAATAGTCAAGTATCTTGCTTAAGAACACAAGTGTCAAGACTGGAATTCGAACCAACACACTCTGCTGATTTAACACCAGAGCTCAAGTCCGGTGTGCTTGACCATTCGGCCACAATATGCCATACAGGACACACGATCCGTATGTTCTGTACCCGACACAGCCACAGACCCACCCACCTTTTTTTAAAGGTACTTTATTTGCAATGTAATGGCCTACTCAACAACTGACAAATATAATCAAATAAATAAGTAACTAATCAATATTCCCACCCCAAAAAACAAAAACAAATAACAAGAGGTAATCTCACTGATGTAACTTTTGCACTCTCTGTTATGTTTTAGGGGACTCTTTGAGCTACCATAATAACATGGGTTTTTCTACTAAAGACGAAGATAATGACAGCACATCGGCTCACTGTGCATTGGACTACCATGGCGCCTGGTGGTACAAATCATGCCTGAAATCAAACTTGAACGGATGGTACCTCGACCCAACCAAGTGGGAAAACAGTAAAGGTGTTGCTTGGTTTTCATGGAAGTCTTCAGAATACTCTATGAAAAAGGCTGAGATGAAGTTTAGGTTAATTGGATTAAAGTAATTAAAAACAAAAATTGTGAAATTTAAGTATTTGATCTCGGATCGGGCATGTTTCCCACCTTAACAGAGTTTATATAATAATAATAATACGCAGTTTCTATATAGCGCTTTATCACACCCTATGGGCGTCCCAGAGCGCTCAATATTTTTTTCCTGCGAGGTATGATGAGTTACGTTTTTGAAGTATGAGACCTGTTCCTTTACATAGCACCATGTAATGGTTCACAAGGTGCTGTGGCGCAATCTGCAGCCGATCAAACCAGGAACACCAGGGCGAGCCCCTTCTCTTTGCGATAAGTGTCACTGGGTTCTTTTACGTGCATTACACAACACACAGGACCAACGGCTTTACGTCCCATCCGCAGGACGAAGCAATGGTTAAGTGTCTTGCTTAGGACACAAGTGTCACGACCGGGACTCGAACCCACACTCTGCTGATAAGAGACACCAGAGCTTGAGTCCGGTGTTCCTATCCGCTCGGCCACGACACGCCACAAAGGGATAATAATGTGCAGTTCCCACTCGAATACCTACACAATAGTGCTTTACTAAAAAATAAGCAGGAAACCAATTACACACAAAACGTAATACATTGGCCGGTAATCTGTTTTCCAGTAAGCACACTTGTTGTGTATTCTGCTTACCATAGTTTTTGTACTGACGAAGCCCAGACGGACTCAAATCACGAGGCAAAAATTCATAGACTTGCTTCTGCTTCACAATTTCAGCTGGTGCAGTTTGCGAGTTTCTCTGTTAAATACTGTAGAGGAGCCAAGTTGGATTTTAAAAGACAATTTAATAACAGGGATTTTTTTCACTTACTTGTTAATACTACTATTTTTATACGATTGTTTTTAATATGAAACTACTTCATTTTTGTATCTATAATTTTTTATATATATAAATATATATATAAATAAATAGGGTGAGCAAAGAAAATTTGGCTGATGCCGGACTCGAACCCGCGACCTCTCGAATACCGTACAAGCGCTCTACCAACTGAGCTAACCAGCCCTTATTGTTGGTGGGCGGTCCTATGTGCAATACCAAATCTACTTTGCTCGGGGGGACCAGTCAGTATTATAAATATATATATATATATTAATTGGGGTGAGCAAAGACGATTCGGCTGATGCCGGACTCGAACCCGCGACCTCTCGAATACCGTACGAGCGCTCTGACCAACTGAGCTAACCAGCCCTATGTTGATGGGCGGTCCTGTGCAATGCCAAACCTCTTTGCTCGTGGGGGTCCTGTCAGAAGCCAAACCGTATCTGCCGATAAGCCAGGGATCAAAAAGAAGTTAACACACATGAAATTTTCACTGACTTCTCTACAGCTTTCGTATGGCATTTAAACATTGCTTAAAATGGTTTCGGCACTAAACATTACACTCATGAACTAAAAAACAAAATTCACATCCCAACCATTTAATTTCAGTTCATTTATGTAATAAATTTATTTTAATGAAATCAGACCAAAGTGACATCAACTTGGTTACTGAAGCAATTCCTTCTTATGTGCGCAATACTTTGGCAAATTGTTTTTAGAATTGGAGTTTAAAAACTCGGACACTTCACATGAAAAAAGGCTCTGATGCTTCTGGTACGATTTGGCACAAAATCTGCATGTCAGTTACCAGTCACGTTAAGTGTTCTTGACACGGCATATCCCACCTCATTAAAAAAACAAACAACAGTGTTAGATCTGTGATTCATTGAACTCACACTACTATCCCTTTATCATATTGGATTGTACGGGGCTTGGGAAGTGACATGGGTAATCTTCTTTTTTTTTTCTTTTTCTTTTAACAAGATTTTGTCCTGAGGCCACAAGATCAATTTCTTTCAGAGAACAAGATATACTCTCCTTGTAACAAGATATTGTCTGGTTGAAACGGGATAAAATTTCCCATGTCACTTTCCGGGTTCTGTATTTAAGTCTCTCGACCAAAAAAACCTTAAATGGAAGCCATTAACACATGAAAAGTTTCAAATAAAGAAATCTATAATTCTCCTTTCATTGATTTATACCTAAATCTTTATGATTTTACATTTAGAAATTTACAACCTATTTTCCCATAAAGTTAAATCCAACGAAAAATCTAACACACACTACGTTGTATAATTAAATTCAGCTTATTACATTAAGTCAGCAAAAAATAAGACTTAAGTAGAATGTGCGTAAATTATGTACAAATACTACAACCCATAATGTTTTAACAATTGCACAGAATCAGCAAAACTTTAGCAGAACTGTTAACTCTTCACTGTCCAGTAAAAACAAACATCAGCTACCAAAACCTACTCACACCAATGAAAATAAATATTTGATAAATAATAATTTAACCGTTATGTAGGGGCAAAATACATTATATTTTATCATATTCGTACATCCAAATTCCAACCAATGCATTTTCTAAGCTGTGTGAACATCTGGTAATCATGGATAGATATTCGCTGCCTTATGGAGACATTAGACAAAAGGGAAAGCAAGGAACAATGTGTCTCCATAGGGAAATTCTAAAGAGAGGGTTGCTCCACAAGGAATTTTGTGTACAAAGTCTATGGGAGGATGTTTACTACAGGGGCAAAGGAAAGAACAAAAAAAGTCTCCACAAGGATGCAAAACTAGGACTGGGTGAAAAAATCAGTACAGTGCAAACGTCAAACAAAGAGAAGTGCTTTAGAAGGTTCGGCCATGACACTTCTTGTTGTTTGACGCTCCTCGCGCTGGCGATTTCTCATGATAAACATTTAAAGGGGCAGAATACAAGGGTATTTGTACATCCAAATTCCAACCAATGCATTTTGTAAGCTGTGTGTAACATCTGGTAATCAAGAAACATCAGGAATGTCAAACAACGAGAAGTGTCATGACCGACACTTCTAAAGCACTTCGCTAGTGTTTGTTAAAATAAGGGCATAAAAAGTGTTGACCAAAGATTATAGAGCGCCGTAGGCGCAAGAAGGGGAACTCTGGCTGAAATGTAAAATCTCACTGGACACCATTTCGGCAAGTGACTCTTTTGATACAACACTGATACGTGCGGACCAGTGTAGACAAGGACAATTGCTATCAATGGGAAACACAGGCATTCACTTGCCGAAATGGCACCCATTCGAACAATCTTTGGTGTTGACCAAGGTCTTAAACAGCCGTTTAAAACCGGCAAGGTTGTGGCCGTGTGATAAAGGACCGAGCCGAAGGCAAGGTCCTTAATCACACGGCCACAACCCTACAAGGTTAGAAACGGCCGTTTAAGACCCAGTCACTACTCTGTTATTCCCATTCATAAATGTAGTAATGTAGAAAAAATCCGTGAAACTTTTCTGTTTTTTTTTATATTTACTTTTAAATTTTTGCCAGTTCTTATGCTCCATTTCGCTAAGGGTTGAGCGTACGTGCGTGTAATTAATAGACTTTACATTGAGTACCGCTATGTATTTATTGCGTTTCGCGTAAATTAGCACCCACATAAGCTAGTGCGCCAACACGCATGTGGCTATAATGAGTGCAGAACGCGCCTTGACAGCTCCAGCTATGTCTTTATCATCCGTTTAAAACCGGTCTTCAACAGTCAAGGGACCGCCTTTCAACCAATAGGAATGCCTAAATTGTCCCAAACTGACTGGGGTATTTATAAATGTGGGTTTGAATCACTGCATGGCCTATAGAGGCACATAACTCAGAATTTTAACGGTATGAATGCATACTTTTATGAACTTAAATTGTAGACTTGTTTATGATGCCCAGTTTGTCCTGTTATACATCTACAACAAAAATATCTTTAGTCTAAAAACTCTAAACCCAGGATGATAAATAAACACTTTAACTTGTAGCAAAATAAATAAGCATATTGCATTACATTACCTATACATGGATAAACATCATTTTTCAAATCACGATATATTATTGCAGATATGCAAATCGTTTTTTTCCCATCACCAGAATTTATACATGATATGATGCCGTTTTACGCAATTCAATCACACACAATAGTCACAATCTTGAACCATTACCTTTGACCTCTTGAACATCCCTTAAAGTGACTAACTTACTATATCAACGGTAGAATTTAGCAAATATTTTCATACATTTTCTTCATTAAAGTCAAAAGTGTATAATCTTTGGAGACAATTGTATTCTATTCATAGAACATTCTTTGATTGTTTAATTATCTTTTTTTTTAATTCCTCGATTTTTAATGAGTCTTTGCCAAAATTATTTGTATTATTTCATACTTTATATTTTTTTCTTTGTTTCAAAGTCCAATTATATATTCATTATGTACATGTCAGATTTTGTGTTCTTTCTTCTTTAATCAACCAATCAATCAATTAACCAATCAATCAATAAACAAACCAACCAACCAACCGACTGACCAACCAACCAACCAACCATCCGATCAATCATTTTAATTGTTCCGTTCAATTACAGCTTATTTCAATAGCTCTTAAATATTCATCACTATGTATCGCCTTCACTTTACTTTTTCATTAACTTTTACCTACTTCGGTTTCATACCTATAATTTAATAACCATTAAATCAAAAATAAATATGCTTGCAAAATATGGCAATATACCAACCCAGCTTTGACAATCAAGAATCTAACTTAAGACAGTTCTCCAAATTTTTAATATTAAATATTCCATTGAAATTCCAAAAAAAATAATAACTACATAACATAATGCACTTTCACTCACTCATGGCGCACAAAGGCATTTTGTTTGAGAGATACATGTCCAACATTTCGTCAGTCGTGCCACGAACCGATGAACGAGTCAAAAATCACAAAATTCTGCAAATCTGTTTGTGTACAATTTATTGACACACTAATTACTGTTGATAATTTCAGCAAGTTTCAGGACCTAACACGTAATAGTTTCATTATTATACTAATTAGCATGACCGACGTATCACTAGATTTGCCATTTTGCATTTCCACAAAGTGACGTATCACGAAACACAACTTAATTTGTGAAACACATGGCGCTGGTAGGGTGCGAAACACACATGGTACGACTTCCAGGAAGTGACATATCGGTTTACTTATGCGTTCGTATCCAATAATTTGTACACAACATTCTGCGCGAACGTCATGTTTTTGGGTTTTCACAAAATGATTTGTTTAGGAAATAATAACGAATGAAGAAGTCAGCTTATAAAAAAAAAACAGGAAGCAGTGTCTGAAATAGCAGTTTGAAAAATAGTTCAACTTTAACCACAACTTTCTCCAAACACACAATTTTGTCTGTGTATGACCATACGTCGGTTCAGGGCACGATTTGATGATTTTTACACTTACAGGCTAATCAGCGACCTTTATACTGCTTACGTTGACCTCCATTTTGTTATGGGCAGCCTCAAGCGTCAACAAATGTAGTTGGCACAAGTTTACCTTTTTATAAACCATTTAAATCTTTTTCCAATGAAGAATATGTGAACTTCCAATTGGGCAGCACAACTGATTTGTCTGTGATGTGTAATTTGATAGCACTTGTGTTAAATAATATGTTTTTGCAGTGAAGGCTGGCCATACTTTTGGCTGTGCCATTGCAAAAGATCTATACAAGTTCCCTTGCAGGCTGACTTGTTCCTCAAGGCACCTTAGGAGTACAATGATCCAAAAACCTGATGCGAAGTCAAGGCATCAGACTGAGTGTCCAAACTAGCTGTCCATGCCATTCTCACCATTGGTTGACTCGATGGCACATTGAGGCTTCCATACGCTGACTGTCCTATCACTGCTTGTTAGGAATGGCAGTAATGAAGGATGGGAAGAATAAGAGAAGATCGCAAAATAAAATGCTGGATTAATAGATATGAAAACCTTTTGGCAAGAGAGGCAACAAAACGCATGCAAATTGTCACCAATTTTTATGATCATGTACTCTACCATGCAGATGTGTAGCTTTTAGCATGCATGGAGATTTATTTGTGATGTGTTTAGCAGTCAGCATGCCTTGTTCCAAATGTGCTTCTTGTAACATTTTTCATTGCTCTTATAAATCTGACGAACAAATAAATCTCAAGTGAATTTAATGCCTTGCTCTCGACATTTAAGCAAAGATTTCACACATTTTTGGAGCTACTAATATGTCATTGTTATTTCATGCTGGTTTGCAGTTGTTTAGTTGCATGGACAAGATGGTAGAGGCAGAATTAATGGCATGCAAGGGGATGAAAAAAATAATGAAATAGCCCGAAAAGTTGGTGGCACTGTTTTGGGGATGCAAGCGTGAAGTCACAATGGTTTGTGGTGCGGAGTTGCCCAGAAGTTTAAGCTGCGTGGTCTGAGCGGTGCCAAGCATTATACTGTATGGTCGCATACCATTGTACACATGTAAATACGACATACAGTGCTGGTTGTCCATGCATATTACATCACATTGTTAATACAGTATATACAGCACGTCCAAAGTCCAAGCTAACCAACAGTGAGCTCCTGTGATTGGCTGTTGATAGTGTGACGCCAGATAATCGTTCTACCAAGCTTACTGGGAAAATTTTGCGACTGGGGAACAGCTGTGTAATTTCCCATAAAATTGGACGTCAAATTTCGCGACCCGGGAAAAGTCACAGACATGCAGTTTCATGACAGATTTTGTGACCTGGGGAAAAGTTGTGAAATTTCTCCACAAATATTGCATGAATATTTAAGTCTTTGGTTTTCCTTTGGTTAACCAATAAGTCGCAGACATGAAATTTGTCGACAAATTTTGTGACTTGGGGAAAGTCACAGACATGAAATTTGATGGCAATTTTTGCAACTTGGGGAAAAACTCGGTCGTAGACTATGAAATTCAATATCAATTTTCGGAACTTGGGGAAAGTCGTGCGTTTTTTTCCTGTGACATTTGACGTAAATATTTATGTTGTATGTCCCTCCAGGGCCACCATAGTTGTAACCAATACAAATACGATATAAATAGGGCCAACTTAATCCGCCATTCATTCACACAATCTGAAAACTTGGCCGATTTAATTTCCCCGGTACCTGCTAGAGTTTGACAACTGTAGTTTGTCAACGTCATTGGCTCATTGCACTTGAAATACTGAACAACATAATAACCTTAAAAGGAAAGTCAGCTGCCAATGTACATGTAGTTTATATCTGACTGAGATTTGATAAACTATGCCATCTAACATGCAAGCGTGTCCTATCTGACAGTGAGTATGATCGTCGATGCACAGGTCTTGCCTTATAGGTCCACACTGTCACAACATTACTACAATATATTATAAGTCATAAATAATATCAATCAAATTATTCATGCCACAATGTTTGTTTATATCAACAAGCAGAAAATCAATAGTAAAAAATAGTAAAATATTTGGTATTATATGCATTAAGTGTAATAAAACAAAATGGTATGCAGCATGATTTTGTATGCAGTCAGTAATAATAAAAATATAGTCCACAAAATTGTTCATGGGTAAAGAGTTGCAAGTTAAATGTTAATGAATACAATTTTGTCAAAGTTGTTTCATTATTAGTTTTGCAATTTGCAAATAAATTTATTGGAAATCAATTATTTTTCCAGGTCCATTTGCCAAAAGATGGTGTTATTTTTAGGTTAAAATTGAAAGGGAAAAAATGGGAAAATTCATAATTAGCAAGTCATCTTTATAAAGTAGCAAGGGATTTTGCCTTGTTAAGACTACTAAGGCACTAATCATATAACATGTTTTAAATTTATCCAGTTTCCCTTTTGGTTTATTACTTCATATTTGAAATAAAAAGTTGCATTATATTAAGGTGATCCTTGTCCTGCCACTTCCCAGGTTGCATCGTATACTTGGGTGTGTTCCCTGGTTATACGACAGTTTCAGATTATTATTATTATTAATTTCTGGTAATGAAACCAAGGATGCCTCAAAAGTGAACTTAATCACTGTAGCTCGGAAGCCTGAGGAAACCTGTTGATAAGGATGCTTGCTATCTGAACCAGGAACACCGGGGTAAATTACCCCTACTCTTTCATGATAAGTGTTCTGGGTTCTTTTACGTGCACTACCCATCCTAGTACACGGGACCTACAGCTTAACGTCCCATCCGAAGGACAAAGCGATTATGGTAAAATGTCTTGCTCAAGGACACAAGTGTCGCGACTGGCCAGGCCGGGATTCGAACCCACATGCTGTACACTACAGAACTTAAGTTCGGCGGACTAGACCGCTCGGCCATACACTCAGGTTGTCAGGCATGCAACTTGGAAATAAAAAAAAAAAGAGGAAATGGCCATAAACACATAATTCTGTACAGAAGAAAAAAGAGGAAATCAGCTGATCCTCTGAAAAATTGCATACCTGGGTTTTATGGCTTCTGACTGCCACCCCCCTTCCCCACCTCCCCCCCGAATAAAGATACTGACCAAACAGGGAGACAACCAACATAGGGCTAGATAGCTCAGATGGTAGAGCGCCCCGAGAGTGGCAGCACTTGAATCCGAAGATCGAAGGTTCGAATCCCATTCTAGCAATTTTTTCTTTGTTCACCCCAAAATTGTGTGCATGTTACTTAAATCTATTCAACTTGTTTTATTTAACTCTTTTGTACAAGAACATAACTGTTAACTTGTAACTGTTTTGAGCACAATCAGCAGACTGCTCTGTTGACTTGTAACTGTTTTGAGCACAATCAGCAGACTGCTCTGTTAACTTGTAACTGTTTTGAGCACAATCGACAGACTGCTCTGTTAACTTGTAACTGTTTTGAGCACAATCGGCAGACTGCTCTGTTAACTTGTAACTGTTTTGAGCACAATCGGCAGACTGCTCTGTTAACTTGTAACTGTTTTGAGCACAATCGGCAGACTGCTCTGTTAACTTGTAACTGTTTTGAGCACAATCGGCAGACTGCTCTGTTAACACGTTGACTGCCGACTACGAATATCCTCGTACTAACAGGTGTACCGGAGTCTGCCACTACGAATATACTCGTAGAAAATGAAAGGTCTTTGCATTGTAACTTGAATACACTGGCACCACTGATGGCGCAACCAATAAGCTGCTGGCAGTGGTGAGGACATGCTTCTATAAAATGTACATGTTCAAACTATTTAAGTAAGTACCGGTACCTATTAAGTATGCGCTCATGCGCATAGGCCCTAACGCTTGGCAAATGGGAACGCCATGTGAAATCATGCACGGCAGTCAACGTGTTAACTTGTAACTGTTTTGAGCACAATCGGCAGACTGCTCTGTTAACTTGTAACTGTTTTGAGCACAATCGACAGACTGCTCTGTTAACTTGTAACTGTTTTGAGCACAATCGACAGACTGCTCTGTTAACTTGTAACTGTTTTGAGCACAATCGGCAGACTGCTCTGTTAACTTGTAACTGTTTTGAGCACAATCGGCAGACTGCTCTGTTAACTTGTAACTGTTTTGAGCACAATCGGCAGACTGCTCTGTTAACTTGTAACTGTTTTGAGCACAATCGGCAGACTGCTCTGTTAACTTGTAACTGTTTTGAGCACAATCGGCAGACTGCTCTGTTGACTTGTAACTGTTTTGAGCACAATCAGCAGACTGCTCTGTTAACTTGTAACTGTTTTGAGCACAATCGGCAGACTGCTCTGTTAACTTGTAACTGTTTTGAGCACAATCGGCAGACTGCTCTGTTGACTTGTAACTGTTTTGAGCACAATCAGCAGACTGCTCTGTTAACTTGTAACTGTTTTGAGCACAATCGGCAGACTGCTCTGTTAACTTGTAACTGTTTTGAGCACAATCGGCAGACTGCTCTGTTAACTTGTAACTGTTTTGAGCACAATCGGCAGACTGCTCTGTTAACTTGTAACTGTTTTGAGCACAATCGGCAGACTGCTCTGTTAACTTGTAACTGTTTTGAGCACAATCAGCAGACTGCTCTGTTAGCTTGTAACTGTTTTGAACACAATCAGAAGACTGCTCTGTTAACTTGTAACTGTTTTGAGCACAATCAGCAAACTGCTCTGTTAACTTGTAACTGTTTTGAGCACAATCGGCCGACTGCTCTGTTAACTTGTAACTGTTTTGAGCACAATCAGCAAACTGCTCTGTTAACTTGTAACTGTTTTGAGCACAATCAGCAGACTGCTCTGTTAACTTGTAACTGTTTTGAGCACAATCGGCAGACTGCTCTGTTAACTTGTAACTGTTTTGAGCACAATCAGCAAACTGCTCTGTTAACTTGTAACTGTTTTGAGCACAATCGGCAGACTGCTCCGTGCAAAATGTGATTTGAAGTTGTCCGTCATAAACCAACTAAAATGGGCTTACCTTGATGCTGTAAACACATGTGTCTTGTTGGTAGCAATAGAGTTTATCGGACTTGTATGTGCTTTCATTTCTCCAATAAGTGAGCAGTCCCATAAATGCCATAACTTCAGGTAGCCTCCTCTGCAGCCGCTGAGTAAGCAATCGCGTCCTGGCAAGAAGTCTAATGCACAGATCCAGTCCTTGTGTGCACTGTTGATAGTCTTGAGGGGAGGTTAATTTAGTGCAACATCAGTCAAATGGCTCAATACATTATGGAAACACAATAAAGAGAGGGTAAAAACCGCTAGGTTTACAATATTTAAATACTGGACACCACACATGAGGAAAAATGGAATAGGGGATGCCAACGAAAGCAAAGGTAAGATGAGCTGCAACAGTACTGGAGCAATGTCATAGATAGTTCCCAATTGACTTTACACAGTGTAAAGTCGGCCATCTTTACGGGCAATGATACTATTTGTTACGGGCAATGATACTATTTTTATTCATTTTATTTTATATCCTTCTAGAAAAGAAACCAAGGGACCCTCAGTAGTGACTAGCACTGTGACCCGTAGGCCTGAAGATACCTGTGTAGAGAAGATGTTGAAGAAATGTCAGTTTTAGATGTGGGAGGAAAACCCCAAATAGGGAAAACCCACGCAATCAGGTAGGGACTGAAAACCCAATCCACATGCAAGGCTCCAGTCCGGGACTCGCACCGGGGTCCACAGAGGTGAAAGGCAGGGAAAGAAACCACTGAGCCAACCTGAATACCCAACATCATTTTTGTACCCCCAAACAATGCATTATGCATAAATAACATGTGCAGTACATGGGAGTTTTATTAAATCCATGACAGGATTGGTTGGTGAACAACATAGCTGTGTAGAAAAGTTACACTGCTTGACGCAGCTCAAAGTCAGAATCCAAGTTGCCCATAAAGATGGCATCCGTCCAAATTACTAAATTTAAGATTACGTGTGAAAGTCAAGAGCTAAGACTGTCCATTTCTTGAGTAGATCTTTCCAGAACAATGTAATCAACGCACACTTATAAACATTTGTAGCTTTGTAAAGTCAAGAGAAGTCAAGAAAACTGGAGTAAGAGACATCATAAGGACAATAAAACAAGCTAAATGGAGATGGGCTGGACACACTGCCAGAAGAGAAGACAACAGGTGGACAACAAGACTAATGGACTGGCAACCAAGGACAGGGAAAAGGAAAAGAGGTAGACAGAGAAGAAGATGGAGGGATGACATCAAGGAATATGCAGGAACAACATGGACAAGAACAGCAAGAAAGAGAAATGAATGGCATTTCTATGAGGAGGGCTACATCCTACATTGGATGACCACTGCCTAAATGAAATGAAATGAAAGTCAAGAGCTTGAATTCATGTGGCCTGAACCTTCACTGAGGCATATTCCTCCTCTGCCCCTGGTCATTGCCTTGGTACCCATTGAAATGTTCCAGTACAACTTTTTCCTCATAGAGGTGCCCTGGATGATGTGGCCTGAACCTTCACTGAGGCATATTCCTCCTCTGCCCCTGGTCATTGCCTTGGTGCCCATTGAAATGTTCCAGTACAACTTTTTCCTCATAGAGGTGCCCTTTATCAAGAAGAAAATGTCTTGGTGCCCTTGCCCTTTTTAAAAACGAAGCAATTTTAATAATACCTTGAGTTGTTGTTTCTTCTCTAGATCCCATTTCTTAATACAAGCGTCTCTGGATCCACTGAAGAGAAGTTGCTTATGGATAGCGATTGACTGTATACCATCATAATGAGGAGGGTCTAGATTATGCTTAGCTGTTAAACAGCCTGTAGCACCACTTGGGACTTCAAACACCTGTTGAGATATCCAACAAGACAATTAAAGTGTGACCTAACTTACTAAACTTGTAAGCAATTGAAAATTTGCATAAACTTGTAAGCAATTGAGAATTTGCATAAACTTGTAAGCAATTGAAAATTTGCATAAACTTGTAAGCATTTGAGAATTTGCATAAACTTGTAAGCAACTGAGAATTTGCATAAACTTGTAAGCAATTGAGAATTTGCATAAACTTGTAAGCAATTGAGAATTTGCATAAACTTGTAAGCAATTGAGAATTTGCATAAACTTGTAAGCAATTGAGAATTTGCACAAACTTGTAAGCAATTGAGAATTTGCATAAACTTGTAAGCAATTGAGAATTTGCATAAACTTGTAAGCAATTGAGAATTTGCATAAACTTGTAAGCAATTGAGAATTTGCATAAACTTGTAAGCAATTGAGAATTTGCATAAACTTGTAAGCAATTGAGAAGCATGGGAAAAATCTTTGAAGTTGGTAAAGAGTAGATTAGATTAGATTAGATTAGAATTCTTCATTGTCCGCATAACAAATACAGATAATTGTTTTCCATTGGCAATTGGAGGCATTAAAACTATTAAACCGAAAATGTTCATTAAACCGAACAATAAAATGTAGACAGTAAAATCTACGAACAAACAAAAAACGTAAATGTTGAGGTTTGGTTTTCTACTTACCTTGATGTAGTGATCTTTCGAACCAGCATATACATAATCACAATCCTCCTGTGTGTCTACCACAACACACATAATGGCTGCTGATGGTCCACCAAACAGCTTACAAATCGCTTGAAAACTGCAATACATAACAACAATTAAAAGACACAATTTTATAAAATTTTACATGAACTTGTTACGCTTGGCACTCTGTGATAGACAGCAAGACAACTGGTTGATTTGAGAATTAGGTATTATTATAATTATAACCTAAAACATGACCACCCAGCAACCCTTTCATTACTGAATTGTTTTGACAAAAACAGCCGCAGGTGCCCACACTGTTTTTTTTTTAATTTTTAAAATTTTTTTTATGGAAGTCACCAGACACACAAGGCCAGTAAGCCACTCGAGGTGTGGGCTACAAATCAACTGTTTTATCCAGGGGCCGTTGCCACCTACTCCTGGGGCTGAAACAGGGTAACCCCCTTTACAGTCCGTAAGGATGTAGGCTTAGGTATCATCTATCAGAAGCCTGGCTGGTAGAGCAGAAAGCTCTACCTCCCCAACTTTTACAAAGCAATTATGGTTAAGTGCCTTGCTCATGGACACAAGCGTCATGACCGGGACTCGAACCCACACTCCGATGACTCAGCCACCGGAGCTTGAGTCTGACGCACTGACCACTCAGCCACGACACACCACTGTTTAACCACTCAAGTGTGAATTACACATTTTCACACAACAAAAAGTTTTTGTTCAAAGGTCAATTTTAAAAACTCTGTTATTACCTCAAAGATTCAATTTTACAGCAAAATAGGTAACAAAAAATTTCTTATTTATTGAATTTCCTTTCATATAATCCAAAAGTCATTGAGATCGGCCAATACAAGTTCAACCCATGTGAAGTGGTTAAGAGTGAAACTGTGGCGTTTCATGGCTGAGTGGTTCAGCGCAAAGGAAACAAGTTCTGGTGGCGGAGGCATCAGGATGTGGGTTCGAATCCCCGTCATGACACTTTGCTATAATTGCTTCTCTTCACCCAGGGGTAAATGGGTACCTGTGAGGGCAGAGATGGTTCATGTGATTGATTTAGCTTGGTGTGCTACATACTTGGCAACACAGGCTGTATACTCCCCAGGGAGCTGAGATGGTTTAAGAAATGAAATAAATGGCCCAGTGACAACAGGCAATAATATTCCAGCACCACTGTGTGACAGATTTGAGCGCTACATAAGAAGCCACTATTATTCTCAATTAACTTAGCTTTCCAAGTAATTGTAAACTAAACTTACTTGCTTAGCGACCAGACTCTTATGATGTTCCCTGCAGCGGCATATAGTCTGGTTCCGGTATCATTGACAGCAATATCATTAATCTGTGACTCTCCAGTGGGCAATGCAGCACTGCGGTAGAGACTGCTCCCAGCACTGCTGTCTAATACATGCCCAGATGAACTGTGGGTAGATGTAATCATGTCAATACACAACAACACTTTGTAAATTGAGGGGTTTCTAAATGCAAAATGCAAAGCATCATCTTGTTAGACCTTACAAGGTTCTATATAAATGGGTCATATAGTTTAAACATAACTCTACATATTTTTCGTAAAAATCATCACCGACCCCACAAACTGACACACACATAGATACCAGTAAAAAGTAGCAGTCAGAGAAAACGGTGTCAAAAACTGAACTTTTTAAAAACACCACTATCCTTTAAAACTTCAGAGCATTTTCAACTGGTCTTCTCACTGTGGGCTCTTGATGCTTTGACCTTGACGAATACACTACTATTGACCTTTTTACATCCAAAATTAATAATAAAGGAAGAAAGGTACAGATCAGTTTGTGAACCGAAAAAGAAGCAAAACAGACTATTTCTCTTGTCACGAACTGATGCATACATTGTACCAATGTATTACAATGTCACATACAAGGTTTGTACCAGTTCGTAAATCGTTTTTGTTCACATTTGAGTATGGTGCACGCCGTGCATTTCAATGGTAAATGGAACTTGTGCGTCAGTTCATGTAAATGAAGATTGTCACTTTCACGCAAATGATGCCATACATAAACATTGTAATTAAAAAAGTAAAGCTCATGAAGCTTTGAAACTTTATGAAATTGTAAGCCTTGACGAATGTTGTGAAAACACCTAAAAAAACTGGTGGTTTTGTACACAAGGTGTCAGTTCATGGTGTCGGTGACGAACTAATTAGCACTTTGAGACGTGATGTAATAAAGCACTATATTAGAATGGTTATATTATTACATTTTCACGAACTGCCACGTTCCAATGTATTCAGTGTAAACTTGACAGCACTACATGCCATTCATATACAAAGTTTGTGTCAGTTCGTAATTGGAGTATGGTGCACGCAGTGCATTTCAATGGTAAAAGGAACCTGTGTTTCTGTCCGTGAAAACGCAAATTGTCACTTTCGTGCAAATGTTGCCATATAATCATTGTAATTCAAAAAGTAAAGCTCGTGAAGCTTTAAAACTTCTTGACATTGTAGGCCAGGACGAATATTGTATAAACATGTTAAAAAATGGGGAAAAAAACAAGAAAAAAAAAAAGATTTTGTACACGAGGTGTCAGTTCGTGGCGTCGGTGACCAAATAATGAGCACTTTGAGAGGCAGTGTAATAAAACACTATATAAGAAAAGTTATTATTATTACTAGACCTACCTTAATGTCTTAATGCATTTTGCAGGTTCTCTGATATCCCATACGCGTATATAGGCTGTGGAGACACTGAAAACTAGCCCTAGCTTCTCACTGTATCGAACAGTCCCAACATTGTTAGGATGACCAGCAAGGGTGGTCAGTTCTTGACCAGTCTCAAGTTTCCAAACCTTCACTGAGCGATCTGCAAATGAAATCATGTTGGATTGGAACAAATTTAGCATTCGAAGTTAACACTCACTGATCGCAAGATGAGCATGTTTGTTTTTCAAAATAAATGAACAGTTTTTCGAAATGAAAGCTAAATAAAGGTAAGATTATGCAAGACCAATGTGGATTTAAACAGATGCTTTGGATCTCACGAGTCTCCAGACACTTTCAGACAGACGGTTGTGAGAGACCCTTCTCAGAGGACATCACTGTTTTATTGCTTGCCATGCTACATGCCCACGTCAAGCACACATGTAAATAGAGCTGCGCGAACTTTAAACAAAATGTTTTTATTTTTATGGAAGTCGCCAGACACACAAGGCCAGTAAGCCACTCGAGGTGTGGGCTACAAATCAACTGTTTTTTTCCAGGGGCCGTTGCCACCTACTCCTGGGGCTGAAACAGGGTAACCCACTTTACAGTCCGTAAGGATGTAGGCTTGGGTATCATCCATCAGAAGCCTGGCTGGTAGAGCAGAAAGCTCTACCTCCCCAACTTTTACGAAGCAGTTATGGTTAAGTGCCTTGCTCAAGGACACAAATGTCATGAGCGGGACTCGAACCCACACTCCGATGACTCAGCCACCAGAGCTTGAGTCCGACGCACTAACCACTCGGCCACGACACGCCATGAAACCCAATGCTGGTTGGCACTACGCATATAAAAATAATAGTTGTAATTTGGGAGGCTAATCATCCTTACTGGCTGGAAGCTGAGAAGCTTAATTGCGAAGGGAGCGACTACAGGCCTCAAACTTTGTGTTCGAAAGGGCACGGCAATATTTGCCTTGCTTTTTTCTAGAGTTTGAAGGGCATCACGGCAATTTTGTGGAATTTGGGGGGCACGAAGGCAAAAACCAAATTTTTAACGAGACTTTACGTTGCATAATGATTTACTGACTCCACGCTGTGGTGTAAGTGATGCGAATTTCATTAATCACTCTTCGCCGATTTGCACACAGGATGAGCCATTGTACACTGACAACAAATGTCATGCCACTTGAGGGAAACTTGCTATGAACACACACAGAGCGCCACTTTAATTGGGACTCCTTACGCAGGGTTCCACCTAAGCGCTGGTCCGCTGGCCAAATTCCAGTTGAAACGGCGGTGGACCAGCTGAAAAAAATTTCCCAAGTGGTTCGGCCGACCTGTCAAAAATATACGCAACGGTATTTCAGAATTATGACGATTTATTTTTATTTTATTTTTTATCTGAGGAGGCCACCCTTTTAAAAACTGCAAGTAAATTATGACCAATAATTATTTTCAACATGCGGAGCATTCGAGTTTCCTCATGGATTGAGGCAGTGCACACAGTACACTGCAAAATCAGCCAATAGGAAAATTTGTTACTCACAAGGTAGAAATTCAACAGCCAATAGGAAAATTTGTTTCGTGATATTTAAATTAGACAGTCTAGTCTGTGTCTGGTTTTGACCTCCATTGATAGATCGCCAATGTACTGTGTGGCATGGCTATGCACAGTGAACTGGTTTGCAACCAGACTGCATGCTTGTTTGACTCACACATGTAGATTGTTTGTTGTCAAGAAGTAAACAACGACTGAGTGACGGTAATTTGGGGTTTTACGACTAAAGTGGTGCCTCCCGCTTGCAAAGTAAGAAATAACTGTGGTCTGGATACAACTGCAGTTTACTCATGTTACATTGACAATGGTTTACATACGTAACACTGACCATGGTTACTCACATAATCTTGACCATGGGTACTCACGTTACATTGACCAGTTACTAACATTACATTGACATGGTTACTCACGTAACAATGACCATGGTTATTCACGTTACTTTGATAATAGTTATGTAAGACTGACAATGGTTACGTTAAAATTTAGCAGAGGTATCAGAAATATTGCGTTCTTAAAGTTTCTAATGCCTTGATAAGATGAAATCTACTACTACAATAAATAATAAAAATGACAACATAACAATCCGTGAAAATCATTCAGAAAGAAAGATTTCTGATACCCTTTGCCATGGTAACGTGAGTAACCAAGGAATGAAGTCATATCAAGTTTCTTTATAGTCTCACCTTTGGAGCCACTGAATAAGAGGTCATCTGTAGCTTGTACTGATAGTACAGCCTTAGTGTGGCCTTCTGCCGTGTAGGAACAAACCAATGGCTGTTTTCCTTGAGTTTTGATTGCCACTGGGTTGATTATCCCTCTAGAAAACACAAAACAAAGTCCATTTAACAGAGATTACATTAACTTTATCACAGCTTTGAGCAAGTTCGATCATTGACCAATGGTTAACTAGCGGTTGGTTAGTGATGTACGTAGTGCATGCGCACTGAAGTTGAAGTACGAACGACTCTAGTCATGTCACGTTTACGCAACCACGAGAAAATGGCGAAAATGGCGAAAATAATCACTTTTCTGATGACTGGTCCCCTCTGCACTGTGCTTATGTAAATGCTATTGGTAACCAGCGATGCCACCAACCTCCATAGGCTGATTGCTAATAGTGAACTAGACTAGTCCAACCATCATCAACTAGCATGAGTTCCATCAGAGTTAGTTGAACTGGTTAACTGTGGTCCTTGATCGAACTTACTCATTTTTGTTGTTGTAAGTAGTCAACTGACTGGTTACATAATCTTTTTCTACAACCAAAGGCACTTCTAGTTGCCCTTCTAAAATTTAATCAATATAAATATTATTTACTTTGATTAAATTCTCGTAACTTTAAAGAGGATGGGCCACGCTAGAAGTCTCTTATTAAAAAAAAAAGTTTTACATCCCTAAATACACCTATATCTACCACGAAAAAACGGTGACAGAATTATACAATGCGTGGTTATTCGTTTACAAAGGCAGTTTCTGAGCCTCTTTTCATCCCCCCCTCGAGCCGAATTCAGAACAGCAGCAGTCGGTGCCTGAAAGTTGTCTCCAGAAATTCTAAAGAATAGTGACGTCGCAGGAAGTACTCCTCTGTCAAACGTCTGTTTGTTGTTACTCAATGAAGCATTGCTCAGTGCAGACCATCCTGGGATTCAGTACTTCCAGTGACGTCATGATTTGTTTGCTGCCCTCATTTCCGGGATTTTGATAAATTTAGGCGGCAGGCTAGTTAAAGGAGTAAAAACTCCCTGCAAATATCACTTCTTTCGTCAATTTAATGTCACAAAAGAGAAGTTTGTCCGATGCAATAATTATAGAAAGCACAAAACTAAACAACAACATCAACATCAATCACCATGGCCCATCCTCTTTGAGATTCAGAGCATTTACCTTTGGCATTAAAACTTTAAAATAAAATACCAGAATTTCTACAGATTTATATTATTTTCTTTGATTAAACTCCCACCACTGTAAGATTCAGAGCATTGGGAGCCGTTAGTGGGCGCCCCAGTAACCGGTCCTTTTCTATTGCTCTCATAATAGAAAAGGACCGGTTACTGGGGCGCCCTCTAACATCTCAAATGTCTCCCATTGCCTTGGACATTCAAAACTCAAAATAAAATACCAGAATTTTTTTAACAACTAGGTTTTCAAAAGGGTACATTAGGTTTTACTAGGTGGTGTATACAAGATCTTGCAGTAAGTTTGCACCCAAACAAAATATCAAAATGCATGCACTGATAGACCTGTAAATATCTTTGAAGAGGCACGGCCATTTTGAATTTACAAAGGATACTTCCATTAAAAAACTCGAGTTTATTTGAACATTTAGCAAGAGTGCTGAGGATATGACAAGTGTAAATAAAAGCCAAAAGTTCCATGATATTTCAGGACTGATTACAAATATACATGAAAATAAAAGTAAATAGAAACATGCAAATATAACACGAAAACCAGACAAAACCTTGCACCATCTAAAGGTAATGTATATGTGATGTATATTTTGACAAAAAACCTACAATGTACAAGTACACAATGTATATGGCACAAATAAATTTGTGGAGTTACTTGCCCAATGTTAAAATTACTGGACTCCGTTCAGTGGTCCAGTGGGTATTAATAGTGGAATGCACATACACCAACAAATGACAATTTTTTTTTAATTTTTTAAAAATTTTTATATGTAATTTGCCCATCACAAGGCCCAAAGGCCACTCGAGGTGTGGGCTACTTTTTTTGAAGGGATAGAAACCTGCCCCAATGCGCAGGAACAAGACATGGCGAGATATAAATACAAGTCTCTTCACAGCACAGCTAAGAACAGGGAGGGGTAAATGAATCCGTTGCAAGACAAACATAACTGCCTTTTCCCCTACTTGAAGCAATTATAGTTAAGTGTCTTGCTCAAGGATACAAGTGTCATGACCGGGATTCGAACCCACATCCTGACGACTTAGCCACCAGAACTTGAGTCCGATGCACTAAACTGCTCTGCCACGATACGCCACACAAACAGTTCACAGTACATGCACATGTATAAGTTGTATATACAAGATAAATACAAATGAAAGCAAAGGAACACAACAATTGGAAGGGAAAATATCCAATGAGACAATAAACAAACCTACCCATCATCTTCCTCAGATTGTTTACTAGAGTTTGGAAAGCAAATAACCATTGTGAAAAATAGAGTATCATGAAGAAACTACGCACATTTTCTCTACTTCTGATAATTATGATCCTCAAACAGATAAATCTGCTTCACTACATGACACACTCGGATGACAAACTAAAGGGCCGGACATTAAAATCACAAACAATAGTTTTAAGCAGTTTGCATCGTGGATCTTCCATTTCTTCTGTACCATCCTTGCGGGATTATTTTCTCAGAATTGCCGTAATCATTTTTCTTTAAGAATACCGCTGGAATAAAGAAACCATGACTAACCAAAGTCAAGAGAACAAAGATTCTCATTGAAGCACCGGAATTTGTTGTTACGATATTGAGAAAATGTCAGATTCATATACCGTGAATTGCAAAACCTCGGCAGTGAGACACGGCCAAGAATTGGCCTTAAGATCGGAACCAAGGCTTGAATCTTGGTTCACTTGGACTTACCCTTCATTGAGTTATAAAATTCAATACATTTATTATTCATCATGATATAAAACATTTCGTCAAGGCAAGTCTACTTTTCGGGTTCTACAAGTCATCTTGGCAAGATAAATAATCAGACTGCTTACACAGTAGTTTCCACCTTTCATTAAAATGCGTAAGGAGACAAAAGTGATGATTGAAAATAATCATTTATGTAACAGGAAATACAAACCTTCCATTACGTGAAGCTGCTGGAGAGTTGTTCTGAGTTAGTCGAGAAAACACATTATCACTCCTGGTTTTATTAGGTGGTGGTGAGCTTGGAGGTGAAGGGTCGGGGGTATGCTCGCTGTGCATGGTAAACAAAATATATCATGTGATAGTTATTTGATATTAGCAAAATATACTAAGGGAATAAAGGTGCGATGAAGAGGTTTTCAACTATTGTTTAAAACCGATGAGGGGCCTGATGGGCAATTATCGGCCACCAGGACCCTTGGATGTTTTAAACAATAGTTAAAAACCGATTCAGCACACCTTTATTCCCATTCATAAATGCCCTTTTCGATAAAAACCGTAATAATGCAGAAAAATATGTGAAACTTTTCTGTTTTTTGAACTGAGTTATTTTTCATTTCTTGCCACGTCCTCAGGCTCCATTTCGCAAAGGGTCAACGCTCATACGATTGTGCATACGCGTGCGCAATATTCGACTTTACATTGAGTACCGCTGTGTATTGATTGGGCTACGCGTAAATTAGCACCCGCGTAAGCTAGTGCGCCAACATGCATGTGGCTATAATGAGCGCAGAACGCGCCTTCACAGCTCCAGCTATGTCTATATCATCCGTTTAAAACCGGTCTTAACAGTCATGTGACCACCTTTCAACCAATAGGACTGCCCAAATTGTCCCAAACTGACTGAGGTATTTATGAATATTTGATAACTGCATATTTTTATAATTAGATAATAGATTTGATATTTAAGATGCATTGTCTGATTTTGGGCCAAAGGCTAAAAAATTCAATTTCCTTGAGCAAACGAATTCAAAAAATTTAATTGATTGTGTAACGAAAAATATAAAAAACAGAGAATTCTGATATCAGGAATTCGAGATAAAACACTTTAAAATTTCCACGGGCATTTGCAGACTTCAATTGATTGGTTTTCCAGCGGCCAATCAGAAGAATCTGCAAGATAATGAATATTCATGAATCTTGTGACCTTTTTTTAATATAAGCAATTTGCAAGTTAAATCAATTTTTGACCCCCAAATCGGCCTGAAATATACTAATTGATATCTGTATAATTTGTTAATAGACCAATCCATTAAGCCCCGCCCCCTAACATGTTAACTAATCACAGCCTTGGGTACGCCACTGAAAGTCCGACAAAAGTCTGACACGTTAAAAAAGCTATTGGAAAATGTAAACATGCGTGCGCGTACTTACAGCGCGCATTATGTCGTGCAGTGTGGCATTGAAGAGACGCACATTGTGCAGCGATGATGCAGCCAATGCTGTGATTGGTCAATATGTTTAGTGGGTGTGGCTTGATGGATCGGTCTATTAGATAATAGATTTTACATTAAGTAACAGTATGTATTGATTGCTGTGATACATGCGTTAGTTAATCGTAGATAAAAACCCTCCCACAAGGTACATGTACCCCTTCAACACTAATGGACACATCTTATTATATTCTTTGTCCTACCCCCACCCCCACCCCAACACTTCATCCATCTCATACTCCATGATATCCTAAGCTGGACCATACCACATATCCTACAGGGGATCAGTGACTTGGTCAGGAGGGGGAGCGACAAAATCTAGCCCAATGCCTTTGTGTAGAAAATCGGTATATCAATTGTCACAGGAACATGTCTCCGTGGATGTTACCCGATGCTAAAATGGAACCATATGTTGAGTTAGAGAGTAGATTCTTATCTTTTGATGTATTGCCGACACTAAATTTGGTCATGCCAACTCCCCTCCCCCCCCAGCCCCCACAAAAAGTTTCCAGACATTCTGTCTCAACTTGGTAAACACGTGACCGCAAATGCTGACAAGGTCACAAGGTCACATGGGGGTAAAAGGTACAGCATTTAAAGGTGTTAAACAACTCATACTATCCTATTGGTAAGTGTTTTTGGAGTCCTTAGTGCAATGTATTTAGATGGTATACAATCGTACATGAACATTTGTTACAATGTACTTCCTGCTCCAAAATGTCATCACTTACCAACAGGATACCAGTGAAACACTACCATGTGATCACGTTTCCACCAATCGGAATGCATAGACTCTCCAAAGTATTTATAAATGTCAATTTCAGTCACTAAACTGACTTGGTACATCATCAACATCATCATCAAATCTATTGGTCAATATAGACCGTTCCAGCCTGTCAATCAAACTGTGCACTTTGACCAATTGGATCACACCTTTTGGTCATGTGACCTCGGGAAATCTCGGTCACATGTGCAGCGTAAACGTACACAAACTAAGGTGTGTGGGCGGGGCTTGTTGCCAAAGCCGGAACGGTCTAACGGTGCGTAGACCAGCTCTATAACCCATTTGAATTATGGTGGACACAATGCTATGACACTGTTAGGTTTGGGTAAAGTTGTCTGCAAACACCCAAACCAAACAGTGCATTCCTATGGTGTCCGCCATTTATTGAATCTAACTTACACTGAGCCAGTTGGAGTGGAAGTGAGTGGTTGTGGGGCAAGAATGTTATGCAATTTCCTTCTGAGTAATGGAGATGAGGTGTCTAGGCGCGGACCAGATCTGAAATTAAAACAGAAGAAAACACTGAAGCACTATAATATGATACTACATATTATGCTCACATACATATAAAGCAAGTTGGAGTGTGCACATTTGGTCGAACTGTGGTTGACCACTGACTAGCAATGCACATGCTCAGTGACGTATAACCTTGAACGACCCGTTAGGTGGTCTAGTTTAAACACAATTCTTTGTCTGCACTGATACGTGCACTTCCATGACTTTCTGCCATTCTGCAGTAGCGTCACTGGTTCCCTTCTGCGCTTCAGACAGGTTGACATGAAACAAGGCTACCGGGACCAGGGAAGAAACCAAGGTCCTGAGGCTGGTTCCAAATGGTCGACCACAGCAGTCAACCAATGGTCGACCAGCCTGGGTTCGGGTCAAGATGGTCGACCTTTAGTTAACCATAGTGCGCACTCGAACTTGCTCATAGTTATGTCAGCGCAATGTTATAACTAGGGAATAACAGTATGCGGACTGTCTTAACTGGTTGGTAATGATGAAAACAAATCCCATTTGACCTCTGACCCAACTCATGTGATGTCATCACTCACGAAAAATCTTGAATATGCTAAGTAAGGTTCTAAGTTACTGTGCAGTATTTTAGATGTGCACTGTATCTTCACATTTAACTCGCCAAATGACGTACCACGCATAGACTGTGTGACGTAATTTTGTGTTCTTCTTTTATGCAAGTCACACATCACAAGGCCCCAAGGCCACTTGAGGTGTGGGCTACAGAAGGGATAGAAACCTGCCCCAATGCACAGAAACAAGACATGGTGAGATATAAAAGCAAGTTTCTTCACAGCACAGCTAAGAACAGGGAGGGGTAAATGACTCCGTTGTGAGACAAACATAACTGCCTCTTCCCCTATTTGGAACAATTATAGTTAAGTGTCTTGCTCAAGGGCACAAGTGTCATGACCGGGATTCGAACCCACATCCTGATGACTTAGCCACCAGAACTCAAGTCCGATGCACTAAACCTGTCGACCACGACACGCTACAAAGGAGGAGTCTTCATGCACTATTCTCTACTCACTTTTCCCTCCTGGCTGAGGTGAGTCTTGGAGGAGGTAAGATGATCGTCTCCGCTGAATGACTTGAATCATCTCCTGAGTGTTCACTAGACTCTATCAGAGGAAGGAGCAGGGTTGGCTCAGCAGAGTCCTTTGTTCCTGCATACAGCAGCTCTTCTTGGGTAGCTGTGCGGCGCCTTGCCTGGTAGGAAGATTGGAAAGTGGTACTTTAAGAAGACTGTTTCTGAATTATCAGCTGCGGATACAACTGGATCACCCCATTAAGGCTGTGTCCGAATTGGTAGCTACGGCTGCATCGCAGTGTCATCATACACTTAAGTATAGGACATCCTTAGCAACAGGCATAGCTGTAGTCGCCAATTCGGATACGGCCTAACATGCATTGAAGCATATTCTGCACTAAGCAACGTTAAGTTCGTGTCTCAATAGACCGATCCATTAAGCCCCGCCTACCTTAGCAACTGCCTAGCAACAGCACATCAAGTGACTTTCTTGCTACGATTGCAGCGGTGGTTCGGTTGCGAACACACACACTGAGACATACACGTACATGGTTTTCATGACAGTATGGATTAATCATTTAGTTTCGTGGCCTTTTGATCAGTGCCTTGAGTCCAAAGAACAATGCAGAAAGGACCACTGTTAAACCACTTTTACACATTTGTACAGGGACCACTGCTGTGGGATTAGCACCGCCAGAAATATGAACAAATTGAAACAAAACTAAAATCAGTAGAGTTGTGTGTCAGAACAATGGTGGCGGTTTGTTTACTTTTCTAACGGGATTTTAACGCGTCGGACATTTGTCTGACTTTCAGTGGCGTTGTCAAGGCAGTGATTGGTCAATACGTTTGTAGGCGGGGCTTCATGGATCGGTCTATTGGTGGCTATAGGGCTATGGCTGGATCACCGCGTCATGATGTGTTGAAGTGTATAGGACATCCTTAGCAACAGTTGATACGGCCCAACATGCAATGAAGCAACTTCAAAAGCGCTTTTCTCAAAATGCTGTTTTGCTGCTGCGTATGCGGATTCGTATGTCACATGGTTCGGGACAAGCTTTTCCTAGTTACCTAAGAGACTGCAAATACTCATATACACTTGTAAGCAAATGTAAATGTGTAATGGAACTGTTCAGTGTTTAAAAAGGAATCCCACACTCCCACCGTAAAAACAAAACAAAAAAGTGATAAACATGTACATGTAAGTCTCTTCACTTTGCAAAACACAAACAAAAATTTCAGTAAAAATGACTGTTTTGGAAAGAGAAAATGCCCAACCTCAAAACAAATCACCACAAGATTGTCTGTGTTTAATAAAGGAATCCCACACTGCACGGGTACGTAGCAAGAGCATTTTTCATTGGGAGGGTATAAAGAAGCCAATTTACTGAGTGGCAATTTGTTTTGGGGGTGTTCAGAAGTCAGTTTGCCGACCCGCCAACTACCACTGTTCACCGTACTATTTGAAGAACAACTAGCACACCCAAACATGCCAAAACGCAACCCCATTGCATTTAACAATGTCTTATCAAGAAACCCTTGTTTACACATTGGAATGATTATGACCGAGTTTTAGTCTGGAGGTCCTTGCTCTATTTGATTTGATACTTCATTTGCCGACTGAGAAAAACTATTGGGGGTGTCCCACCCACCTACAACCCCCAGTTGCTACACCCCTACCACACTCCCACCAAATAGACCTTTATCATGGTGCGGCCATCTTGATTTTCTCCCATTCAAACCAATGTAACCAAAACAAGGCTGAAAGGGCAAATAGTCTGGTTCCTTTGTATACAATGAATATTAGCATATATTACTGTTATTAGATACAGGGAACATGAACAAGATGGTTGCAGCACGATAAAGGTCGATACCAAAACAACACAGAAAAAGAGTGGAATTCAAATAAAGGAAGACTTCAAAATGTCTGCTTACCTTATCCCTTGTTGTCCGTACCGGAATTTGAGAAGCAGGAATTGCGGGTAGTTGGTGGTAATCAAAAGTAGGTAACGAACCAGTGTTAGCATGATTCTGCAATGCATTCTGGGTACTAGCACTGCATCCACCAATCACAAATCAGCACACACGAGAACGACATGCAGGCACAACGAAATATGGGATAAACGGGAGAGAAAAGTAAAAAAACACCATACATGTGGTTATTTGGTGGAACTGTCATGCAGACAAAACACTACACAATCCACACGTTCAACATAATCAGTTAACTACATCCACACATCAACTCAAGTACATTCAACTGAAAGAATAACACACCATACACTTGTTATTTGGTAGATTTCTCATGCCCAAAAACTGCTGACCAATCCATTCATCATCCAATCAGTCAACACAATCGACTCATTCTCAACTACATGTAACTATATCCACACCATAGAGTTATATGTAAGAACTGGAGGGTTGCACGGAACTCCACTGACCCACCATGGGCAGAAATTCCCATGGGTCAATTGCATACGAATGTCCACTTAGAAAATGTTTGCTGTGTTAACTGATGAGTGACCAGTATACAGTTGTTGTCTGCTGTGATGTGGTCCGTGCTGTTTTGGACACCCGAGGGGGCAGATGGCACCCGAGGCGAAGCCGAGGGTACCATTGGCCCCCCGAGGGTGTCCAAAACAGCATGGACCACATCACAGCAGACAACGATTGTTTTGTTATACCATGGTATTAGATTGCAGGATTGTTAAAAAGGCCTTTACCGACATAGTCTGCAGACGACAATATTCAATTCAACAAAAATACGTCGATTACAAATTGTTTATCAACCAAACTGTATCAACTGGTCCCTATCGCGAGCATCATATTGAAAGTACAGTAGCGTGCATAGTACCAGTGGTTGCATAGCAACCTCTTTCTCAGGTAGTACCGCTATTGTGGTTGTACAGATTAGAGGGCACGATGAAATAATGTTCTGAGAACGATCTAGGTAATGGACGCGGGCATCATGACCTACCTCTTTCTCGGGTGTATTGCTAACTTCAATATACATATCAATGGGTACGATGAAATGAATTTTCTGAGGACGATCTAGGTAAAGGACCCCGACAACATCACTTTTTTGGGAAGATGAAATTTTGTATTATGTCACGTGATTGGTTCTCGACCAAATTAAAATTCACAATCTAATACCATGGTATAACAATGTAATATGATTGGTCAGTGCCCTTTTCTCAATGGTCGAAAATACTTCGTGTCGGGCCATGTCGCATAGTTTTGTATACCCTCTAGTTCTTTAAGATTACTCTATGATCCACGCCCAAATAAAAAATAGATAATGCAGGGTGGACAAGAAAAATTAGTTGACATTCTCCCAAACTATCTAAGACTCTGCATTTAAAACTTTCATAAACCTTCATAAATTTACAAGGCAAAAACACTTAGGTTTTTCTGTACAATCATCATTTTTATTTCTTAATTTAATTTACTTTTGTAGTGTTAATGAAGAGGTAACGGCAAATCTTTATTGAGGTATTTTACATCATTTGGTCCTGCACCAATTACAGTGTATAGATCACTATAGACAACTTTTGCATGGAATACAGTTATATGGGGATGCACCCGTTAAAACCCTACCCTCAGCGCATCTCCATTAATCAAAAACTTTGCTGGATCCAGGAGGTTAAAATTTTGTCCACCCTGTCTTTAAGGTCAATAACCCACCCTGCAAGCCCAAAGCCATTATAAATCACTGTGGGGGTGAATTGGAGTGCCAGTCAAGACTTGTGTTATTTAAGATCCACGTGCCGCACAAGCTGTTTTTCACAAATTGCATACCGCCCTGTGCCAAGGATCCTTAGCACAAGGTCAATCAATTACTACATTGAGACAGGTGGCTGCTGTCTTTCAACACTCCTTACTCTGCAGTGGTTAGGGTCTGGCCAATAGGAGTCTACAGGCTTGTGGGGTATACCAGGGGTGAGGATTACATGGAATCTTGGCCTTATTGGCCCATTGAAAAAAAATAATGACCATATTTGGTAAAAATTGGATTATATTTTACCTCTCGGCTGACGCAAGGGTTAAGCAGTGGACACTGTGAAAGCAGGTGCATGCTGGTCTATTTATCGACAAAATTTTCGATATCTAGACCAGCATGCACCTGCTTCCATGGCTAAATGTGTGTGTCCCCATATAACTGTATTGCGCGTAAACAGTATTTGCGAAGTTGTCTATTGAATTAAGCAAGTGTGACTCAAGCTCTGGTGTTTTTGACCAGCAGAGTGTGGGTTCGACTCCCGGTCGTGACACTTGTGCCCTTAAGCAAGACACTTAACCATTATTGCTGCGTCCTTCGGATGGGACGTAAAGCTTAAGGTCCCGTGTGTTGTGTAAAATGCACGTAAAAGAACCCAGTGTACTTATCGAAAAGAGAAGGGGTTCGCCCCGGTGTTCCTGGTTTGATCGGCTGCAGATTACGCCACAGCACCTTGTAAACCGTTACATGGTGCTATGTAAAGGAATAGGTCTCATACTTCAAAAAGGAACTCTGAATACCTTGCTGGAAAAATACTCTAATGAAATGGCACTAATATAAAAGCCCAGTGTATGAATGTTTGTATGTATAGAGTATCAATCAATCAATCAATCAATCAATCAATCAATCAATCAATCAATCAATCAATCAATCAATCAATCAATCAATCAATCAATCAATCAATCAATCAATCAATCAATCAATCAATGGCTGAAGGTCCTCCATCAACACAGGCCCAAACCTTGAGTAAATAATTAATCAAAGTGGCGTGTCAGTGCCGGGCAGTCAAAACCGGTGGACTCAAGCTCTGGTGTTCTGATCAGCAGAGTGTGGGTTCGAGTCCTGGTCATGGCAATGGTTGCTGGATGCGCCAAAGCACCTTGTACACTCTTATAAGGTGCTACAAAAATGGGTCCCATACATGCAATTCGAAAACTACAAAACCGCTCTCAAAAATACTAAGCACCTAATTGTTGGAAGATATATGCACTATATCATAAGACTCCGGTATTATTATTAAAAAGCATTCCCCATTTACTTAATTTGATGGCCTAATCTTTCTTACTTCCCCTCCATTTTTTCCAGGAGGGAGGGGCAGGGAAAAGGTGTGGGGGAGGTGAAAAGTGGGAGGAGAATACCCTTTTCCATGATCCCTTCCGATGTACTTGTATATCTTATTTTCTTCTGAGTGCATGTACATGTTAGAATATGTTTGTATTTTGTCTGTTCTATAATGAATTTGTGGCGTGTCGTGGCCGAGTGGTTAGTGCGCCGGACTCAAGCTCTGTTGGCTGAGTCATCGGAGTGTGGGTTCGAGTCCCGGTCATGACACTTGTGTCCTTGAGCAAGGCACTTTACCATAATTGCTCTGTAAAAGTTGGGGAGGTAGAGCCTTCTACTCTACCAGCCAGGCTTCTGATAGATGATACCCAAGCCTACATCCTTACGGACTGTAAAGGGGGTTACCCTGTTTCAGCCCCAGGAGTAGGTGGCAACGGCCCCTGGAAAAAACAGTTGATTTGTAGCCCACACCTCGAGTGGCTTACAGGCCTTGTGTGTCTGGCGACTTCCATAAAAAAATATAAAAAATAATAATGTATATTTTGATCCAAAGCTAGCTTTATCTTCAGTTGTGTTGACTGAATGTTGTTATACTAGTTTAAACATTTTTATATGACATCTGCTATCCGTTTGTAAGTGTGACCTCCACTGTAAGCCACGCCCACTTCAAACAAACTGGCTCCACTGATTACCAGAAGCCGTTGCAATGAGCTAGTTTTCATTTGATGGTCTACCCAAGAAAAGTTGGACTTGGATTTGTTATTTCTTTAACCAGTTGGCACCAGATGACGTGAATAAACGCAAAAGTTTCCCCTGTCTGGAAATGGAAGCCACGTAAAGACGCCATTATGTAATTTCGGACCACCGGACCAAAGGTCACCAGGTCATTCAACTGTGGAGCGTGCACAGACCATACACACACTGTCTAATGCTTCGGTTCACCCACACAAGGACAAAAAAGGTCTTGAATATACTCAAATTTTGTGGCCATTGAGAGGCGGTTTTTGTGTAATCCCCGATTACGGACCTTTGTCCTTTTGTTCCAAGAAGGGGATTACGAGGCATCGAGAGGCTTCCACCATTGCTTATTCATTGTACTTCGGCTCAATGGAGGTAAGTCAGAGTGGGCCGGCAATCGAGCCATGGTTCGGTGTTGAGTTCCACTCCAATGCCAATGTTTTGTAGAAACTAGTTTTTGATGGTTTCCACCAAAGTGGCCAGGCATAAAATGTTCATGTTCGTTGTATTGTGTACTTAATGAAAACTAGAGAGTGAAAATTATTATTTACTTCCAAAAAACAATGACTTGTATGTACACTGTACTCTCCCTTACAGTGTGTATTAATTACAGATGTAAATTAAAAGTGAGCAAAGAAAATTTGACTGATGCCGAAGTCAAACCCAACTGAGCTAACCAGCCTTATGTGGGTTGTCGGTCCTATGCAATACCAAACCTCATTGCTTGGCTGGGGACCAGTCAGAAGCCAAACCATATCTGCCGATAAGCCAGGGATGGGTACCAGGTGTGATACAATCTGGTAACCGACAGCATTTGTTATTTACAAATGTATATATACACCTAAACTGATCACTGCCAACTGTTTTAAAAAATCATACAATATTTGTGCACAGACAAACTAGCATACGGAACATTACGTACCTACATGACTTCCATGCAACATTTATAACATTTGTAAAATTTACAAACTATATATTCTGTCAATCAATATTGAAAAATGTTCATTAAAATTGTGTATTACTATCAAGGTTAGGAATTTCAGATGAAGGAGAAAGCTTCAACTTTCTTGCGTGTATACAGGAAATTTTAAATTTAAAAGGAACAATTTAAAAGGCACTACTAGAGAGGCTTTCAAGTTTACCTTGCTAAAGGTCAACTCAGTCCGAGTAATTTGGGACAGAGTTAACTTGGACAAAGGTCAACTTAGTCCGAGTAAATTTGGCCTGAAGTTAATCAGGCCAGAGGTCAACTCGGTCCGAGTAATTTTGGTCAGAGTTAACTTGGGCAAATGTTAACTCAGTCCGAGTAAATTTGGTCTGAAGTTAATCGGGCCAAAGGTCAACTCAGTCCGAGTAATTTGGGTCAGAGTTAACTTGGGCAAATGTTAACTCAGTACGAGTAAATTTGATCTGAAGTTAATCAGGCCAAAGGTCAACTTAGTCCGAGTAATTTAGGTCAGTTAACTTGGGCAAAGGTCAACTCGGTCTGAGTAAATTTGGTCTGAAGTTAATCAGGCCAAAGGTCAACTCAGTCCGAGTAATTCGGTCAGAGTTGACTTGGGCAAAGGTCAACTCACTCCGAGTAAATTTGGTCTGAAGTTAATCAGGCCAGAGGTCAACTCATTCTGAGTAATTTCGGTCCAAAATTCACTGGGCCAGAGGTCAACTCAGTCCAATTTCGGTCTGAAGTTCACTCAGGGAAAAGTCAAATCAGTTTCAGCCACTTTTTTGAGGACAAAACACAATTTTTCAAGTAATTTGATGCACCATTTGAAACCATTCACTAATGTGGTTTTGAATGGTGAGATAACTTTGTAGTGTTTGATTCCCGAAGTGGGTTTGATCGGTAGGTAAGCTGATACAAAGCCTTGTGAGGATTATTCCAAACGGTAGTACAGCTGTGGTGAATCAATGGACCCTCTATGCTATGAATGGTTTTGAATGGTAGTACAGCTTCATATCAACACTGTTTAGCAACAGCAACCTGAGCAATGGGGAAACACGAGAGTTGGAGCTTTGAATGGTTTTGAATGGTCTAGCAGTAGGAGGGTTAATCTCTCTCTGAGTATTCAGTGCAGGTTCATTTCTGAGATCTATACAGTACATGTATGTACACCTTAAGATAAAGTGAGTAGCTTAACTTCTCTATGAAGTTCATTAATAAGGAGTCCATGGTACATAACCAAATCAAGAAAACCCCCAATAGTAATAAAAATAAAAGTTGATTTACTTCTTAATTGTGACCAGCATTTTCAGAGCCTGAAACGTAAGTAATAAGAAAACCACAAAACCTATGATGATTGCAGAGAACCAACTATCAGATTGGAATATTCAAATCGGATTAACCAAGGATAATCCAGATTATCAATCCATCCCAGTATTTGAAGTGTCAGATTGTAATAGAAAGTTTGAAGCCAGGTCAACAATTTTAATTGTATGTTATAATACAGTATGATTATCGTAATTTTTGTAAAAACAAAGTTGATAATTTTGAAAAGTTAATAATTATCATTCGATTAGCCAAACAAATCACGTTTGAATTATTTGTTATTTTTGACGGAGGGAATTTGCATATTTTTAAATTGTTATGTATGCATAAAATATTGTTATTTATTACAAAATTGCATTATCAATAAGTGTTCATTTGTTCATTGTTTACAAAATCATTCATTTTTGCCAGTATGAACAGAAAGTTTTCAGCGACGTCAACAATTTTGGTCGTGTGTTATGTAAAGTATATCAAAATTTATAAAAACATATTAATTTAATAAATAAAATCAAACAGTTAACAATGAGCATCCATTAAGCCAAAGCAAATCAAGTTTGAAATAGAAGTTTTTATAATCGAGAGACAGTTTGGATGGGGAGGGGAAAGTCATTTTTTTAAATGTGTTAATTTTTTTATAAATGTGTTTATTTATTTGTTATTTTAAATTGAATTGTTATTATAATTTGTTTGTTTATTATTGTTATTCAAAATCATCCATTGAACACAATTAAGTATTCAACAAAGTATTTTTACGATAAAGAACCAGAGGAGACATGTAGTTGACCCCAAATAAAAATGTTGTGACAATAACAAGTAAATGCAGAATTTTGTTCCGCCCAAAACACAATCATCCAAATCGATATCAATACAGAAATAAATGAACATATTTATCAAATGATTATTTGATTCAAAGAAAGAATAGCTTGAAATAAATGAAATCAGAAGAAACATACCACACAGGCAGAGATTAGAAAAATCAAGTTATTTATAAATGTAGGTTTGTTTCAGGAAATGTAGAGGATAAATGGAAGGAGGATCATTCATAGAACAAGACGTTAACAAAGCAGTTCATTTTCAGGAAAACAAACCATTTGAAAAAAAAAAAAAAATTGACAGAAAGATATAAACAAACAGATAAGTACACAAACAAACAACACCAAAAACATTAATAGAAGAAAGACATATAACAAAATGAAAATAACAAAACCAATGGACAAGAGACGTAAATTGCCAAACAAAGAAATAAACAAACAAACAAAAAGACAAACAAACAAAAAGACAAACAAACAACATTAAAACAATAATAGAAGACAGATTCATACCAAAATGAAAATAAAACATTGGAGAAGAGACACAAATTGACAGGAAGAGTTAAACAAACAAATAAATGGACAAACAAACATCAAAAACAAGTACAGAAGATAGATTCATAACAAAATGAAAATAACAAAGCCAATGGACAAGAGACGTAAATTGACAGGAAGAAATAAACAAACAAACAAAAAGACAAACAAACAACATTAAAACAATAATAGAAGACAGATTCATACCAAAATGAAAATAAAACATTGGAGAAGAGACACAAATTGACAGGAAGAGTTAAACAAACAAATAAATGGACAAACAAACATCAAAAACAAGTACAGAAGATAGATTCATAACAAAATGAAAATAACAAATGAACAAGCATGAAAAGACAACAAACAGGATAGACAGAGAGAAAGAAAGACATGAATAAGAAAAGAAAAAAGATATAAGAACAGTCGATAATGAATAATAAGAACAAACAGGAACACAACCAGGAAGGATTTAAAATAAATATGGACCAGGGAAGAAGCAGAAAAAGCAAGGAAAGAAAAAGAAAAATGAATTAAAAACCCAGCAATAAGAAGCCAATGGACTGAGGTCATATTACAACATTTGACTTTTTACTCTTTTCATATAATTTTCTTGAAATGTATTTTCTCAGATAAATGTAAGTGAATCAAAATTTCTGTAAAGTCTAAAAAACTGACTGTCTTTGAATAAATTATAAATAACAAAATTACACAGCATTATTAGAAGTCTTTCTTCAAATATTTATCACAAATTTTAAGAAGGCAGTACTTAAAAATCAAATTTATTGTTTCAATATGACCTCAGAATAATGTTACACCTAAAAACCACACATAAATCGACCACGTGAAACACATTTACACGTATCATTATCATGCACACATTAAAAAATGAAAATAAAAAATAGAAATTGTATCTTCAAAAAAAATACACAAACATCTCAACAACAATCGTAGTAAAATGTATGAGATTTAAATTAATAAATTTGCATAGAACAGTACAAATAGTTTTTAAAACTTCTCCACTATTTTATACATATTAACAGAAAACTGAAGAGGAATAAATAAAGAGAAGTGAATCACAATGATGTGTGAATGTAAAATAAGAAAGATACTAAAACTACATGTACTTGCCCAATTTCATGGCTCTGCTTACTGCAAAATTCTGTGCTTACAATGTTAGTGCCAATTTTCCGTGCTAGCTGTGTAATGCGAATAATACTTAACCAGTTGCTGTCATTCAATTATTTCCCTTTCAGCTTGGCGGGATTATTTTCTCAGAACTACCTAAATAATTTTTTCTTTGAGAGTACCACTGGCACAAAGAAACCTTGACAAAGCCAAGAGAACAAAGATTCTCTTTACAGCACAGGGTTCTTGTTTTCTCTATCGAGAAAATGTCAAATACGTGTACCATAATTGCAAAACCTCGGCCGTGAGCTATTGCATAAGATTGCTAGTTAAACTTGGAACCATGGCTGAATCCCCGGTTCACTCTGACTTACATCCATCGAGCTGAAACACAATGAATAAACAATGGTAGAAGCCACTCGATGCCTCGCAATCCTCTTCTTGGAACAAAAGGACAAAGATATGGAATTGGCGATAACACAAAAACCACCGCACAATAGCCAAAAATCAACAAAATATTCAAGACCTTGTTTTTTGTGTGTGTGGGTGAGATGAAGCATTAGATGGCTATGCATGATCTGTGCACTCAGCAGTGGAATGTCTAGGCAACCTTTGTTCCGATATTCCGATTTTACACAATGGCGTGTTTCAACATTCTGCTGTATACATGTACGTCCCATTGAAAAAAAAGACCAGGAAGGTAACACACATCATTTCTAGCGTGTTCATTGCCCGCTGGTAGATTATAAAGGCTTGCTGCCACCAGACCAAATTGCAACACTTGCACAAGATCACAGTAATGAAGTATGCATGCGCAAAAGCGAATGGTCCCTGGTAACTATGGTTAGGTCACATGTTCTTCAGACCACAGAGTATTATGGTCAGACACACATTGTTTCGAAGTTTCAGCCAGGTCATGGGTCAATGCGTAAATTTATCTCCAGCCGTAAAATGCTTTAACCCTATCTCTAAAATGGTGCTTTTATCAGAGTAGGTGCATACCGACGGCTGGTAGAAGTGGCTAACGGTGGTAATAATAAAAATGATGAGAATTTATAAAGCACCAGTATCCACCACAAGCGATACTCATGCCAAATATTATTTTTTAGTCGCAGCGTTTTCCATTTTTTTTTTATTTAATCACATACTTTAGGATTTAAATTGAGCAAAAAGGGATTTTTGGGGGTCAGGAAAAAAAATCTGAATTTTGGGGGCAAAATATTAAAAAATCGGATTTCCGGTTTAAATCATAAAAAAGTTGCATCTCTTTTATGTTAAGCACTGATTTTCAGCTTACCGCAAATGCAAAGTTTTGTCTTGCAATAAGCAGAGCCATACAACTGGACCCAGATGATTGAAGTGACTAACCTTGTTTCAACAGGTGAGGGCGCCCTTGAGCTTTCTGCACTACTACTACTCTCTGGTTCCGGTTGGACATACAGACCATCAAACTCAACATCCAGTTCCTCCTGACCGGATAAGACGTGTTGCAGAAGCTGCTGTTGCAGGAAGCTATTCTGCTCTTCCTGGTGAAGTTTGGCTTCTAACTCTTTGACTTGAGATTCTTTCTGGGAAGCGTGCTGACCCTGGGTTTCCATGGAAATGAAATAACAAAGGGCTCAAAATAACCTTCAGACCAACGCAACGGTTAGTCTGGTTCACTGACCAAAGATTCCCTGACGACTCTTGTTAAAAAATGCTACTTTGCTGGCGATATCGAAAATAAAGCAAAAGAGTACATGTACTACTGGAAGGTCAGCATAAAGGGGAGGCAAGCTCTGCTATCACATATTGGTCCCCCATGACAGCCCCTCCCTCCCCTCCTTCTACCCCATGGGCTTTATATTTAAACTCAAACCTTATTGATAGTCAGCTGTAGGAAGTGTTCCAGCATGTACTTAGCCTCCTGCAATGAGCAGTTATCAATGACGACAGCAACATCTCCAGCATCTACCTCATCCTGTGAAATTATCAACAACAAAAAAATGGCTTGTGTATAAGACTACACATACAAAATTTAAATATACATGTAACAAACTTGAACAACTATTTCATGACGTGGTGTTTGGAAAAAACAAAATCTTGTGTTTGTACTACAGAACAAAAATACACTACTAATAAAATACTGAAGTAAAGAGGAGAATAAGAAAAGAACAATAATTTTAATTTTGAAATTCTTTACCTAACCAATGCTGCAGATGTGGCAAGAATTACATTGTGGGCACAATCACGCTTCCCATGGTCTCAAACTTGTTTAGCTTTTTTAAATAATTCTTTTGATGAAAAATCGCAAGAATGCCACTCGAGGAAAATAAGGAATATTCTAAAGTAAGAGAAATAATCTGTTCACATTTCTCCTGAACTGTGGTAGATTGTAAGTTGAGGCTAGCTGAAAAGTTTGGTAGGAAGTTCCAAAGTAAAGCAGTACAGGGAAAAAGCTAGTCAAATATCTCTGTCCAGGCCTGGAATTACACGGAGGCCGAGGCCTCTGTTGCCCTGGTCTTGGCCTTGGTGCCCCCTTCAAAAGTTTCCCATAGACTTTAAGATTTTCCAGTGGAAGTGCCCTTTGCAAAATGAAAATGGCCTCGCTCTCTCAAAGATGAAATTGCAGGCCTGCCTGGCCTTTGGAACACAGTCGTTTTAAGGCTAACCGCCTAAAACCCTTCAAAATCCAACGGCATGTTTTATTTGATTCTGTTGGACAAATGACTGCATTTGTACACTGATTATGCTTTACATTGGATCAATCATACCACCATAATAGAGTGCAACAGTTTGTGTGTTGACTTTTTGGTGCTAGATTTTGTTAGAGTGGTTAAGGATCCTAGTAAAGCCACTCAAAGAAGTAAGGTTTAAATTTTTTTCATTTTCTAAATAAAAGAGACCTTGTTACTTGAGAGGTTGAACAGCATTGATGCAGTAAAGATGTCTCAAAATCATGTAAATGAAATTAAAACTGGAATTTTGTAGATGATGGGGAAATAAACAAGCCACTGTTACTAAGGATGATCAGGCAAACCTACTTGGTATAAACTGGATTAAATTTCTGGCACTTGCAATAAGAGACACAAATTGGTTCTACTTGTTCTATTTTACTATTAGGGAAAAAAAAGCCTCTTCCAATGGAAAAGAAACGTGTTGTCCTCGCACATATTTATGTAAAAGCTCAAATCGAAGTAAGCCAGCCTTCTTATAATGTATGTAATTTTTACATAATTATTTTCATATATATTAGCGTGTCATGGCCGAGTGGTCTAGTGCACCGGACTCAAGGTCTGGTGGTCAAGTCATCGGGGTGTGGGTTCGAATCCCGGTCATGACACTTGTGTCCTTGAGCAAGATGCTTTACTATAATTGCTTCTCTTCACCCAGGGGTATAAATGGGTACCTGCGAGGGTAGAGGTTGATATTGTGTTTGAAAAAGCCTTCGGAGCGCCACGGCAGCTCCGGGCTGTATACTCCCCGGAGAGCTGAGAAAGATTACAGGAATGTTATTGACCCAATGACCAGGGCACTAATGTAAAGTGCATTGAGACATTATTGTGAAATGCGCAATAGACCTATAAGAACTACTTATTACTATTTCATTATTATTATACATGTACATGTACATGCGATGTATACAGTGTACATCTGTTTATTATATACAGTACATGTACATGTCCAAACATCATAAACACGTACATGTAAACTTGACTCTAAACTTGGCTCTAAACCTCAAAAGAGGGAAAATGTTGCTTTTTGTGGTAAAAGCTAAACACTTCCCACAATTTAAAATACAAACACCAAATATCAATTTGGGAAACCACTCTCGGATCTGCCCATATTAGGGACGGGGCTGTTTTTTTGAAGAAACCCCAAATTGACATTTTGACTTTTTTGTTTTGTTTTTTACTATTGTTGAATGCAATACATGCGCATATGATCCTTATGAAATCAATATGCTAATAAACTCTTCTGTCACTTTTTATTGGCGTAGTTCAATTCTTGAAAAGTGGGAGGTAAAAGAATGATTTTGCTTGAACCTGATACAAGATTTTTGTAAATAGAGGGCACCTCAAGACATTAGGACCAAATCATTGAAAAACTTTGATAAAAAACAATATTCGTAAAGTTTTGCTCTTTACTGATTTTTCAATGAAATTTTGGTATAGACTTTCATTTTTAGACAGGGCTACACAAACATGATAAAATAAAATTGTAAATTCATATGACGGGTACGGATTGAAGATTAATATTGTAAACACATGAAGTCAACTAAGTTCACTTTGGGTAACACACATGGGCATGCTATAGCACTACTGATACACACCATCAAACCACTCTACAAAGTGTACCATACAACACTCGTATAAACCTTGTGCAACTTCGTGTACACGTCGCATGTAACACACAGAACTGTATATTGTATGTATAGACCAATCCATTCAGCCCCCCCCCCCCAATACGGGTTGACCAATCACAGCCTCCGAAAGTCCAACAAAAGTTATTATTATCATTATTATATCTTTCTGGTAATGAAACCAAGGGACCCTCAAAAGTGACTTGCACTGTGACCCGTAGGCCTGAAGATCCCTGTGTAGAGAAGATGTAGAAGAAATGTCAGTTTTAGATGTGGGAGGAAAACCCCAAATAGGGAAAACCCACGCAATCAGGTAGGGACTGAAAACCCAATCCACATGCAAGGCTCCAGTCCGGGATTTGAACTGGGATCCACAGAGATGGAAGGCAGGGAAAGAAACCACTGAGCCAACCTGAATGCCCAAGTCTGACACGATAAAGTGTAAACACGAGTGCGCGTACTTATAGGGGACGCATTCATGTCGAGAAGTATAAGTGTGGCATTGAAGAGACGCACATTATGCTGCCCACGTGTACAGTGGTGATGTAGCCAATGGTGTGATTGGTCAATATGTTTAGGGGGCGGGGCTTAATGGATCGGTCTATTGACTGGAGTCTCACTAACACAGTAAAATTGATTTCCAAAATGGCGCAATCAAGATTATTGTGATGACAACGTCAGGTGAATAGACATGCATCTGACGTCATAAGTCCCTTAGAGATATGTACAACAGCGCCCTAACTGAGGTCAAAACAGCCGTAAGTTTACTGTAGGAAAACGGCTCTGCATACCCTCTACAGGGTCAATTTTGTATTACATCAAATGATGAGTCAAAAGGATGGTTTTAATTGAGAACGTTTGCCACTTTTTCAAACAAGTGACCAATCTGCAGGCTGATTACTTTGCAACGTGACTGCACAAGATTTATACATAAATGTAACACATAATGCACATACCCATGTCCCCTCCTGTTGTGAGAAAAGACAATAAATTTGGATTAATTAAAACAGACACAAGTCCTAAAATACTAATGAAATGATAACAATGAGAACAAACAATGGAAAATATTATTATGAAACAGCCTTGATTTTTCATCTGCCATTAATCCAAAAAGTTTTTTTAAAGCTCTAAATATGATACAACTCAGTTCTTATTATACAAATATTGAATGCATGTGAGTACATTGTAAAAAAATAACGAGGTGAATTCTGGACTATTCCATTTTACGAGGCTAAGCCGAGTGAAATGGAAAAGCCAGATTTCACATTCTGCGACAATACACGAACAAAATGCATTCAATATTTGTTTTATATAAACTCACACACACATGTACATCCTTGTCATTTGAATTTTTATCAACAAAGAACACAAACTTGCCACTGCACTCTGAAAATTTTAAAATAACCTTCTAAATAACGTGGACAATTCCATGTGGACACCAAACCTTACCATACAGACATGCTATATTTTACCATACTCCACACGCCAATTTATCTCCATCATGCAAACTTGACGCGCAGCTTAAAATTGTGCAATACACAGATTAACTGTTGAATCGGAAATACTATTCCTCATGGGCGAATAGGACTTTTTGATCGCCGATGCGGATGGGAGTAATAGTGTCACGTGATGGGAGTAATAGTGTCACGTGATGGGAGTAATAGTGTCACGTGATGTAAGTTCGACCAATCAAATGACAAGGATCTGTATGCAAGTTATATAAAGTGAGTTACATCTACAGGCATCTGAAAGTGCTTATTAATATGTATTTATAATATTAATAATTTGGGAGGCTAATCATCCTTACTGGCAGCTGAGAAGCTGAATTGCGAAGGACGCGGCTACACGTGTTTGAGCTGCAGGCATTCAAGGACGCCTTCGGCAGCCAGCCACATCAACCCATATATGACCATGGAGCACACAGCCTGAGATCAAAAGTGTTTGGTTTTTCCGGAGGGAGGAAAACCGGATGGCCTAAGAGAACCAGAGAGAACTAACGCACAACTCTACTCACATATGGCCCTAGCCGGGACTTGAACCAGGGACACTTTTGGGAGAGGTGAGCGCTTTACGCACATGCCACCCATGCTCCCCAATATCTAAGACAGGTATGCTAATTTTTTTAATTAAGAGATCGATTTATAAAAGGTGTTTCTTCTGTAGTTGAGGAAAGCAACGAGGAACAGGATACCAGTCACAGATGAAATGTTATTTTGGCTGGTAACCTTATTCTGGTAAGCATGATTTTGTTGTGGTGAGCTGCTTTTTGTGCTTAACCAGTAGGTACCAGGTGACGTGTATGCATGCAAATGTTTCCACTGCCGTGTAAAGATGCCATTGTTTATTCATTGTATTTGGGCTCAATGGAGGTAAGTCAGAGTGAGCCAGCAAACGAGTCATGGTTCCAGGTTTAGCACCACTCCTATGTCATAGGTAACAAACGATGTTTCGCAATTCACGGTGCCTGAATTTGACATTTTCTTGCTCAAGAAAACAAAATGGCAATCCAAAGAGAATCTTTGTTCTTTTGGTATTGTCTAGTCAGGGTTTCCGTGTGCCAGCGGTACCCTCAAAGAAAAACGATTCCGGCAATTCCGCCAAAAGAATCCCGCCAGCGGGACGGAAAATCAAAAAGGGAATCCTGGCGGCGATTGGTTAAACAGTTTTATAACACACCTCTCCCTGGTTCTTTATCCTGATTGGATGAAACACGGTCACGTGGGGTGAACTAATATAGCCAGGTGCATGAAATCTGCACCACCGTGAACTTGACGCGCGTCAACGTACCGCACACTTCATTTGGGGGAAATAGTTTCCAAAACCCCAAAACTATTGACTGGTAAACAGCGCCCTCAAGAGGTTTACCATGCTCATAAGAATGAAAATGGTCGTGTCTGCGGATCGAGAACTGAGGTGTGTTATAAAACACATATTGACTGATATTATTCAGGCAATAGAGCATGTCTATGCACACCTCGGGCATGTGAGTGACCAGGAGAGGGTCCTATTTTTAAATAGGACCCTCTCCTTGGTCACTCACAGGCCCGAGGGGTGCATAGGGGTGCACTATTGCCCGAATAATGCCAGTCCATATGTGTACACTATGAAATGGGTCAAACAAATAAACAACAAACAGGTGTTGTGGATTTACCTTTCCTTCCATGACTTCCATAATATTAGCCTGGCACTCCGTAATTTGCTCCTGTACATACTCAATATTAGCATTCAACCCATCAATCTGATCGTTCAACTCCGATACAACAGTGGCGTCTTTCCCTGCTCGGATTGCCTCGTCACGACGACGGAATGTCTTCTCTCGTTTCTTACTCAGGCGTTGACGATGGTGGAGGTAGCGTTCCATATCTTGCTCCATGTGAGTTATAGTCTGGCGTCTGTTTACAATATCAGTTACCTGTAGGCGACAATAAGTCAAAAATGATGTCTAATCTGACCAAGATGCTGTTTGGGATTTTTTCTAGGGTGAATTTACTATACCTTTCTTGCTGAAAAAAAAAAACGCCTAAAATTGGGTTTGGGCGAGAAAAAATTTTATGTACAAATATACTAGGCTTGCAGTAACACCCTGTGATAGTATCAAGTTATTAGGTAGAATTGTTTTGATTATAACTTGACCTGCCAGTTATCTACATCCGTGCAGTAAAGTTGAACAAATCTGAACCAGGTTGCCTCCTGATTTTCCAATCTACTCTGGGGCAGTAGATAAATAGCAGGACAAGTCTTATCTGAACCAGGTTGCCTCCCGATTTCCCAATCTACTCTGGGGCAGTAGATAAATAGGACAAGCTCTTGTCTGAACGAGGTTGCCTACCGATTTCCCAATCTACTCTGGGGTAGTAGATAAATAGGACAAGTTCTTATCTGAACAAGGTTGCCTCCCGATTTCCCAATCTACTCTGGGGCAGTAGATAAATAGGACAAGCTCTTATCTGAACAAGGTAGCCTCCCGATTTCCCAATCTACTCTGGGGCAGTAGATAAATAGGACAAGCTCTTATCTGAACCAGGTTGTATCCTGATTTCTCAATCTACTCTACGACGATAGTTAAATAATTGTAGCAAGACAAGTTTTTTGACGAACAAGTCCACACAGCTACGAACATATTATCACATGGTGTTATCGCAAATCAAATATATAATGTTACTCCACCATGCAATGCCTCAAATCACAATGTAGTGTGACCAGTCAGATGCATATGGGTTAAATGTGGTGTTGTGGCTGAGTGGTTTAGTGCGCCAAACTCAACTTCTGTAGCTAAGTCATCAGGGTGTGGGTTCAAATCCCGGTCATGACACTTGTGTCCTTGAGCAAAACACTAAACAATAATTGCTTTGCTTCACCCTGAGGGTAAATGGATACCTGTGAGGGCAGAGATGGCTCATGTGTTTGGTTTAGTTTGATGCGCTACATACTTGGCAGCACAGGCTGTATACTCCCCAGGGAGCTGAGATGGTTTAAGGAATGAAGTAAATGGCCCAGTGACCAGGGGTAATAATGTTGGAGTGCCATGAGCGTCACTGACTGACGGATTTGAGCGCTATATAAGAAGCCACTATTAATTATTAATCAATTATTAACTAAACCGCTTAGCAAGTTATCTTACCCTTCTTTCAATCTGTGTCCACTTCTGCTTAGCGGCTCTGGATGAGTATTCACTGGTACCCTTGCGCTCATGTCGTCTCTTCTGACTCGCAGCGCTCAGGGGATGCTTTCTACGAGCTGCTGTAGTCGCTTGCAGAGATGGCGCTGGTCCGTTGCTTTTAGCTGAAGTGTCTTGCTGCTGTGGACGGCGACTAGTTAGCCGTCCTGCTACTTTGTCAGACATGGGTTTAGATAACTTGCGAAGATGTTGGACCTCAACGATAAACAAAAACCAAAATAAATAAATAAAGAGGAGAAACTATCAATTGTGTGATTATATTTTGCATTCCTTTTGAAGACTATATTAAAAATAAATTTTTAAAACCTTACATTAATGAAAGTTCTCAAATTATGAGTTTGAGCAAAAACAGTTTCTTTTCGATTGTAATAAACTTTTCATATGAGAAAAAAAAAACCAAAAGTTGTTCAGTTGATAATTTTACAATTCTTGATATTTAGTAGTAGTTGCAATAAAACATGTAAAACAAATTCTATGACCAGTGTAGCATCTTGCCTGCCAAAAAATCTCCTGTAATGCACAAGGTCACTGTTCATGTACAAGGTGATATGGTCTATATTTGTTGCCTTTTTGAGTTGCCACTGTCAGTCTAGGGCTGTTTTTCAAAAAGATCGCTTCGGCTTCGTTTCTGGCCTAAGCTTCGTTAACCTGTTTGAAGCTCTGTACAAAAAGTGCATGCTTTCAAAATTACTGACGGAGCCAGAGCCAGAGTCAGAGCCTGAGCCAGAGCCTGAGCCAGAGCCTGAGCCAGAGCCAGAGCCAGAGCCAGAGCCTGAGCCAGAGCCCGAGCCAGAGCCCGAGCCTGAGCCCGAGCCAGAGCCCGAGCCAGAGCCTGAGCCAGAGCCTGAGCCAGAGCCTGAGCCAGAGCCTGAGCCAGAGCCTGAGCCAGAGCCTCAGCCAGAACCTGAGCCAGAACCTGAGCCAGATACTGAGCCAGAGCCTTAGCCAGAACCTGAGCCAGATCCTGAGCAAGATCCTGAGCCAGATCCTGAGGCAGAGAATGAGCCAAAGCCTCAGCCAGAGCCTCAGCCAGAGCCTTAGCCAGAACCTGAGTCAGAGCCAGAGCCAGAGCCAGATCCTCAGCCACAGCCTGAGCCTTAGCCAGAACCTAAGCCAGAGCTGAAGTCAGAGCTCAAGTCAGAGCTGAAGTCAGAGCCTAAGCATTAGCCATAGCCAGAAGGTAAACCAGAGCCTGAGCCAAAGCCTAGGCCAAAGTCAAAGCCAGAGCCTAAGCCATGGTTTCTAAAAGGGGCTAGTTGTATTCCTACCTCTTCTTGTCTCCTCTTCAGTACAATCTCCTTCTGCCTAGCCTCCGCCTCAAGGCTCTTGATCCTACTTTCGTGTTTCCTGGATTCCTTCTTAAGTTTCTGGATGGCTCGATTGCTAACTGCATCCTTTTCCCTCGCTCTTTGCTGCTCCTCACGGATTTGCTTCATCAGTTTGACCTAATAATACACAAAAGGTATACTCCTAAAAGCTTCTCGGTGGTGATGGTGATCATGACAATAGTAGCTTTTGATGGCCATAATAATTTTCTAAACCATGTGATAATTTATATTTGTTCCCCTTAACCCTTTAGACATTATACCGCCCGAAACCGCCCGACCTTTTACTCACTGAACCGCCCGAAACCACCCGAGATTACAAAACACTTTGTATCTCGGGTTTTACACATGCTAGCGGATCACACCAAACAGCCGTAGATAGAGGGTGATCTGAGGACCACGTTGGTCCAAATATAACCTATGGTCAACATTGAAAAAATAGAATGATCCACTTCCAAAGGTTCAAAGGTGGGAAATCAAAGTCACAGTGATTTAGTTTCTCTGTGTAGTACGGACCTTATTGTATGTACAATGCATTTTACGCACAATAATGTACACAGCGGACGGCGACAATGCTTACTGTTTGTTGTGCTTTTGCGATGTTTTTACACATTATTACAAGTAATTTACACACCAAAGGAATACAATTATTATCTGTAAATACTAAAGACATTGTTGGTCACTTCCAAAGGTATGGTTTGATTTATTTCAATCACTTTCTTAACATTTTGTTCTGGTTTGAAACGACGCTACAGTTGAAAAAGTCAGAACAAAATGTTTCCGTACTAGGCTAATGCAATCCATTTACACATTACAGGCTCACCAATTTAGTTGTTGTGTTGTTATCTTTACAAGCTCAAAGTTTCAAATTAGTAAAAGCAAACACAAAAATCATTCGAAAGATAATTTTATCCTTTACAAAATAAACCAAACTTAAAAAAACACAAAAAATAATCACAACAAAAAATGTATCAGTGTTGTTATCACCGCCGCTGCTGTCATTGTCGTTATTATGAATATTAACATCATTATTATTATTATTATTATTTTTCATATTATGATTACTAAACAGGAAAATACCTTAGTTTCTTTCATCTTAGAAAGATCTCCAGTCAGTGTCTTCATCTGACGCTCAAACTGAGATTTATTCTTCAGTAGTTTGGAATGTTCTTTGGAGGCTTTTTGCATTCGATCCTTCTCACTGCTCAGCTTCTTTAGTTTGATCTCAAACTCCTTCCTGATCTTCTCAGCCTTTTCTTGTGTTCTTGTCTCAGTGAGAGAACCTAAAAAAATGACAACATATTTGCTAATTTTATTAATTCATTTTCTTGCACAACAAACTGGTCTCTTGGATTCTAGAACTCTAGGGCAGAGGATTATATTTTTATTACTTAAAAGTCGAAACTCACCATTACCACTAACCATTTTTATGATTAAAGTCACAAAAATCAAAAAGACAAGCAGGTTTTTAGTATCGAAAAAATGTCAGAAATCCCAGCAGCAGAGGATACTTGTTGATTTTTTTTCCGTTCGGTGTCTCAAATGAAAGTTTATAGCTTCTTTGACTACAGGGAAATAGTTATCTAATATTCAAATCAAATTTATACAAACACTTTGGCAAAAAGTCAAGCGATGCATCTTGACGGCTACTATTTGTTGAGTGTTGTGGCTGAACGGTCTAGCCCGCCGAACTAAAGTTCTGTAGTTCTGCGTTTCCAAAATGTGGGTTCGAATCCCAGCCTGGCCAGTCACGACACTTGTGTCCTTGAGCAAGATACTTTACCATAATTGCTTTGTCCTTCGGATGGGACATTAAGCTGTAGGTCTTGTGTATCAGGAGGGGTAGGGCACGTTAAAGAACCCAGGGGTGGATTTCACAAAGCGCTAGGACTAGTCCATCTCAAGTTAAGACGAGCAAGTAGTCCTAACTTATAGGAATAGTCCTAAGTTAGATAGCAAGCATCCTTCTCTACAGGTTTCCTCAGGCTTCCGAGCTACAGTGATTAAGTTCACTTTTGAGGCATCCTTGGTTTCATTACCAGAAATTTATAATAATAATAATAATAATATTATTTAAGTGCTCGTGGAATACGGAAAAATATAGCAATTCTGTGCCCCATATCCAGCGAGGCCGCAGGCTAATTAGGATTTGGGACAAAGACGTGCTATATTTTTTTTGTATTCCACGAGCGCGCAGGTGATAACGAATTTATCTTCAAGCAAAAGCGCCACTTTTGAATTTAGGAAAATTTACATTGAATTCTGAAGATGGGAGTTAGAACAGCATGTAGCAACAGCGCAGTTAGAGAACAGGGTGGGATATGGGCCATGCAATAAAACTTTGTATCATGTGGCGTGTCGTGGCCGAGTGGTTAGTGCGTCGGACTCAAGCTCTGGTGGCTGAGTCATTGGAGTGTGGGTTCGAGTCCCGGTCATGACACTCGTGTCCTTGAGCAAGGCACTTAACCATAATTGCTCCGTAAAAGTTGGGGAGGTAGAGCCTTCTGCTCTACCAGCCAGGCTTCTGATGGATGATACCCAAGCCTACATCCTTACGGACTGTAAAGGGGTTACCCTGTTTCAGCCCCAGGAGAAGGTGGCAACGGCCCCTGGAAAAACAGTTGATTTGTAGCCCACACCTCAAGTGGCTTTCTGGCCTTGTGTGTCTGTGACTTCCATAAAACAAAATTTAAAAAAAAATCACATTCTTGTTGCTATGGATCGACCAATCAGAATTGAGGATTTAAGTTTGCTTGGAGATAATTATAATAACAACAAAAAGAATACCATACCCATATTAGCGAGTATTTTGTCCCGCTCCGTCTCAGTTTCTCTGATCTTATCTTGCAGAGACATCATCTTCATCTCATACTGAGCTTTCAACGTTTGCAATCTCCTCTGGCTTGTTTCCAACTCCTCAATCAATCTCTGTTTGATGTTGATCTCACAGGCTAGATCAGCAAGGTCCTCCTGGAGTTGTGATTGAGCTGAATGGAATACAACAACACTTACATTTATATATAATAGACCGACTGCGTTCTCCAAGTCACGTGACCTACAGTGGGTATTAAACATCAACAAACACGGCGTCTTCTACAGGAAATAAGTGACGTTGTTGCAAAGTACATGATGATTGTTGCATTAAATTATTCGATCGAGACTTGAAATCTGTAAAGAATATTCCTGAGTTCGTACGAGAGACCTGATCAGAGTGGCTGAATAAAAGCCAGTAAGGACAGTTCTAGCAAGTCTTAGAAATTCTTCAAGAAACGTTGTGCTCACATGGATCATTGGGGCCAGACACGGGCAGATCTAGGAATTTTTCTTGTAAGAATCAAGACTGCAAATTATTGGAAGCGGTGTGACTGCTAATTTTTTTGTCGGACAGATGTTTGTGTCAGTTACATCATAAATCATCATTGGAAGAAAGTTACAAATCGGATAAGCTAGAAAAATCTGGAGGACACAACAAGATTTGTTTTTAAACGGAAATCCGGAAAAAAATTCGGACAAATCTCATCCCTGTGGTTGATAAGACTAGTGCATTACCTTCTTCATCTTCATCCTCTGAATCACTATCACTGCTATCCTTATCCTCTTCCTCTTCCTCCTCCTCCTCCTCCCCATCCTCATCTCCAATATCATCCTCCTCTACTACCTCCTCGTCTCGAGCGATTCTCTCTGTTGTAACTTCTTGTTTTTCTGGTTCTTCTTTCTCATCACCAGACTCATTTTCCTTATCAGAATGACTGCAGCAAAAAACAACAAATATTTATTCCTTTACCCTAACAGTCCCTATTCCGTCAAACTCTAACAGCAGGTTTTGTTGGATTTTGTCGAACTGGGTACTGCATGAGTAAACTGATCATGCTTTACATGGGTTCAGGCATACCACCATAATCAGAGTGCCACAGTTTGGGTGTTGAGTTACCCATATGGTGTTGGATTTTGTTAGAGTGGGGAAGAATCCTAGTAAATCACTCAGGGGAGTTAGGGTTAATAATAATAAATAATAATAAAATTAGACTTATATAGGGCATTTTCGAATGGTTAAATGCGCTCCCAAAGATTGCTGCAAGAAAGACAAATGAATTTAAACGCAAGAAGAGAAGAGATGTGTTTTTAATGAAGTCCTGAAAGCCTGGAGTGAGTTGATGTTGAGATTGTGACTAGGTAAGCAGTTCCAGCATTGGGAACCAGTGACTGAGAAGAACCGGTCCCCTGCCCTTTGGAGGCCATTCAGGTTGGCTCAGTGGTTTTTTCTTTCCCTGCCTTTCACCTCTGTGGACCCCGGTTCGAATCCCAGACTGGAGCCTTGCATGTGGATTGGGTTTTCAGTCTCTACCTGATTGCGTGGGTTTTCCCTATTTTGGGTTTTCCTCCCACATCTAAAACTGACATTTCTTCATCATCTTCTCTACACAGGTAACTTCAGGCCTACGGGTCACAGTGCTAGTCACTACTGAGGGTCCCTTGGTTTCATTACCAGAAAGATATAATAATAATTCAGAGTAAAAGATGTTACAAAGTTGTATTTTTGTTTCTTCTCGAAATTGTTGGGCTACCGCAACCTTAAGATATATTGATACCTCACCAGGTAATGCCTAAAAATCTAATGAAACTACCTGTGGGTTCTTGACTTGGATGAACGTCTTTCTCTTGCAGCTTCAGCCACTCTCATTCTCTCCTGGTCATGCTCAACGTGTTTACGTGCCTCAGCTAGGATAGAGGCCACACGGCTATTCTCTGGTATCTCAGCCTCAATCCTGAAGCCAAAACAAGTTACGTCAGGTGTAAGGTATGATTTGATTATCAGTCAAAATTCATAAAAAATAGGCAGAAAATTGGATTGAATTAAAGGGGCTGTGTCGTCATTATTATTGCAGTAAATGGAATAACCCAGCTACTACATGTGTGTGTGCACCGGCGGTCACATCAAAGTTTGATAAAGAGGGCACCCTTTGTAATTACAAAACAGGCACCCTTTGTAATTTGACCGCAAGCGCGCGCATGTGCAGTATTTGGGTGCGATTTTATCTTTCCATGTACAAGCCACAGGCCTGCTATAATCATGACAACACAGCCCCTTTAAAATGGCTCCTTTTCAGCGGAATGTAGTCGCACTTACAGTCGGCATTCTCTTCTTACAAGGTTAGCACCAGGGCCCAATTTCATAGGTTAAGCAGAAAACATTACATAACAACTTCATGCTAAGCAAAAATAAGCAGGAAACCAATCACAGATGACACTATGTTACATGGTATTTCGGCTGGTAACCTTAATCTGGTAAGCAAAATTGTTTTGTTCTAAGCTACTATTGGTGCTTAAGTAGGTCTATGAAATTGGCCCCTGATACTGTGTAAGCAAAAAATGCTCAATACTTAACATGAAGCATACACAGGCACAAGCAAATGTTCCTTGGTAACCGGTGAAATACGCTTACACTAAATGCAGAGATTACACTTAGATTAAGCAGAGCCATATGGGGCCCATGGTACATGTAGGACTACAGTATGCATACACAAAATACTGTATCTTTCATGAAGACATTTTTGAAAAAGAAATGTGAATTTTAACCATCCTTAACGCTTAGACCCAGTAACTGGGCCGAAAAAAACATTGATTTGGAGGACAGAAAATGATCGCGAGTACAATTAATTGTCTGTTATTTCATCTTTTGATACTTTGAGAAGCCAGTAGGCAATTTTCCTATACCATGCCCGATATGTGGCAGAGGGAGGCCCCCAAAATGTTCCCATTCTCTAACACACTCTTCCCCTCTTGTACAGAAGCAACCCCCCCCCCCTAAAAAAAAATGTTCCCATTCTCTAACACACTCTTCCCCTCTTGTAAAAAGCACCCCCCCCCCTAAAATCATCAAAAGAATTCCAGAGATTTCCAGAACACAATGAAGATACAATAAGGGGGGGGATAAACCCTGCCACATATCAAGCACCAAGTTAATTTTCCGGCATTTTCGTTGGGCCTTTGTCGTAATTTGGGCTTTTTTTTTTATCAGGGTATCACACCGTCAAAGCGAATCGCGTCCATCACAGTGGATACTCCCATGATTCCACGGGGCACTAGTAAGACTGTCTACATGGTCCAAGTCAAAATTTCAAAAACACAGCCACACCAGTTACTGGGTCTGCTTCACGCCATTGAAACAAAAAGTGAAGCAGTTATAAGTGGAAATGCACCTCAAACACAACATAATAAAACAAACTGCAATCTCAAACGCTCACTTGGACAAATGTACACAAGTCTGGTGGTGTTATAACACAGGCTAGTGCCTTGAAATATGTACATGAATAGTACACTAGACAACATAAAAATGACATGAGCAAAATAATTACAAAATTCCTGCATGCAAAAACAAAAACAACTAAAAAACATACCAGGGGGAAAAAAAAGAAACAAACCAGAGGACTGGTACTTCGCCGCCATTGGTGTCTATGGAGCACAAACTAGTGTACCCATGCCATGGCTGTGCCGAAGAAACGCATTCGGTTACCATCGCTGTGAATGCGTATATAACAAAAATGCATGGAATATGAAGACAAGCACGGCGGTGGCACCACGCACTTCCAGGATTGTCCTGGACATCAGCGTGTAGATCATGTATAAAAAACACATATTTTTCAGGCATGATCTTTTGATGCACTGTCTATCGATCAGTTTTGTCAAATGTGGGGTTTTCCAAGGGTGCAATAGGGAACAATGCTGTTACACGAGGTAGTATAGGAAGTGCCAGTTCTCCGGTTTATTTCTATGGGAAAAACTGTAAAAATCTTTGGGGCGTTTTTTAAGCAATCAGATATTTCAGAAATTTACTTTTTGTCATCCTCTGTTTTTACTTTTGTCGATGATCATTTTGTTTATTTTCTAGTATTTATCTACACGTATTGCAATTTTATGTTATATAATTTACATTTGTACGTAAATATTTTTTATGATGCATTGGTATGCTGTTTTTACCCTGTAAAAATAACATCTCAGAAATGAAAAATGAATCATATTGAATGATTACATTAAAAATGGTGACCTGCTTCTATGGAATGTGATGAAGTAACTGAGATCTATCTACATTACATGTATAGAAATGAAAAGAAAAAAACTGCAACATGCATTCATGCATATGTATGAAAAATGATCCACGGACATTAGGATTGGACTATGATGTACTACTGTGAGAGCATTCTGTTCATAAATTCACAAACTGTTAGAATAACTCCTTTGCGAGTTGAACATAAATAGTGTCTGGTACATTGACTTGCAGGGTCACTATTAAATGCTCAGTTTGAATTCCTCAGACTAAAAATACTGTTAATTTGGGGGTGAACAAAGAGAAATAGACTGGAGCGGGACTTGAACCTAGGACCACCGGCTTAACGTACTGCCCTAATGTTGGCGGTCTCCCTATTTTGTCAATATCTTTGTCAAGGGGGGGCTGGTCAAAAGCCATTGGATTGTATTTATATTGACCCAACTAACCTGACGTCATCATCACAATGATCATGGTTTCGTCATTTTGGAAGTCAATGTCCCTGTGTGTTGTTACACAGTGTAGTGCGTATTTTAGGCAGCACAGCATTAGCCATAATTTCTACGTGCAATTTGACTCACAAAATGGCTAATATGGTAGACAGCTACCGCGTGTGACGTTGGTACAAGGGGCCGTAACAAGGGGTCAATTTCAACAACTACAGAGCAGAAATAGGTTCTCAATGGTAGCCAATCAGAACGGTCCACGATTCATCACATGACCAGCCAAATCTTTTTGACCAATCGAAGAGAGATGCATCGTAGCCAGGTGAATCAAGGCAAACTGCATAATGTGTTTGGTAGGGTAATTGTAGAATAATTAATTATGAAATTAAGAGAAAAATGAAAAGCGAATTTGTTATGATTCAGTAGAGTCTCGCACAAGTGAACATGGATTGTGGGAACGTTATGTATATGTATGGGCAAGTAAAAACATGCACTCTATATATATGCTCAAACCACTTACCGCTCTCCAGAACAATGACGCTGCCTAGCACTAAGTAGCCAATAAAATAAGGACAAGAATATATAGAAATATGTCAATTAAACTTTATAGGGTCTGAAGCAATGGCAGTGTGGGCTTTGCAAAAGATAACAAGAAACAGGTCACTAAATATCATGTCATTTTGGGAGGTAACCTGTTTTTACAAAACAAGTTTTTACGCTGAGCAGGCGTGGCGTGTCGTGGCCGAGCAGCCTAGGGCATCGGACTCAAGTCATGATGGCTGAATCATGTGAGTGGGGTTCGATTCCTTGTCATAACACTTATGTCCTTCAGCAAGGCATTTGAACCATAGTTTCTTCTCTTTACCCGGGTGTATATATGGAAACCCGAGGGAGCTGAGAGAGTATTGTGTTGGATTATAACCCCCCAGCGCTAATTTAAGCAGCTTGGGGCTGTACACCATGCCTTCCAGGAAGTTGAGAAAGTATGAAATGGTCCAAGTATGCCTGATGAACAAGGATAACAATGTTGTAAAGCACCTTGATTGAGCTACTAGGACCTAGCTGAATCATCAGAGTGTTGGTTCAATTCCCTATCATAACACTTATGTCCTTGAGCAAGGCAATTAACCATAATTGCTCCTCTTTACCCGGGTGTATAAATGGAAACCTAAGGGGGACTGAGGGCCTTGATTTAGCTACTAGGATCTGTGCTTTATAAGATAAACTTAAATAGAAATATGGTCCCCCACCAAGATCTTCAAATTGCTTCAATTTTGATAAATTTTCCACCAATAAAAATTAATTAGAAAACATTACTTGTAATCTGCGCTGCTGGATGTCAGCGGGATATGAGTTGGACTCATCACAGATCGTGAGGGCGCTCTACTCGGTGACTCGTGGACATTTTTACGACGCAGTACAGCATTTAGCGACTCACTCTCAACGAGCTTTGATCTGAAACAAAAAATTGTAAAACATCATGTCAGAGATCCATCTCCATCAACTTATCAGTTTGACCATCACACTTCACCCTCCATCACCCACTGCCTACCTTAACCTACCCTCTTATCACCCAATACCTGCTTAGCCTAGTTGCTTACCTCAGATCTTCTATCTCCTTGGTGTATTCCTCTACCAGTGACAATACTTCTTTGTCTTTATCACCCACTCCCTACTCTACCTTAACCTACATGTACCCTCCTGTCACCCAATACCTGCTTAGCCCAGTTGCTTACCTCAGATCTTCTATCTCCTTGATGTATTCCTCTACCATCGACAATACTTCTGTCTTCATCACCCACTGCCTACTCTACCTTAACCTACCCTCCTGTCACGCAATACCTGCTTAGCCCAGTTGCTTACCTCAGATCTTCTATCTCCTTGATGTATTCCTCTACCATCGACAATACTTCTGTCTTCATCACCCACTGCCTACTCTACCTTAACCCACCCTCCTGTCACCCAATACCTGCTAAGCCCAGTTGCTTACCTCAGATCTTCTACCTCCTTGATGTATCCCTCTACCATCGACATTAACTCCTCATCGCCACCTTCGCCGTCTCCTTTAATGTTACTAGTGAAGCCCAACCTTGCCTGCTCTGCAAGCAATACAGCTATCCTTGATGTTTGTGAATCAATGGTCTCCTGCATGGCTTTCACACGTTGTCTTAAGTTTTCTGTTTCAGTTTGCAGCATCGTGTTTTCATGGAACAGGTCGTTGATTTCTTCAACACCATCTGCATTTACCTGCCGTTTACCCTGAAATAAGAAAGTTAAGTAGGTTAGTATTTTCTTTTCCAACTATGGGTGGACAATTAAAAATTGACTGGAACAGGGTTTGAACCCTGCAACCTCGCAGGCTGGCAAAGTTTTCTTTCATTCAAAACCACAACGGATGAACTTGGCTGGTCAGACAGTAGGAGGGTTGACTGTATACTGTGTTGGTACAACTACATAAAATGAGGCTGGCAAAGTTTATCATTCAAATCCAAGTGGATGATATTGAATGGTCAGACAGTAGGAAGGTTAACAGTGTACTGTGTACATGTAGATGCATTCACCACATATAAGGCATAGTGTATCTATAAAAAAAAAACACGGTGGATGATAGTAAATAGTCATACAGTAGGAGGGTTGACTGTGTACAGTATTGGTACAACTACATATAATGAGGCTGGCAAAGTTTATCATTAAAAGCCAAGTGGATGATATTGAATGGTCAGACAGTAGGAGGGTTAACTGTGTGCTGTGTACATATAGATGCATTCACCACACAAGGCATAGTGTATCTATAAAAAAAACACAGTGGATGATAGTAAATAGTCATACAGTAAAAGGGTTGACTGTGTACTGTATTGGTACAACTACATAAAATTAGGCTGGCAAAGTTTATCATTCAAAACCAAGTGGATGATATTGAATGGTCAGACAGTAGGAGGGTTAACTGTGTGCTGTGTACATGTAGATGCATTCACCACATATAAAGCATAGTGTATCTATCATAAAAAAAACACAGTGGAAGATAATGAATAGTCATACAGTAGGAGGGTTAACAGCGTTAACTGTGTGCTGTGTACATGTATACATTCACCACCCAATATATTGCAGGCTGGCATATTTTATCTAGTCATACAGTAGGAGGGTTAACCCTCCCTGTTCTTAGCTGTGCTGTGAAGAAACTTGCATGTAGTTCTTGTCGTGTCTTGTTTCTGCGCATTGGGGCAGGTTTTTTTATCCCTTCTGTAGCCCACACCCTGGAGTGGCCTTGGGGCCTTGTGATGGGTGACTTGCATCAAAAACAACTTCTTTTAAAGCTCATTGTAACAGTCCTTTAACCCTCCTACTATGTGACCATTCGATATCCACTGTGGTTTGGAATGATAGATAAATTATGCCAGCCTGCAATATATTGGGTGGTGAATGTATACATGTACACAGCACACAGTTAACCCTCCTACTGTATGACTGTTAACTATCTTCCACTGTGGTTTTTTTTTATGATAGATACACTATGCTTTATATGTGGTGAATGCATCTACATGTACACAGCACACAGTTAAATGAATCCGTTGCCAGACAATCATAACTGCCTCTTGCCCTATTTCAAGCAACCGTAGATAAGTGTCTTGCTCCAGGACTGACGTGTCAAACTCACATCCTGATGACTTAGCCATCAGAACATGATTCCGATGCACTAAACTGTTCGGCCACGACACGCTACAACGCTGAGCTCTGATTTGATTGATCCCGAACACTGACCTGTTTGTAATCCAGAAGCTCTTCCTGCAGCTCTCTGATCTCCTGACGTAATGCTGCGAGTTGTCGACTTGTCTTATCCTGGTTAGCAACGACCACATTCTTAATGTTCTTGGCTCGATTGGCGTACCTCAAGGTGTTCAGTGTCTCCATGAAGTCACGATCGGATGGACTTACACACGCTATCATCAGTGTACGACTGGCAAGAAATTGATTTATACAGGGATTAGTGGAGGAAAATGGAAAAATCCATTATACAATTGTTGTCTGCTGTGATGTGGTCCATGCTGTTTTGGACACCCGAGGGGGCAGATGGCACCCCGAGGCGAAGCCGAGGGTACCATTGGCCCCCCGAGGGTGTCCAAAACAGCATGGACCACATATCACAGCAGACAACAATTGTTTTGTTATACCATGGTATTAGATTGCAGGATTGTTAAAAAGGCCCTTACCGACATAGTTTGCAGACGACAATATTCAACTCAACAAAAGTGTGGAGATGGCGGCAGCAGGCGATCGATTACAAATTTTTTATCAACCAAAATGTATCAACTGGTCCCTATCGGGAGCATCATATCAAAAGTACAGTAGCGTGCATAGTACCAGTGGTTGCATAGCAACCTCTTTCTCAGGTACAGATCAATGGGGACAATGAAATAATGTTCTGAGAACGATCTAGGTAATGGACGCGGGCGACATGACCTACCTCTTTCTCGGGTGTATTGCTAACTTCAATATACATATCAATGGGACGATGAAATGAATTTTCTGAGGACGATCTAGGTAATGGACCCCGACAACATCACTTTTTTGGGAAGACATGAAATTTTGTATTATGTCACGTAATTGGTTCTCGACCAATAAAAATTCACAGTCTAATACCATGGTATAACAAGAAACAATGGTGGAGGTTTTGAGGCTATCAAACCCACGCCACTACCTACTATACGAATATTGACTGCTTCGAGTGGCGTAGTAAAACTAGTCACTCGAGGTGATCCCCGGAGCAGCCTATCTTCCCGAGGTGGAGCCGAGGGAAGATAGGCGGCTCCGGGGATCACCGAGAGTGACTAGTTTTACTACGCCACGAGATAAAGCCGTCAATATTTGTTTCATAACACCTTAATGTCATCCATTTTTGTAGTAATATTCGTTAAACAACTCTGCGTATATCAGTCTTCAAACAACTGTTTGGTTGTTTTCCCAGAGTCCTTTAGAAAACAAACCCCCTTTTGGTTGTAATACTTGTGTGGGATTAGAACCCAGGACCCCGTGTTTGGTTGTTTTCCTAGAGTCCTTTAAAAAACAAAACCCCTTTTGGTTGTAATACTTGTGTGGGATTGGAACCCAGGACCCTGTGTTTGGTTGTTTTCCCAGAGTCCTTTAGAAAACAAAACTCCATTTGGCTGTAATACTTGTGTGGGATTGGAACCCAGGACCCTGTGTTTGGTTGATTTACCTGTTTCCACCCAGTGAATCTTGTAGGAGCCTAGTGAGCTTGGAGTCCCTGTAGGGTACATGACTTGAACGCTTGGTTGGATCGCCCAGTGCACTGATCACGTTACCTAATGCAAGCTGACATACAGAAACAAACACAACAATAAGTCAACCAAAATTGTATCCAGTTAGTAGCACTCTGCATTAGTGCTGGGTGGCGAGTCAAATTCACTAATCGAGTAGTCGGGCGTCAACTATTCGGGACTACTGGGGAAAGGCAGAACAAATTACACCAGAGTCTCAATGCACTTAACAAATCAAAAAGTAATTAACCAATAAACAGGAATTTAAAGGGCCCATGAAGAGGTATTTTGTCACATTACATTTTTGTGGCTTAATATACGGTTTGAAATTAACAAAACATAACATTGACTATTTTGATGTGTTTGTTATGCGTTAATACACTTTAATTGAGCCCAAAAATGTGTGTCATTTGATTGCGCAATGATCTGTGACGTAGACTGTGGTCAAAGACACCTCTGGTGCCGAGTGGTCAACAATGCATTGTATGTTATTGTCACACACACATGGCCCTGGTCAGCCGTTCCACTGTCTACGTCACAGATTTTATGCTAATGAAGAAGGGTGGGTGGAGCGCGGCAATCCCCTAATTTTAGAAATTGTTATTTCTACGGTAAATAGGCATGTAAAATTTTTTTTTAAAATAATAGTATACTATGATAGGCATACTTCCTTTTTTAACCAATAAAAAAAATTAATTCATGGGACATTTAAACAAACAAGTAGTTTTTCAGAAGTGATTTGAATTTAGTTTCAGTTCTAGCAGATTTGATTTGATGTGGGAGAGAGTTCCAAAGTGAAGGAGACGAATACATGAATGACTGATGTCAGTTAGTCTTAGTGATGTGACCGGTGTGTTGAGCAGCACTGTTGAGCTAGAAAGAAGGGTGCATAGCGGCTGATAAACATGAATGAGAAAAGTATACTGGATTATCAAGTATATTTTCCAAATAAGTACAAATGATTCATGCAACTTTACCAGTCCACAATTGATTGAAATTCCTTCCTTTGCACGGTCCCCTGTTGCACCGGTTCTCTTTAACCTCTCAGATCCAGCCAGATCAACAAAATGGAATTTAGCCGTCAGCGTTTCAAACTCGTTCATCCCAGAGTTATCGTCCGTCTTTTCCTGCTCTTCATCATTTTCTTCATTCGACTGGAGAAAACAAATCAAATATTTTGTTTCATTTGTGTTCTGGAAATCTCAGGAATTCTTTTGAGGATTTTAGGGGGGGTGCTTCTGTACAAGAGGGGAAGAGTGTGTTAGAGAATGGGAACATTTGTGGGGGCCTCCCTCTGCCACATATCAGTCATGGTATAGTTTTTTTATGACTGAAAAAAAAAATCAGCTTTATTTTGGTAGTAAAATGTTGACGATAAAATGGTGAACAGTCTCCAGAATAACAGTTTTAGGCTTTAAATAAAATCCAAAATCTAGATTTGTGGCTGTGGGGCGGGTTTGTCACAATGACATGTTGAGATCTTTTCGTCGTGTGCCCTGTAAAAAGATGTAACGACAAGTTCCCGGTAAAACGGTGAAAGCAAATGATGTGAAATTTTTCAAGAAAACTGAGCGGGAAAGTTTGATTTACCATTCAAAAGCTGTTATAGAAAGGTTAAAGTCTGCATGGGAATGGGAAAACAGGTCTTTGGGTGAATTCTAGAAACAAAAATGTAACAATAATGCCATATTTTTCATGTCGGGGGCCATTTTATTGCTTACGTCCTTTTAATATTGGGACGAAATACTTTATGTGCCCGGTGAAAGGACGTAAGGCGTTACGCCCCTTTTCCGGGCACCCAACGTTTTTGAAGTTGACAGACACATCGATTTCTGCCCCTAGTCTACTGTACCTCTTTAACAAGACGTTGTTGTTTGATATGAAGAGTGAAGATAGCATGTGATCTTGAACTCTGGGAGTTCATGTTGGTACTAGCCGTTGTCCTGGATAATGCACCACCTTGAAGGCAGACTAACGTCTGGAAAAAAACCCAAAAACATACAAACCTCTCATCAGAGTTTGACCTTAGTGGTCACTCGCTCACCAAATGCAAGTAAAGACAAAGGTGAGTGAGTCAAAACACTTCCATTTGTAGCCCACTAAAGCCGTGTTCGCACTGGACTTTCTTTGGGTAAACTAACCGAACAAATGGGTAACTTGACCAATTTAAGTCCATTGCGAACAGCCCAGGAAAATTTCACCCAGGTAACTTAATCAAGTCCAATGGGTAGTTTAACCAGCCACTTTCTGCCCAGATAAACTAACCCGGTCAAACTAACTGAATCCAAAAGTGCAGTGTGGACACACCGTCCCGATAAAACCGGTCAGCATAATACCATATCCGGTTCGCACGTGCAAAGCCTGACAGTCATAATTGGTCACGCGATGGTAAAATCAACGCGTTACCCAGCTCTTTGTTTCACCATTGTCTCGGTTAGTTTACCCACGTCAAATAATCCAAGTGCGGACACCAGTAAAATTTACCCACTGGAAGTTAACCATGGTCTCAGTTAAATACTAATCCAATGCGAACGCGGCTTAAGCCTGTCAAAATTCTGTTTTACTACATGCAGTCAAACTAGACCTACATGTACATATTGACCCCTTGCACGCACGTCACACACGCAGACTGTGCCTATGCTCACCATTTTGGTGGTCAATAGGTTTATGTGTAAACGCCGCGTCTCGTAAAATGCGCACTTCACTGAATAACATTGCCCACCAAAATGGCGCAACCAAGATTATTGTGATGATGACGTCAGGTGAATTGGGTCAATACATGTACATGTAATGCTGATTGTCTCACTGACAACAGCTTGCAAATCACAACACCACACGTACAAAATGAGGCACTTATACATGTGGAAAATGATTATTTTGTGAAGCGCTGTACTATTGTTATCAGGACCCAAATTTACAGAGCTACTTAAGCATAAAAACACTGCTTAGCAGTTTTCTGCTTAGCAAAACACCAGCAGGATACCAGTCACAGATGGTGTATGTGAAATGATAGTTTGGCCGGTAACTTTATAAAGAATAAAAACACGCAGTTCTTATATAGCGATTTATCACACCCGAGGGCATCTCAAAGCACTCATTGTTTTTTCTACAAGGTATGCTAAGCAAAAATGAGCAGGATACCAGGGCACCTCCATGAGGAAATTGTAAATTTCTATTGGAACATTTCCAAGGCAATGACCAGGGGCAACGGAGGCAATTGCCTCCGTGAAGTATCGGGCCTGCAACTTTAGTTTTCTAAATAAGCTCCATTGATTTGGTGAGATGCTTACCTCTTGCTCAGATGCTACAGTTCTTGTAGTCACGCCTACCACATAGATACCCCCTTGTGCGTCCTCATGTATCTTGATATGAGATTTCTTATTCTGTCAAAACATCAAAATTAACTTACATTAGTAGGAGGGTCGAATGTACACAGTGTAAACTCGTGAAGATATTTGGAGGCCTATTTTGGGTCTAAAGGATGAAAAATCCCCCCACACTCCCCTGCCCTCTCAACCGAACTGTATACTCAGTACTTTCCCCAATTCCTGTGAAAAAAAAACCTCACAGGAATATTCCTCGGGTGGGATTCGAACCCTCGACCCCTGCCATGCTAGAGCAGATGTCTTACCAACTAGACATTCGAGATTAGGAAGAAATATTAATTTTTCTAGACTAATCTCGGTATAGTCTAGTTGGTAAGACATCTGCTCTAGAATGGCGGGGGTCGTGGGTTCGAATCCCACCCGAGGAACCATGCCTGTGAGGTTTTTTTTTCACAGGACTCGGGAAAGTACTGAGTATAGAGCACTTAACACACATCTGTGTATGGGCAAAAAACAAAAAAATAACACAAATAATATTGTTTTATCTTTGATGCAAATTGAACGTCTATCAAATTGTTGCGGTACCCGCTGCTTAAAATATAGGATTCAAACTACCTCTAGCTACTGGTCAAGCTCGGTAGTCTAGTGGTAAGACATCTGCTATAAAATGGAAAAGGTCGTGGGTTCGAATCCCACCCGAGGAAAATGCCTGTGAATTTTTTTTTTTTACAGGACTCGGGAAAGTACTGAGCATACGGTACTCACCATACATCAGTGTATGGGTAAAACACAAATATTAAAAACAATGATGTACTATTAGTTATCACACAAGCCCGAGCGGAATACGGAAAAAAGTAGTGCTTCTGCGTCCCATATCAAACGAGGCCGCATTTATCTTCCAGCTGACTTAAGTGTGATCATCACACGATCAAACAAGCTTACAAAGATGCGCAAAGGTGTTGCGTCTTGGCAAGCATGTATGTGTGCTCGAACAGTAATTGCGCACCATTGGATATCAAATTGCAGCTGTTGTTTATGGCTCTATAAACCACGGCTGTCGAGCAATCTGATTGGATGATTAGCGCATGCTGGAAGATAAAATGTACTATCCCTTTAACAAGGTTTGTTTGTTTTTGCTTGCCTTGATGGCAGCTTTACCTCTCTAATTCTGAAGGTAAAGGAAGATTGATACAAAAATCTTGCTAAATCACAGACTAGACTTGCTTTATTGATGCCAGTCTACAGGGTGTGTACATCATTGCCAATTACCTCTATGTAGTTCCTTGGCCAGGTGCCATTTAAATAGTAGCCACATGTATGTATTACATTAAACAATTGTTGTCTGCTGTGATGTGGTCCATGCTGTTTTGGACACCCGAGGGGGCAGATGGCACCCCGAGGCGAAGCCGAGGGTACCATTGGCCCCCCGAGGGTGTCCAAAACAGCATGGACCACATATCACAGCAGACAACAATTGTTTTGTTATACCATGGTATTATATTGCAGGATTGTTAAAAAGGCCCTTACCGACATAGTTTGCAGACAATATTCAATTCAACAAAAGTGTGGAGATGGCGGCAGCAGACGATCGATTATAAATTTTTTATCAACCAAAATGTATCAACTGGTCCCTATCGGGAGCATCATATCGAAAGTACAGTAGCGTGCATAGTACCAGTGGTTGCATAGCAACCTCTTTCTCAGGTACAGATCAATGGGGACAATGAAATAATGTTCTGAGAACGATCTAGGTAATGGACGCGGGCGACATGACCTACCTCTTTCTCGGGTGTATTGCTAACTTCAATATACATATCAATGGGTACGATGAAATGAATTTTCTGAGGACGATCTAGGTAATGGACCCTGACAACATCACTTTTTTGGGAAGACATGAAATTTTGTATTATGTCACGTGATTGGTTCTCGACCAATAAAAAGTCACAATCTAATACCATGGTATAACAAGCACTATTGTAAGTCAGGGTTGAGCCTGAACCTTTTCGGTGACAAGTACATGTAGCAGGACCAGAGTGTCATTTCTCTGGTCTGCCAGCTTTTCCACTGGTCCTTTCAATATTGTCTTTTGAACGGGACTTGAAGTGTGAAGTAACATACCACTGATTGTATATTACTTTAAATAAACTAGCCAGCCAGACTGGTTTGACAGAATCTAAGCTAATCCTCGGGTGTTTTTAGTGGCATTTGGCCAGCAGACCACTGATACCCAGTTACTGCTGGGATGCTTTTTTTGTTGACCCTTATCATGCTGCCACCATCTTGGTCATGTTCCCTGTATCCAATAACAGTAATAGATGCTAATATTCATTGTACAAAAAGGAACCAGACTATTTGCCCTTCCAGCCTCGGTTTGGTTACATTGGTTTGAATGGGAGAAAATCAAGATGGCCGCACCATGATAAAGGTCTATTGCTGGAATCTTTTTGCTTTGAGGGTTCCGCTGGCACAATAAAAAACTAACTTGACAAAGCCAAGAAAACAAAGATTCTCTTTATTGGATCGTCTGTTTTGTTTGCTCGACCGATAAAATACTACATTCACAAAACATAAATTGCAAAACATTGGCCGTTGCCTACGGCATATGAGTGGTACTAAACACAAAACCATGGCTCAATTACCGATGTCATAGGGTATTCTGTCCTCCGGGTAATGTGTCCACCATACGGTAAATTAACGTGGGCTGGAGGAGTTTATTCAAAAGAGGGCGCTATCAGAAGGAGTTAGTACACAATTTGCCGTATGCCCGGACAGAATCTCCTTCCACACCGGCTCAATCTGACCTACCTCCATTGAGCCGAAATACAATGAGTAAATAATGGTTGAAGCCTCTCGATGCCTCATAATCCTCTTCTTGGAACAAAAGGACAAAGGTCAGTAATCGGCTTACACAAAATGGCAAGAAAAATCCAAAATATTGTAGACCTTTTTTGGTCTTTGTGTGGGTGAAACGAAGCGTTAGACGGCATGTGTGTGGTCTGTGCACGCTCAGCATGTACATGCATTTAAAAACAAATCTAAGAATTGAACATGGATTTTAAAACTATTTTGATTCAAACTTATCTACAAGTGCATGTAGTTGCACTGTTAAAAAATGTTGTATTTTTATTTTTATAACAATGCAGAGTTTGATTTAATGAAAGTACATGTTGAGTAGTGATTGAAACTGAAAGCTTAGGCATGTTAGGGGCAATCATAATATTGAAAGATATGTTTTTAAAACAATGCAGTTAAAGTAGGTTTCTAAGGTCATATTCCATTTTTGTGATGCACTCATTTTTCAATAGATATCTAGAGTCCTTCCCAGTGGAAAAATACTAGTCTCTTACCATAGATTAAAACCCTAAGTCCTCCATAATCAGACATGCAACTTTGCTTTTCCCAAAAAAGAGGAAACTGACAAACACAGAAAACTTTATACTGTGTTTTTCAGTTTTCTGTGGCACTAAGTAGAAGAAAAAAGATGAAATCAGCTGATCAGCTGAAAAGTTGCATGCCTGCATAATCCTCCGGAGGATTTGGAGGATTTTGGTTGATTGAGGCACATTCAAAAATCACCAATTGGAGGATTATGAAGGATTGAGGAAGGTCGACATTTGATACATGGAGGATTGTGGAGGATTGAGGAAGCATCCTTCAATTAGATCCTGGAGGATTGTGGTGGATTTAGGGCATAATGAAAATTTACTATGAAGGATTCTGGAGGACTCTGGCAGGTTTCGTAGGACAATGTATCTTCAGGGAAATTTACTCCTGTATATAATGGTATGCTGGGTACTTGTACTTTTTCTTGCAAATTGTACATTTCTATATAAATTTTTGGGTGAACAAAGAAAAATTTACTGGAGCGTGATTTGAACCTGCGACCACCGGTTTAACGTACCAGCGACGCTCTACCAACTGAGCTATCCAGCCCTAATGTTGGTGGTCTCCCTATTTTGTCAATATCTTTGTTCGCGGGGTGCCAGTCAGAAGCCATTCAACCGGTTACTGCCATGTAGCCAGGGATCACCCCTAAGGTAGATCCCCGTGCTGCCGCTTCCCAGGTTAATTCCATAGAGCTAGCTCTATGGTTGTATCATATAAAATGGAAGAAAAACGGAAAAAATAGAAGATTCCCGGGGGGAAACTGGTTAACATAAAAAAAAATCCTACATTTCAAAATGGGTCCAAACATTTTTGTCTGCAAAATTTGTAGTTCACATCTGAATTTCCATGATATTCAATCAATTCCACCTTTTGACTAACGAAAAATTCCTACCTAGAATGTACAGACCCAGACAGGCCTTGATCTTAACCGAGGCCACCGAGGCCATTGGCCTCATGCCCTGTCCAGTAGGCCAGCATGCCCTTCAGAAAAATTGCACTGTCACTACCAACTTGGCCTTCATGCTCTTGTACAATTTCTCTGATTTAGCCAGCAAAGGCCTGCCCCTTTTTTTTCTTAAGATCAAGGCATGCCCATATAATGTTGACATCCAATGTTATCAAGTTTCGAACACTTACTCTACTGCCTTCAACATCTCTGGTTGAATCAAACAAATCCAGTATCTCTTCGTTGTACAACTGTAACACAAACAAGAAAAAAAACAAAAAACATCTGAGTTTACACTGGTTCGTCCTCTCTACAAACTAACAATTAAACAAATTGAACGATAGACCGATTGCGCAACCAATGTTTACATGTCATCACGTAACCTGTAGTGGGTACTATGTCAACTCAGCTGATGGCAAACTACGTAAAAATACAGAGAGTCACACACACAGTCGGCTTTTGGTAATAATAACACAGTTACTAAGCCCTTTCTTTAAAGTTGTATGTTGTGACATTGATTTCAATCAAAATACTGTTTCATAAACAATTATTCCGCTAGAAAAAGAGGTTTATTTTGAGAGATGCACTACTGGTGTCGGACGACGATGTAGCAACCCGCCTGTTGTTTTGTTTGTAATATAAATCACTGCAAAAAAGGAGGGAAGTAAAGAATGTTGGAAAAGTAAGCATTTATACCTTGCCTTGCAGAATTTCAAATAGGCAAAGGAATCACACAGTTCTGGAAAGCCTTTTCTTTGGATGATTTCGGCTTCAAAACTGTGAAATTCTTGTGTTGAAAAGAGTTTGATCGCGGTCGTTTGGCCCAAACGTTCCGTCGTGCAACTAGTACTTCCACATCGTGAACATACGTTCCTCATAGAATTTGTAAGACTTGCTGGACATGTCCTTACCTTACTGGCTTCATTCAGCCATTGAAAGGTCTCTGGAATAAACTCTAGAATATTTTTCACAGATTTCCAGAAAGACAAGCCTCGATCGAATAAACACGTGCAACAACCATCACGTACTGTACCGCACTTTCGTATGGAGGACGTCGTGTTTGTTTACATTTAATACCCACTGCAGGTCACGTGACGTGGGTTGCGCAATCAGTCTATTGTAATAATCCCATGACAAATATAATCGCAAAAACTGTTAACAGGTTAACATGGCTAATGGCCTTTATCGGAGTCTTTCTCAAGCGATAAATGTACGTAAATAACAACATGACAACAAGTATTCTAATAGTGCAACAAAAGCAGTCTGGTGGAAAAGTGCAAAGAAAGGAACAGATTGCAGTCAGACGAAGCAGGATATGAACCAAGAAGTAACAAGGAAGGAGACGGGGGGCCAGGGGGAGGGTTGAGTAGAAGGAGTTGAGCTTGTGATACCACGAAGATGTGTAGAAACACAAAATGCAAAATCAAAGTAATTTATCAGTGAATAGGACAAATTTGTGACTCAGCCTGTGTGAATGAGACACTTTGAGGTAAAAATGTAAATTTCAATTTCATCATTTAGGGCATCTTCCAAGGATTAAAACGACACCACACTGACCTCTACAGAGTTTACGGTTCCAATCCAGAACAGTCAACTCTGTAGAGGTCAGTGTGGTGTCTTTTTAATCCTTGGAAGATGCCCTACATGATGAAATTTGGACTTCAAAGTGTCTCATTTACACAGGCTGAGTCACATTTATAAAAGGGGACATCTGTGGAAAGTAGAGAAGGCAAATACAATGTCATGCCAGCAGTGAACAATAACTTAGTAAATTTCACTATATCTGAGGAAAACAAAATGCAAATGTGTTTGCCTCAATATGACACTGTTGTGGCATTTGCAAAGTGAGGTACATGTATTGGTTGGTTATCTCGAGAAGCAGGCAGGAGTTTATTAAATTCCTTGCATGAGCCATTTGGCTGCGAAGAAAAGTTAGAACGATTGACGAAGCTCAAAACCCAGACCCAAGTTGCCCGAAAAGATGGCATCTATACGGAACTACATGTATCGACTATACTAACCTCCATAAACTGAGCGTGAATTTTAAACTCTGGCGGTGGTTCGCTTCGATTTAAAGCCTCATTCCTTCGTTGTTCAATACCGTTAAAGAGATGCCTGACTGCCCTGGGTACTATACCCTGCTGGTCTTCAGTCACTCCTGGCTCAAACCCTGTCCCCATGGTGAAAGTTTTACCTGCCCCTGTCTGACCGTATGCAAATACTGTCGCGTTGTAACCATCAAAACATCTAAAGAAACAAAGAAAACCAATCACATTTCAGACAACTCTGTATCTACAGGTGAGGTATCAATGTATATTTGGTTTGCGGTAACACCATGATTGTATCTACTTTGCTACAGTAGAATGTTCTTGTGAGAACTTGTCTTGCTATTATTCTACTACTGCGGAGTAGATTTCGGAAATCGGGAGACAACTTAGTTCTAAAAAGAACTGTCCTGCTTTCTAATTACTACCTCAGGAGACTGATGATGACTAGAGCAGGCTAGTCGAAATGTTGAGACCAAACTCACTCCGTGGTAGTGAAGTTATCCGATGAAGTCCCCCCAATCCACTAAGCGAAAAAGTAGTAGTAGTCCCGGCCGATTTCCTACCTCCCAGGTAGTACTTAAAAAGCAGGACAGTTCTTTTTCAGAACCAAGTTGTCTCCCAAATTCCGAAATCTACTCCACGGTAAAAAAAATCCACAGACATATTCCTCAGGTGGGATTTGAACCCACAACCCCCGCAATTCTATAGGAGATGTCTTACCAACTAGACTACCGAAATTGCCCGGCAGCTAGAGGCAGTTTGAATCCTAGATTGAAATTTGTTACCATCGATACATTTAAGCAAATTAAAACAATTATTCAGACAATCAAACTGCTGATGATTTTCAAAGTTAGTAACCAAGGTGTTGACTGTGCAAGTCTTGTGCGTATTTGAACATTAGGGTTCGTTAACCCGTTGAAAACGGAGGATGTTAATACACGCAAATGTTTCTCCTGCCTGGAAACAGAAGCCGTGTAAAGACGCCATTATCGGACCACTGGAGCAAGCGTCGCCCGGTCATTCAACTGCGGAGGATGCAGAAACCACACACACGCCGTCTCAACGCTTTGATTCAGCCACACAAAGACAAAAAGAGGTCTTGAATACAGAGTTCATAAAGGGGATTACGAGGCATCAAGAGTCTTCCACCGTTGTTCATTCATTATATTTTGGCTAAATGGAGGTAAGTCGGAGTGAGCCGACCATGGTTTAGTACCACTCAGGCTGTAGGTAGGTAACGTCTGATGTTTTGCAATTTATGCATGAATTTGACATATTTTCGGTCGAGCAACATAAGTTTAGTTGGTAGTGACAGTGCAATTTTTCTGAAGGGCATGCTGGCCAACTTGACAGGGCATGAGGCCAATGGCCGCGGTGGCCTCGGTTAAGATCAAGGCCTGCCATAGGCTGTGGGTTATTACCGGCCGTAGCATACAATGTAGTCCGAGGGTTCGGTCGATTCAAATTCAATAAAAACCACATTTTCTCGGAAGAGAATTATGAATCCTGGTGCATTTTATGATAATATTGCCTTTAGTGGTCTAGCCGTTTAGTCATGGTTTCATACTGACAACGACAGCTCAACAACAACATTTCTCTGGGTGTTTATCCCATGGGTAGGCTCGAAAAAAAAAAATTATGAATCAAAAATGTAGAAGAAAGAACTGTTACCCCTCAATCAATGAATGCGCTGTGGAGTTGTACACCTCATCCTGTTGACTGTCCAAATCAAACACGTGGTCAAAGGTGAACGCCCTGTCTTGACCCAGCATGACCTGGTTCTGGTCAGGGGTCACCGAAGTGCAGACACGACACATGTCTATTCTCTCTTTAGCCAACTGGGGACGAATCCTGTTCAGAATAGAGAATCAATCAAAATCAACTTTAAAATACTCCTACGTATATACACACCTGTCCAGGTATTTTTTTTACTTATACACCTATAGATGTGTGTTACTGTTAAGCACTCTTTTATACTCAGTACTTTCCCCAATCCTGTAAAAAAAAATCTCAGGGCTCAAATTCAAGGTAAAAGACCACAAGACTGCAGGGCCAGACTACAAGACCAGAATCTTAATGAGAAAGAACTTTTTACAAAGTTTAAAATGGAAACTGTTTTTATAAGAGAAGATTTGTCTCCTGACATGCCTGAAGACGATCAGAGTATACTGTTCGAAACGTCGAGACCCCAACGGCTCTTTTCAGAGCCACCACTCCTTTCTAAAAGAGTTTTCATACATGGTTGTACTCGCAAGTTTACTATTTAATTATAGTTCCTTATTATTTTTCACACCATGCAAAGCTTCAAACATAACTTAAGATTTGTCTCATTTGTCTTGTGGGTAAGAATATTTTGATACTCAACAGAATTGAAAGATATTGATCAGATTCAAAGTCAACATTTTTAACATCATTTCTCGTATTTCTTTTTGTCAAAGATGTTACACAGTGAGGTTCAATAGAAAAACACAAGACCACCGGACTTGTCCAGTCTTGAGTTTACTGGCCCAATGCTAAAATCACTGGCCTCGGGCCTGTGGTCCAGTGTAAGCCCTGAATCTACTGCACAGGCATATTCCTAGGGTGGGATTCGAACCCACAACCCCCTCCATTCTAGAGCAGAGTTCTTACCAACTACATTTACCTCTAACTACCCACATACCTATATTAGTGAGTTAAGCACTCTTTTATACTCGGTACTTTCCTCAGTCCTGTCAACAAAATCTACAGGCATATTCCTTGGGTGGGATTCGAACCCACGACCCCCTCCATTCTAGAGCAGAGTTCTTATCAATTACATTTACCTGTAGCTGCGGAGCAATCTCAATAGTCTAATTGGTAAGACATCTGCTCTAGAATGGAGGGGGTCTTGAGTTCGAATCCCACCCGAGGAATATGCCTGTGGATTTTTTCAGTGCTATAAAAGCTACTTATTATTATAAAAGCTACTTATTATTATTATTATTATTCAAAATTTGCATTAATTTGTTTATACATTTTTTTGCGATGGCCCTTTAAAGTTTATAACAGTTTTCTTTTGTCTAGATTTTGTAGCCTACAGCTTTGGATGTTTTTCCTTGCTTTGCTTTTTCTTAAATTGGTTGTCTATTTTTTCCTTCTATGTATACATTGTACACCTTGTAATTTGTATACATTAGGGCTCACCCTTAGCACTAGCCCGGTGTACATTGTCTAGTAAAAACTGTTATGGGCTAGTAAACACCACTTCTCAACTTGCCCTGTGGGCTACTAAAAACTGTGCAACTTATGTACTCGTTTATAATGCTCATACTTCTTCCTTTTCAGCTGTGAATAACACATTTTAGAAATGTGTTAATTTCACTTGATCGTTAAACTGGTTGTGAGCGCTACCATTAGTATAAGAAAGATACATTTATGACAGTACATGTTTAAAATTAGGGCAACGAAAACTTCCTGGGGGCAAGTAAAATGCACAGTTTACTAGCCGCTTGGGCTACTTTACAAAAAGATTAAGTGCAAGACCTGTACATGTACATTGTACATTGTACTTTTGTTCCTTGCGTATTTTGTGCTTTGGTCGGGTACTAAATTAAATATAATATCATTTTTAATAACATTAACAATACATGGCCAAACTATGTACATGTACAATACATGTACCTTGTAGTTTGTTTGATACTACTGTAATTGTATCAATTCACAACAGATGGTACAGTATGTACATGTATGTACGTACTTCTAACAACAATGACCAAAAATAAAACGCTAAAAATCAATAGACACAAAGTTAATTTATTGATTACAAGTAAGTACAGTGTACATTACATTGTACATTACACTCTGAACAAACTGCTTTGTTAGGCCTTCACCCCAATAAAAGAGTGAATTTTATTGGTCGAGAACCAATCATGTGATGTCTGGATGTGCTACAAAGTACGGCTCAGGGGATCATGAGTGAAGTACCCCACGGGGTACATCACCTTGACCCACGGGGTACATCACCTTGACCCACGGGGTACATCACCTTGACTGTGCCCACCATTGGTTGTTTTCAACACCTAGTACAATATTAGAAATAGCCCTACTACATGTAGGTCACTGTAGGTACAAATGTATGGCGCTTTACAAATGTTGGTATTATTATTATTTTATTAAACTGGATTTTTATTTGAACAAAGAGAAGATTTATCTCAATTTTCTTATGGGCATGTTAAGCTTCGATACTAACTTATCAGACTGAAAGTCAAAATGTGAACATAATTATTTTACTCCCATATTACACAGTAAGGTATTATTACTCAATTGAAAAACAGTTGAACAACTTGTATGTGTGTTGTGTTGTCATTTTAGCCTTTGAGAACGACTCTGCTAGGGTCGAAACGTGAGGCCATTAACAATTTTGTGCAAATATAAAACAGGTCCTTGTGGTTGGTAAGCTGCTTGCAACAGCTACATGTAATTTTATTTTTTCAAGTGAAAAACACAAGCCCACCAGACTTGTCCGGTCGTGGGCTGTTTACTGGCCCGACGCTAGAATCACTGGCCTCAGGTCTACACGTCCAGTGTTAATGTTGAGACCAGTATTGTGTTTTCATCCAAGAATGTGACGATGTTCAATGTAGAGCTGATATGTGACACAAAACACAGGGCTCACCCTTAACACTAGCCCGGCGTACATTGTCTGGTAAAAACTGCTGTAGGCTAGTAAACACTACTTCTCAACTTGCCCTGTGGGCTACTAAAAACTGTGCAACTTACTTGTTTATAATGTTCATACATGTACTTCTTCCTTTTCAGATGTGAATAATACATTTTTAGAAATGTGTAAATTTATTTTTGAGTGTGTGAATGTAACTTCATTTGACCGTTAAACTGGTTGTGATCGCTACCATTAGTATCAGGAAGGTACAGCTATGACAATACACATTGTTTAAAATTTGGGCTACAAAAACTTCCTGGGGGCAAGTACATGTACATGTAAAATGCACAGTTCACTAGCCCCTTGGGCTACTTTCCTAAAAGCTTAAGCGCAAGGCCTTACATTATATTATGGTGATGAGGAAGAAATTGTAAAATAAATACTAAACGTTTATAATAGGATTATGTAAATATTTGTTGTAAAACATGTGCAGTACATCACATAACTGTACGCATACTGAAATATCTGCAAAACTAACTTTCTTTTCATTAAATTGAATCTTTGTATTACCTGTGATACTTAAAGGGCTAACATTTGTGTAGCCTTTCCGACCTAGAATTTCATCTACATGTACATGTATGAATGGGGCAAGGCCATTCATTTTGCAAAGGGCACTTCCATTAGGAAGTCTCAAATTCTACGGGGAAATCTTTGCAGGGGCACCAAGGCCAAGACCAGGGCAACGGAGGCCATGGTCTCCGTGTAACACATGTAGACCCTTCCCATGAAATATGTCAATTGTACATCACCCGTGCGCACTAACACTACTGATGGCCAAAATGAGGGAATATCGCACCTTTGTGTGGTGCTAATGGTGGCGTGACGCAGTACGCGTTTGTGCATCTGCCTAGTACACAACTCTATGGCGTTTGCCCACCAATAATACATGTGAATGTAATTAGCATATTTCATGGGAAAGGCTAATTCCAGGCCTCCCTTTCTACATGAATAATTCATGAATATGCTGTACAACATCCACGTGCAAACATGCTTACAAATGTACAAATCATAAAATAATAAGGACTACACTGTGTAAGAAACTATAAACTTTAATACAATTAAATCTGCACATTCTGTGTAGTTGAATGGTTTTTAAACGGTTGGTCAACTTGCTGGAAAATATTACCAAGAGGACATGTACAATGTATGATGCAGGCCTGATACTTCCTGGAGGCAACGGAGGCAATTGCCTCCGTTGCCCCTGGTCATTGCCTTGGTGCCCTTGAAATGTTTCAGTACAAATTTAAAATTTCCTCATAGATGTGCCCTTCATCAAGAAGAAAATGCCTTGGTGCCCTTGCCCTTTCAAGAACGAAGCAATCAGGCTTGATGATGCACACACGTATCAGGGTAATTTGTCCTTCCTATTCAATTGACCCAGTTCACCTGAGGTCACCATCACAATAATCTTGGTTGCACCATTTTGGAAGTCAATGTCCTCGTGTGTTATACAGTCAGGGTTCTCCCCAGGATTGTTCAAAACTGTGGGACATTCTGGACCCAAATTTTGAAAGTGTGGCCGAAGCACGCTGAATTCGTAGCAGGTCCTTGGAATATTTTGAGTTAATGTTTATGTTTGGTTTGAAAAGCTCTACTGTGCAGTCTGCAGCATTTAAAATGGTTTTATGTTATGTTATTTTTGTGAATTTGATATTTTTTTTGGGCGTATCGGCCGTACCTTTTCCGTATCAGCCCGTAATTTTTGCGTATCGGCCGGATACGCTAGCTTGTCAGGCATGCAACTTTGAAATTGCAAAAACCAAGGAAATAGCTTAACACCCATAAGTTTGTAGAGTGTTTTTCAGTTTTCTATGACACCAAAAATGAAAGAAAAAGAGGATATCAGCTGATCCGCTGAAAAGTTGCATGCCTGCTTGTGCATGGGGAGAACCCTGTACAGTATAGTGCAGAGTTTCGGTGACGCACCGTTTACATGTTAGTGCTTGCTTGTTGACTACATGTATATACCAACATAGTGAGCGTGGCACAATCGCCGCGTATAACGCACGTGCACGGCATCAATACAATAATCACAACAGCTACGTACATACCATGTTAATTTCCGTAATATGCACCTTAAGTTTTAGTACAACATTGTTGGGTTGAGTTTATTCATGACATTGTACAATTTCAAATGCCATTGAATGTGTTTGCACACAGCCTTAATTCCACTCATTAATAAACAGAATTATTTCCCTCTAGCATGTCTAGTGTGAAAACCGATCACATGGCAAGGGATGCATTACAAACTCAATAGATTCAGTTATTCTGCTTGCTTGCAGTTTAGCATTATGTACAGACAGAGTTCATTTGTGCATATTTCCCTGGTTGAGCTGAGCAAAGTGGTTCAAGTTCAAATTGGTGATTGAAGCAAAATTTACACAGCCTGCAAACTGATGGAAGGCTGCTTCGTGCCGATTTTGTGCTTACTGTGCAATTTCCATTTCATAGCGCTGCTAACCGTAAGCACACGATGAGGCATGCTAACCTTCCGGTGCTTACTGTAGGAAAATGAATGACGTAACAATACAAATCCTTGGTGAGCGCCCGCAATCTGGCTACCAGAAACCGGTTACACTTTAAAAAAAAAATAACTAAATATATGTACATGTAAATGCACAGGCTTGAACTCGGATAAAACATACGTTTCTAGAGGAAAAATCAAAGTGTTTTTTTCCACATGCCCGTGGTTTTCAAACCATAAGGATTGACATACATGTATAACATTATCTTCATCATCAGAGCCCATTTTTTAGAGCTGCTCATATGCAGACAATTTGCTTGACAATTATTGTGCTTAGCAATAATTAGCAGGATACCAGTCAAAGATGGTGCATACATACATGTATTACATGGTATTTTGGCTGGTAACCTTATTCTTGTAGGCATTTAAGTTTGTTGTGCTAAGCTTCTTCTTGTGGTTTTAAAAGCAGCTCTATGAAATTGGGTCCAGGCAGTGTTCGTCCATTGTTGGATGTAGCCCTCCTCCAGCAATTTCCATTCTCTTCTCCTTCTTGCTATGCTAGCCCATGTTACTGTTTGTGTATGTTTGGACTTCATCTTCCCATATTCTCTTCCGTCTTCCTCTTCTTTTTTTTCCATTTCAAGGTTGCCATTCAGTTACATGTAGTCTCTTGGTCCACCTGTTGTCAAGTCTTCTTGACAAGTGTCCAGTCAGGGCTCACCCTTAACACTAGCCCAGCGTACATTGTCTAGCATGTCTAGTAAAATCTGCTATGGGCTAGTAAACACCACTTCTGAACTTGCCCTGTTGGCTACTAAAAACTGTACAACTTACTTGTTTATAATGCTCGTACTTCTTCCTTTTCAGATGTGAATAATGCATTTTAGAAATGAGTTAAATTTATTTTTGAGAGTGTGAGTTTAACTAGTGTGTGACTACAAATTTGACCGTTAAACTGGTTGTGATCGCTACCATAAGTATCAGAAAGATACATTTATGACAATACACGTTTAAAATTTGGGCGACAAAAACTTCCTGGGGGCAAGTAAAATGCACAGTTTACTAGCCCCTTGGGCTACTTTACAAAAAGCTTAAGCGCAAGGCCTGCCAGCCTATCTCTTTTTAAAATCTTTTCCATTATGTCTTTGCTCCTAGTTTTTTGCCATGGGTTAATAAGGTAAACTGCTTCGACATTGCGAGAACTAAATGTCAGTACAATTTTGTATCATTATTGTTTTGTTTGTTTGTATCCAAGTCACCCATCACAAGGCAAAAGGCCACTCTACATGCTCTAGGTGAGGGCCATAAGGTCAAGAGAAAGAAAGCAGAAGAAATGAGGGCTTAAATTGAGAAAGATTACAACCAGCAGGGAAACAGGATGTCAGGCAAAGAGTTCCACAAGAGTTTCGGAACCGACACAGTGTAAGGATGGGAGAGGACAGAGAAGCGTGTAGTGCGTCCAAACGGACGGTTGACAGGGACAAACGGTGATAAACCATGCCCAAGTGTGACACTTGTGACTCATGACACTTGTGTTCTTGAGCAGGACACTTAACTATAATTGCTTCAAATAGGTGAAGAGACAGTTATGTTTGTCTCGCAATGGATTCATTTACCCCTCCCTGTTCTTAGCTGTGCTGTGACGAGACTTGCGTTTATATCTCGCCGTATCTTGTTTCTGCACATTGGGGCAGGTTTCTATCTCTTCACAGGCCTTGATCTTAACTAAGGCCACCAAGGCCATTGGCCTCATGTCCTATCGAGTTGGCCAGCGTGCCCTTCAGAAAAATTACACTGTCACTACCAACTTGGCCAGCATGCCCTTGTACAATTTCTCTGATTTGGCCAGCAAAGACCTGCCCCTATTTTTCTTAAGATCGAGGCCTGCCTTCATAAAAAGAAAGTAGCTCACACCTGGAGTGGCCTTTGGGCCTTGTGATGGGCGATTTTCCTTAAATTAAAAAAAAAAAAATTAAATATGTGTACAAAATTCCAATCTCTTCAGAGTCACCAATTTTTCCTGTTGATCCCACACTGACTCCTTGCAACTTAGGGGCACACCTCCAATGTTCAACCATGGTTAAACACAGCTATTGTAAGCTTACCAACCCTCAAACACAATTTTACTTTGATAATCTGATAATTCTGACACTGGGTTGTCAACAGTAGGCCTCATGACAATCCTTTCACCTGGTGACTTTAGAGGTCTTTCAATAGTGACCTTAAATCAAGGTTATTTACTGTATGTACAAAACCTTTGGGATTACCTCAGAGAATGCAACAAAGTGTGCCATAATGACAATGTGTGACAATGGATTAACAGCTGTGTGGGTTACACTTCACTGGATTTCCAGGGGAAGGTGATTCAGGTGTGTCAACACACATGCTGGCTGATAGATTTAGTTATTATAAGAATTATTAGAATTATAAACACAATATGCACCGTTTCGATAAAACTCAACCAGAGTACTTTCTGTTCCACAATCGTGACAACCCGTTAAGTGATGTGCATGAACTCAACACTGTTCCATACTCCACTATACAATCTGACACACACTGCACCATAGTCCATACCATTTCTACATAATGTACAAATTTTGTATTAAATCTGATTCATAAATTATACAAAAATCAATGTACACCTGGTATCTGGGGACAATTTTGGAAGTCCTATTCGGGTTGAAAGGTAGTCACGTGACTGTTTAGGACTGGTTTTAAACGCAGGCCTCGATCTTAAGAAAAACGGGGGGCAGGCCTTTGCTGGCCAAATCAGAGAAATTGTACAAGGGCATGCTGGCCAAGTTGGTAGTGACAGTGCAATTTTTCTGGAGGGCATGCTGGCCAACTCGACAGGGCATGAGGCCAATGGCCTCGGTGGCCTCGGTTAAGATCAAGGCCTATAAACAGATGATAAAAACACATAGCTGGAGCTGTGAACGCGTGTTCTATGATCATCCACACACGTTGGCGCACTACATGTACACGTGTAGCTTACAGGGGTGCTAATTTACGCGTAACGCATTCAATACATAGCGGCACTCAATGTAACGTCTTTTAGTACGTGTGCCTATGCCCGAGCGTTGGATGCAATTTGACCCTGTCGCAAAATGGAGCCCTGAGGGCGTGACAAGAATTGAAAAACAGATTCATAAAACAGAAAAGTTTCACAGATTTTCCTATATTATTACGCTGTTTAACAAAAAGGGCATCTATGAATGGGAATAAAAGAGAAGTGACTCGGTCTTAAACGGCCATATAAAACCTTGCAAGGGCATGGCCGTGTGATAAAGGACCTCACCTTCGGCTTGGTTCTTTATCACACGGCAATGACCCTGCCGGTCTTAAACGTCCGTTTAAGACCTCGGTCAAAACTCTTTTATTCCCTTAACCCTAACCAACCCAAATCCTTCAATTTTCTTTCCCCCAAATCGAAGGATTTTGAAGGATATGGGGTATAAGGCCAATGCAGCAGAGAAGGATCCAGAAGGATTTGGGTCATGGTGTGTTCTGCTGTGGAAGGATTACATGTAAGTAGGAATTAGGCTATTAGGCCATATTTGATGAAGAAGGATTTCGAAGGATTACAGGATTAGGATCATACATTTAAAGGTACACACCGGCTTACTGTTTACCTAATTTAGTGATGTGGAATTACAGACAATAATTTTTAAATGGTTGTTCTTAAAAAAAATCATCAAAATATCACGTAATTAACGAAAAATGTGAAAAAAACAAAACACGGTCAAAGGTCAGCTTATACGCTTTTCCAGCCGTTGCAACTGTCAAGTTTACGTGACAATGTTGCGCAATGTTGTAAGTAGACTGGTGCTCTGTATATGTATGAATTATTACAATGACGAGGCATGAGGATCCAGACTTCATATCCATCCAGCACAAATTCACGTGTAAATAAAAAAAAAACAGACATAAACAGACGAACTGGACGAACTTACTTGCAATGGAGAACGTTTCTTCGTTATATCGCAAGTAGGCCCTATGTTGTAAAAAATTACTTGGACGAATGCCAGTTGGGTCCAGGACTAATCTGTGTTGTCAGGTCGTGTTCAAATGTAGAAAGGGAGAGAATAAGCTTGACATAATGTGGACATCACAGACATGGTGGACCATAAATATTGTCAAAATGTGAGTTTTCATGAATTAAAATATACGCAGGCATATTCACAATACAGTTCTATGACACAAACCTGTCCATCAAAAACTGCAGTCTAAAAACTAATGGTAGTGTCCCTAATCTTGGACCAGTTTCACATTGGCTTGGTCAATAACAATCATGTGCCAAGTGAGCCTCCCGCTTTCGCTGCAAACGGATTGCCAATCCCGCTTTAGCGACGAAGGCATTCTCCCGTTTTTCGGGCGATGACTTCACTGGCCAGCTGCAGCCACCGCCACCGGTTTTTTGGTTTGGCGATTTGGGGGGGGGGGGGGGGGGAGTGGACATTATGCAGCTATCATAGAAGTAGATAGATCAGCTGTATGGGATAAACATTCCCCATCGTCGTCGCTCGTGTGCGTAGCGCAGGCAACACGTTACAATAGTTAGGGGATAATAGCTAGGGGTACAGACTAAAACCCTCGTAAAAAACGTAATTGTTGGTCTGGCTCCCTACTTCTCCGACAAGCTCCCACGCTTATGGCTAGACTGACCGGCAAGCTGGGGAGTTCATGCCCCGGGGTTTGTCTCTCTGGCCCCACGAGACACGGCACCGGCTGTACGGGATATGCCCCAAGGTTTACGTTCCGCTAGCTCCCACGCTGGTGCGCCGTAAGGCACGCTTCGGTTGCACGGACACCTCTGAATGTGAATATTACGATCGATTTTTCATCATTATTTACAAATTGTATCAATAATCTGAATACATAAGTCTTTTTGTCAAATACTCATGAATAATTGTAAAAAAAGGATTTAAATTTGGTTCAGTAATTTACTTTTATACGGCTGGAAGTAAAACTAACTCCGAAGATCACGTGATTTATCCGAACCACTTTTTTGGTTCGGATAAATCGTTTTTTGAAAAATGCTCGAAAACGGCAAAAATTTGATGGTTTCTTTTAGGAACCATTCTTTTCCATTCCTTAAAGACCTTTGAAGTCATATGTTAGCCTATTTTGTAGCCCAACGAAGCCGGTGTGCCCCTTTAATGTTATTTGGCTAAAATGTGATGTAGTAGGGATTGGGTCATATGCAATTTGGCTAAACTATAATTAACAGATTATCATGGGCTGAAAGGATTTCAAAGGGATTGGGTCATACATGTCATATGTATGCCGTGGATAAAATATACTTGGGATTTCAAAGGGTTTGGGCTTTATGGTCTTTTTACCCTCTCAGACTGAAGGATATTGTAGGACTTGGGCTGTGTGTGAGCTGATGGTCCTTGTTAGTTTGGGTTAATAAATATGTGGAGAATATATATTTAAAACCTTCACAATCAGACAACTCCTCGAGGAGGATCTGAAAGTTGTCTGATTGTGGAGGACTGAGAACTTGTAACTTGCATTCATGGAAATTAATTACAAAGTTTGATACAAAGGTGTTTTTTGTGGGTGCTTTTCATTAATATTTTTGTGTGTCCATGATGCGACTTTGTCATAATACGAGTGGTTTCACATTATTAACCCTCCTACAGCTAGACCATTAAAACCGTTCCAAATTCCAACTCTCACATTTCCCCATTGCTAGTACTGTATTCATGTATCGTATTGTCCACACATGGTAACCATTTGAACAGCATTGACATGATTGATATCAAGTTGTAATCTACCATTCAAAACCATTCCCAGCATAGAGGGTCCATTGATTCACCAGAGCTGTACCACCATTTGGAATAATCCTCACAAGCCTTTGTATCAGCTTACAATGTACCAACCATTCAAAACCATTTGGGGAATCAACACCGTACACAGTTATTTCACCTTTCAAAACCACAATAGAGATCGGTTTCAAATGGTGCATCAACTTATTCAAAAAAAAAGCACCAAGAGTTTTGTCGTAGGAATAAAAAAAATTCTCAATGTTTGAGAAAATTCCGCAAGGAAAGTTGGACAAGTATGTAAAAAACAGTCCTTTCACACAAAGCTCATTTTGTAGTATTTCACAAACATTGAGAACATTTCACCAGGAATGTTAGTTTTTTTTCGGGTAAAAAAGGCTTAAAAGTAAGAACACTGCACTATCAGCTTTACAATCCCACAGGCCTATTTTATATTTGAGGAAACCCAGGCTGCATGTAAATAGTCTGGTTCCCTGACCAAAGATTCCCTGACGACTCTTGTTAAAAATCTTAGGTCAGGCCTCATCCAAAGCTAAACATAGATTAGGACGCAATATATAAATATTCATTACTTGTCACCAAAGGTGGATGATGTCATTGGATAAAAAACAGAGTGCTGATGACGGGCTTAGTTTACTTTCAAAAAGCCTCATTAATAATCAGTTTGTAAAAATGGTACAAATTTATTCAAATGTTGAATTTGTTGGGGGAAAAAAGAAAAGAAAAACAATAATGGGACGTGTCTGCAAAATTTGTGAATTTTTTATCAACAAAAGAAATGTCCGACCATCAACGACACTGTCCGAATGTTGACGAGTTCGGAGCTTTTTGGATATTTTTGGAAAAGGAAGAATTCTTCCTTTTTTGTCATGTGACATTCAGGTTGGCTCAGTGGTTTCTTTCTCTGCCTTTCACCTCTGTGGACCCCGGTTTGAATCCCAGACTGGAGCCTTGCATATGGATTGGGTTTTCAGCCCCTACCTGATTGCGTGGGTTTTCCCTATTTGGGGTTTTCCTCCCACATCTAAAACTGACATTTCTTCATCATCTTCTTTACACAGGGATCTTCAGGCCTACGGGTCACAGTGCAAGTCACTTTTGAGGGTCCCTTGGTTCATTACCAGAAAGATATAAATAAATAAAAATAAATAAAAAGACATTTGGATGATACCGGAACCCTAAAATCGACAGAATAGTCAGAGATTTGTGGGTCTGGGAACCAGACTACATATGTAAACTACCACACTCCGTGACACTGAGCCTGAGGACAAAACTGATCTGATTTATTCATCAGTTTGAGTGGGACTGTTTTGAAGGCATTTACATGTGGATAAGAACCAGCATGTGTCTGGATTTATGATGCACTTCCAACAAGAACAGGGTATGACCCCACCATGGCTATGACTCACAATGAACTCATCAAGTTAAAGACAATGTAGTTTCCACACCTCCATCAACTAATGCAGTCATATTGGCTACATTGTACAGTAGGTCAAGTTGGAAATTAGTTACACTACAGGATGTAGTGTGAATAGGGATGCAGGCCTGATTGCTTCATTCTTGAGAGGGGAAAGGCACAAGGCATTTTCTTTTTGGTACAGGGCACCTCTATGAGGGAATTGTAAATTTCTAGTGGAACATTTCAAGGGCACCAAGGCAATGACCAGGGGCAACGGAGGCAATTGCCTCCGTTGCCTCTGTGAAGTATCCATGGTATCAGGCATGGGATAATGTAAAGTGATTCTCAGGGTTCACCAGGTTACATTAGCACGGTGTCGCGGTCTCAGGTTTCCGGCGTGCTCAGTTTTCCAGATGACCAAATATGGTACATGACATCAAGCCATGTCTGCGCACAGCAGACGAAAGTCGTCCGTTTCAGTACCGTGCTGAGTCGTATGTACGTGTCAGGATCGCATGCATCGGATCAGGGTAACGGATCACGCTAAAGCTGTCATATGGCGGCCTCCTCGAGCAAAGGACGTCCGGAACGTTTTAACGAATTTCGTGAGAAGAATGCTAAAATTATCCGTTACTTAGACAGCGGTCTGTATTCAGACGGGTCGACGGATGGGCAGAAGAGGTTGGTTCGTTATTAAACCAAGAATTATTCATATGACGAGGCTACCTCCATGGTACCATGTTGTCACCCGAAAATTCAAGCACGCCGGAATACTGAGACCCTGATGCCCGCGTGCTGAAATGCCCGGCAACGTCATCCAGAAAACTGAGCATGCCGTAAACCTGAGACCGCGACACTTGTGTACATTGTCCAGTAAAAACTGCTACATGTGCGCTAGTAAACAGTCACCCTTAACACTAGCCTGGCGTACATTGTCTAGTAAAATCTGCTATGGGCTAGTAAACACCACTTCTCAACTTGCCCTGTGGGCTACTAAAAACTGTGCAACTTCCTTGTTTATAATGCTCATACTTCTTCCTTTTCAGATGCGAATAATACATTTTAGAAATGTGTTCATTTATTTTTGAGTGTGTGAGTGTTGACCGTTAAACTGGTACACTGCAAAAACTGGGGTGTTAAATTGATTCTCTTGGTATGTACAATGTATGTGACAACACCGACATGGTGTTAATTTTACCAATGATAAAGCAATGGGGATAACTAGCACCATGTTGGTGTTGTCACATATAGATACCAAGAGAATCAATTTAACACCCCAGTTTTTGCAGAGTAACGATCGCTACCATTAGTATCAGAAAGATTATTTATGACAATACATGTTTAGAATTTGGGCAATGAAAACTTCCTGTGGGCAGGTAAAACGCAGTTTACTAGCCCCTTGGGCTACTTTACAAAAAGCTTTAAGCGCAAGGCCTGATTCTGAATTTCAGCATACAACATCAAGCCCAGTGTGGATTTCACAAAGCACTCGGACTAGTCTGATCTTGAGTTAGGACGAGTAACTACATATATATCAGGATTCTCCCCATGCACAAGCTCGCGTATCAAGCCGATACGCGCGAACTACAGGCTGATACGCAGAAATTACGGCCGATACGCAGAAATTACGGCCGATACATTAAAAAAAATATTAACAATAATAACTTTTTTTAGATTTTAATATGGAATTCACAAAAATTCTAACATAAAACCATTTTAAATGCTCCAGATTGCACAGTAGAGATTTTCAAGCCAAATATAAACATTCAATGAAAACATTCCAAGGACCTGCTACCAATTCAGAGTGCTTCAGCCACACTTTCAAAATTTGGGTCCAGAAAGCCCTACATTTTTGAAAAATCCTGGGGAGAACCCATGTAATCCTAAGCTGGGACGACAAGTAAGGACTAGTTACTCGTCCAAACTCAAGATGCATTGTAAGACTAGTCCATGCGCTTTGTGACATCCACACCTGGATATGCTGGAATTACACCTAGGCCACGGAGGCTACGGCCTCTGTTGCCCTGGTCTTGGCCTTGGTGCCCCTTCAAACTTTTCCCATAGACTTTAAGATTTTCCAATGGAAGTGCCCTTTGCAAAATGAAAATGGCCTTGCCCTCTCAAAGATGCAGGCATGCAATTTGGACTTGACAAAAAATGAGGAAAGTCCAATCTTTACAAGACTTTGCACAGTGTTTTTCAATTTCCAACATCCACATGAGAGTGAGATGAAAAACGAGGAAATCAGCTGATCCAAGGAAAAGTTGCATGCCTGAAGATGAAATTCCAGACCTGTGACATGTTACAGTTTACAAAAGGCAAGGCTCATCATATTAGGGAACACACATTGCAATACTACATGTAGACTAAAAAAATAAGTATTTAAGCAATAAACCACAAGGGAAACTGACTGGGTAAACTTCAATTCAATTGGCGGTGAACAAAGACAAAATTGACTGGAGCGGGATGTGCACCTACATGTATGACCCCTGGCCCCTCGGTACGTTTATGCTGGGGGTCGCAGGTTCAAATCCCGCCTCGGTCCTCATTTGCCCCCTCGGGTGAACAAAACACCATGGACCCCATCACAACATGGAACAATGTACTGTAGTGAGCTCATCAATAGACCAATTGCACGACCCACATCACGTGACCTGTAGTGGGTATTAAATGTAAATAAACACGACGTCCCCTCCATAGAAAAGTGCGGTAGGGTACATGATGATTGTTGCATTTTGTTTAATTCGATCAAGGCTTTTTTTTCTCGAAATCTGTGAAATTTGAACCAGAGACCTTTGAGTGGCTGAATACAGCCAGTAAGGACAGTTCCAGCAAGTTTTGAAATTCTACAGGGAACATATGTTCACGTGTGGTAGTACTAGGTTTGGGCCAGAAATTTTATAGTTTTGAAGCTGAAATCATCAAAACAAAAGGCTTTCCAAAACTGTGTGATTCCTTTGTCTATTTGAAATTTTGCAACATTCCGTCGTGCAACTACATGTAGTACTACCACAATGTGAACATAGATTCCCTGTAGAATTTCAAAACTTGCTGGAACTGTCCTTACTGGCTTTATTCAGCCACTCAAAGGTCTCTGTCACAGATTTCGAGAAAGAAAAGCCCTGATCGAAAAAACAAATTATGCAACAAATCATCATGTCCCTGTACTGCACTTTCCTATGGAGGACATCATGTTTGTTTACATTTAATACCCACTACAGGTCACGTGACATGGGTCAGGCCTGTACACATACATTGTTCCTGCCCTCCTTCTTTACCATTGCCCATTGCCCATGGCTGGCAAGGCTTACATAGATAGTGTCTTCCCACGCTGTGCTCTGTGTCACCATCAGACATATAGGAGTTACTGTAACAGACCGTCCTTCATAAATAGGAAATTGAGGCAATCCATTTAATTCCCACCTAATTCTAATGCCAGTGGATATGTCTCAACAGTGTCATAGAAAATCAAGTCACTTCCTTACTTTGTTTTGACCAGATGTTCATCATGTTCACACACATGTGTAGAGCAGTTCGTACAATGAGTGTACATGTACAATACAATACATGTACTATACATGTAGAAATCTCGCCCATGTTCTACATGTATTAAAAATTTTTTTTTAAGTAACTGTACATGTCTAGTAAACTAGCGGGAGGAGTGGTGGCTCTGAAAAGGTGTGATCTCGACAATTCAAACAGTATGCACTCTGCTCGTTTTCAGCGGTTGTAGCTGCAAGTTTACTAGTTTGTTTACTTATTATCCTTCACACCATGCAAAGCTTCAAACATCACTCTCCCGTGTTGTCCGCAACGAAGTGCAAACATTTGTTCATTATATAGTTGTATTCTGTGCAGTTACATAGGCCTATGTATTTTGTTCTTTGAACACCAATATTCAGTATCTGACCATGGTCCTGGGCCATGTGGCCGTCGAACGCGTGGTAAAATTTACCTGGGTGGTGGTCTCTAGCGAAGCGATCACCGTTATGTACGCGGTCTTTTATAAGGCCGCGTAACTGTTGATTCGCATTGTGTTCTTTTGAACACATGCTCGTTTTGGGGTCAGCCTGGTGGGCTTTAGCTCAACAGGTCGGCCTGAGGGTTTGTGTGACAGGAGGGATCGTACCCCTACGACATTGTGGTGTAGCGTGGCTACCCTGCCCTGGGTCTGTGCTTCAATAAAAGAAGCACGGCCCTAAATCAAAAAACAGTTACATAGGCCTATGTATTTTGTTCTTTGAACACCAATATTCAGTAAGTGTGTACATACAAACATGACAAAACACTGTCTACTAAAGACATCAAGTTCGATCAAGGGTTGCTTAGTGACGTACGTAGCGCATGTGCACAGAAGTTGAAGTGCGAACGACTCTAGTCATGTCATGTCAATGCGACCATGAGAAAATAGTGAAATCAATATTATCACTTTTCCGATAACTGGTCCCCTCTGCCATGCTGCACTGTGCTTATGAAACGGCTATTAGTGACCAGCGATGAGACCAACCTCAATAGGCTGGTTGCGAATAGTCAACTAGACTCAGTCCAACCGTCGTGGCATGTCGTGGCCGAGCGGTTTAGTGCACTGGACTCAAGCTCTGGTGTTTCTGATCAGCAGAGTGTGGGTTCGAGTCCCGATCGTGACACTTGTGTCCTTAAGCAAGACACTTAACCATTATTGCTTCGTCCTTCGCATGGGACGTAAAGCCGTTGGTCCCGTGTGTTGTGTAATGCACGTAAAAGAACCCAGTTGCAATCATTGCTAAGAGAAGAGGTTTGCCCCGGTGTTTCAGGTAGTGGCTGCTGAATGTGCTGCAGCACCTTGTAAACCCTTGTAATCTGTTGGCCCAGATTACATCGCATCATCCTTGTAAATCCTTACAAGGTGTTACAAGTATTATTGGGTCTCATAATTCAAATTTACATTCACGTACATGTGGATACAAGTTGTGAAAAAAAAAAATTCAAAAAGGAGATGCCCATTGGTCAAGTTGGTGTGATAACACGCAATGTTTTTTACAAATTATTAGTAGTTACATGTATTACATTATATTTTCACTGCAATGACAGATGATATGCGTACAATTCACTACAAAACTACAATGTACATGCATGTACATGTACACATGTATTAGTCCAAGTTACTGGACCCAACAACGCCTTTTTTAACATTTGGACAGGATCTGGCGTATGATGTAGGGTCCGAGCATAGAGTTATATATATAAGAACTAGAGGGCGTACATACCATGCGACACGGCCCGACAAGGAGCATTTTTTGACCATTGAGAAAATGGCGCGGACCATTCATTTACACTGGTTACTCATCCGTTCACACAGCAGCCATTTTCTAAGTGGACATTCGTATGCAGCTTGCCCATAGGGATTCTCACCCATGGTGAGTCAGTGGAGTTCCGTGCGTGGCATAGCGAGTGCACCCTCTAGTTATATTACATGTATATAACTGTATGGGTCTAAGTGAAGTCCCATCAAAACTTGGTACCTGTCTACAAATTTTAAGCTTCCAAAAGAGAGTGTGACAAAAAATTGCTCCAAAATCTGTCACACACATACATGTACATGTACTATCAACTTAAAATGTCACCTGAGGTACACAGGATACATGTAGTATATTGCCGGTTAGTATGGTGGTCTGATTGTGTTAGAGATTCTTTCTTACGAAAAAAACATTTTCGGCTAAAATCTGCAGTCATGCCAAAAATAAAAAGTGAAACAATACTGGTGGTGCGCATTTGGGGATTTGCACAATTGCTCAATTTCCCAATTGCACACTATTTTTGGCTGTCTTTTGGTGAACAATGCAGGCAATTTGACTGGGCAAATCTAGAATTACGATAAAAGAAAACAACGCCCAAATACACAGTGTACCTACATGTACGTACTCCATACTCAGATTTCAGCCGAAAATTTCTCTTTTATGAAGAAATGCATCAGACACAATCGGACGATCATATTAATCGGCAATATCTCCTGTGTACTTCAGGTGAGTTTCAAGTTGATCAAAGATGTCTTTGAAGGATTTTGGAGCAGTTTTTTGTCACTCTCTTGTTGTCAGATCATGTCCAAATGTTTAGACGTTGTAGGATCCAGTAACTCGGACGAAACATGTATTAATAATAGACCCATGCATTGTTGACGTCACACTTTGTTGACATGTGCGCTTTTACTAAAAGCAGTAACTTCTTGAAACTAAAAGTTTTAGTTTGAAGTTACGGGACTCAGGTCTGGACTACAAACTCAAAGCTCCATAGAAAAGTGTACACAAATCATGACGTGATAAGTACTAAAGCCAGGGGTGTGATTGGCCACATACAAAAAAAGCTGAAACAGCCAGCAAAAAGCTGACATTTAAAAAGTTCCTATAATTTTGTACAGAGCAGGACGGTGTACAAAAAAGCTCAAATTCAGAGTAAAAATCTAAAGACAAAAAGCTGAAAAAAGCTTAAAAGCTGAAGTCTCACACCCCTACCCTGTAATTGTAAAGTTTTAACGGTCATTAGTTAGTCCAACGTTATTCAATGACCTACAATTTTGTTTAAATGTTCAAGTAAACAATGCAATACAATTAGACATTAAAACAATCATGGTTTACATGAATAACCATGGTAACACTATTACCGTTCACTGGCAAATCAATCATCCATAACCTTTTTTGGTGAATGTGATTAACTACATAACTTACAAAATTCATAACTTACAATAACTAACAAAATTACATAACTTAATATTTACATAACTTACAAAAAAAAATCACACATTAATTAACATTACAACTTACCTGAGTGCCACTCGGACACTGGACGAGTCATCTTTAACTTCTGGCATTTTTGTGTTCCAAAGTTCCCTTAGTACATGAATTTTAACCTAACTTCAAGCCAACATGGCAAACAGAACAGACGAACACTGAAGTATAACCATACTCTGTCCGGTGCTAAAATTGCGTAGATCCAGTGTTGATTTGATTCTTCCTGTCGATCGTGTGTGTAGTGCATAGGGCAAGAGCGCCAAACGGGGTGGGTGTGCGTGTTACGAAGGTAATAAACTCATTCACTTTCAGCACTACCTCTCAAGTTCCAGCAAGAAGCCACCCCGAATACTGTCCACCTGGGTGTTACATTTGTTCCCGTGTCTCCAAATAATGCAAAAACACAATGAAAATCCTCATTTTAAAACGAAATTACTGCGAAGTGCTATCTGACTGTGATTGTGAGTTCGTCTGAGTTGATAACACGGCGCGCGCTCAGTCGTTCTTGGATGTGTAGGAGTGCGCCCTCTTGCGGTCTAATTATTCAATAAGCCCAATCATACACCCCCACCATAATACCCTTAATTAAACCTTTCTCCCCCCCCCCCCTCCGGCAGAAATGTATTAGTCAACTCTGGTTAAATATAGATTTTAAAAGAGGAGAGGGGTTGGTGGGGTACAAGGCCTCAACCTAATCCAGGATATGTGAAATGTATAATGTTTTAATGGTCGGGTAGGGGATTGCATGACCCCCTTTTGCAAACACTACACCCCCATTTAGTGCTTGATATGTGGCAGAGTGTACCCCCCTCCTATTGTGTCTCCATTGTGTTCTAGAAATCTCTGGAGTTCTTTTGAGGATTTTAGAGGGGCGGGGGGCGGGGGGGGGGGGGGGGGCTTCTGTACAAGAGGGGAAGAGTGTGTTGGAGAGTGGGAACATTTGGTGGGGGTGGGGGCTCCCTCTGTCGGGCATGGTATACCACCCCGTCTGGTTATCCTTTGGCTCACAGTGTGTTTACTTTTTAAACACAACACAGGAGGAGATGTTTATACTTGAAATTCACCTCGATCTCCCAATACCCCCCCCCCACCCCAGGGTTCAAATAATACAAATGTTTGGGGTGGAGGTTGGCAGGAGTCACACATGATCTTCCCAATGCAATTAAGGGGGTGGGGGGAGGTTGCAACAACAAAAAAAGCATACTTGATATTCCTCCTCCCCCTTCCCCATACTAGTTTCCAAATTATGCATATATTTATATATTTTCTTTTGTTTAGGGATGGGGTGTCTGACAGCGCATGATCCTCCCAATTCAATTACGTTGGGGTGGGGGGGGGGGGGGGGGGACAAACAAAATCTGTTACTACCAGTTTCTGGCTTTATGCAACAGATAAAAAGGTGACCCATCCTCCCCCAGCCTCTCACAACCTTCTCTTTTTTTTTTTTTTTGGGGGGGGGGGGGGGGGGGGTGTAGATGAGATACCATGATCTTCCCTTAAAATAGATGTTAAATTTTGCATCGGGGTTCAAATCCCACCCGAGGAACATGCATGTGAGGTTTTTTTCACAGGACTTGAGAAAGCACTGAGAGCTGACCAAGATCTTTGCACAAGATAAATAGATGCACCACCCTCCCTTCAAACAATATGTATATTTGTTTTTGTTTGGTGGTGGTGGTGGGGGGGGGGGGGGGGGCGGCGGGTAGGCTGGAAAAAAATGTCATGATGTTCCCATTGCACTAGCCTTGATGCAGTACATGATGTCCAGCAGGGGTTGATTTCACAAAACTATTCCTGAGGACTAGTCCTAACTTATGACTAGTCCTAGAAGGTTATTCCTAACTTGAGATAAGACTAGTCCTAGTACATGATGTTTCCATTGCACCAGCCTTGATGCAGTACATGATGTCCAGCAGGGTGGATTTCACAAAACTATTCCTGAGGACTAGTCCTAACTTATGACTAGTCCTAGAAGGTTACTCCTAACTTGAGATAAGACTAGTCCTAGCACTTTGTGAAATCCACATCTGGGTTGGTGGCAATAATCGTCCCCATACTAGTCCAAGAGCATTAGATCCTACAGGCCAAAACCTGGAAATAGATGCTAACAAGATGATTTTTCAGGATAGGTCCAGGAATATGTCTAGAATAACATACTAAAAGTCCCTGCAAATCCCCGTGGAGCTCTTTCCGAAATCCAAGATGGCGTCCAAAATGGCTGCCATTTTCGAATCTTACCATAACTCTGCAACCACGCAGGATGTAAATACACATAAATTGTGTCTGAATATATGTTTTAAGACACAAGGAATCCAATAGAATGTTTATTTTTAGATTTGCCTGGTTGCAAAACTATCATAAGATTCGAAAATGGCGGCCATATTTTGGACGCCATCGTGGATTTCGGAAAGAGCTCCAGGGAGATTTCCCTGGACTTTTAGTATGTTATTCTAGACATATTCCTGGACCTATCCTGAACAAATTCAGCTTGTTATCAGCTATTTCCAGGTTATAGCTAATGCTCTTGGACTATATATATATAGATTCATACAACAAAATGCAATCAAAAGGGTTGTTGTGGAAGATTGTGGATGGAGTGGGGGAGGGGGGGTGGAGGAACATACATACATGTAGGTTCCATGCTAAGAGTCACACATGCTTTAAGCATGCTAAAACCTTTACATCAGAAAAAGCGTTGATACAATTCAACACGTTACCAAATATGGTCATACCTTTTTTTTCAATAAGCCAATAAGGCCAAGATTCCATGTAATCCTCACCCCTGGTATACCCTACAAGCCTGCAGACTCCCATTGGCCAGATCCTAACCACTGCAGAGTAAGGAGTGTTGAAAGCTAGCAGCCACCATATCTCAGTGCAGTAATGGGATACCCTTGCGCCAAGGAAAGGATATCTTTGTGTCAACAACTTGTGCCCCACACGGATCTTAAATAACACAAGTCTAAGTCTTGACTGGCACTCCAATTCACCCCCACGGTGATTTATAATAGCTTTGGGCTTGCAGGGGGTGGGGGGGGGTTTATTGACCTAAAAGACTGAGTGGTGATGAAAAATCATCATGCGGTTCCACGTCGCAAATTTTTTGCCCGCGCTGCACACATCAAACAAGATCATTGTAAAATAACACACAATTTAAACATGTTTTTATGTATCATAAGGCTATCATTTTATATCAAAACAAAAATTAGAAAGACAATCATAACTCAATTTTCATAATGTTATACATTATTAAAAACAAGGGCACTTTTAGACAAACAGATTTTCAAAGCATTATAGTAATACAACAATTGAAAGCTTAATTTTAAAGAGACAATTTTGAAAAAACAGGTCGTTCAGATTGCATCAAAGTTTTAGATTATTAGTTTTCTTTATTTTATTTCAGCTAAATTAAATATAATTTCCTTGCAAGCTTGGCAAGTAATTGAGCATGCTTTGTTTCTAATGTTATGAAAGTACATTAATAACCATTCAAATTCAAATATATATGTGCACAATGGCCTAATGGTGAAATATTCTTGTACAATTGAGGTGCCCGTTAACAATGGAAAACTGCCTTGTCCGTATATGGGCGAAACAACAGTCCTGCAAATGTACATCTGGTCCGATACTTCACAGAGGCAACTGAAGTGATTGCCACCATGCCCCTGGTCATTGCCCTGGTTCCCCTTGAAATATTCTTGAGGTGCCTGTTAACAATGGAAAACTTTCTAGTCCCTATACGGGCAAAACAACAGTCCTGCAAATGTACAATATCATGCCTGATATTTCACAGAGGCAACTGAGGCCATTGCCTCCGTTGCCCCTGGTCATTGCCTTGATGCCCTAGAAAAGCTCCAATAGATATTTACAGTTTTCCTCATAGATGTGCCCTTTCTCAATAGACCTTATGCATTGACGTCATCACGCCGCCATCTTAGAGGTAAATCGATGATGTAACAATGGAAACTCAGAGATTTGTACGCGCGGCGGACAGGATTGGCCAATGAGCAACCTCATTTTGACCTCTAGACGAGGGCGCCCTACTCAAATGACGTCATGTGCATAAGGTCTATAAGAAAATGCCTTGGTGCCCTTGCTCTTTCAACATGTTCAAGAACGAAGCAATCTGGCCTGTGAACATGTACAAGTAACTACATGTTTTCCTAAAAAAAAAAAGACCTCAGTATTTTACATTGTAACCTATTTTCTTCTTTGGTGTTTTTAATTATTCAGTTGTTTGTTTAATTTTAAAAGTCAAGTTCAAAACAACAGAAATATATACATTATAATGTATGTAATATCGGCATCTGATGCACAACATCCATACAAGATTAGATCTTTCAGTAACACATTTGAACAAAGAATCTTTTTTAGAGTAAACTTTACTGTAGGTTTTCCCGACCAATTTCAACGAAATACATTCAATTTAAGACTCTACTCATCCAATTTTGTTTGAAAATGAATGCTCCATTGCATCAGCATTCAACAGGCAAAAGGACTAATTCTATTTCAACAGTTTTGCATTCACTGGTCAAATCAGATATTCAAATTCATTTTGTTGTAAAGATCATTTCATTTCGCAAAAGCCAACAGCAAGAGGCTGGTCAACAATTCCATTTCATAAACTGAAGAATGATGAATAGCTAGTCTTTCATGCCTATACGTATATTAGAATGACTGAAATGAACTCGAATAAGTAGAACAAAATCAGTTTGTGCACAAAAACGAAATTGAATGCATCAGTAGCTTTAAAAAAAAAACATTTTGAAAAATAAATAAAATCCTAGTTGGAATGATTTAGAGAAACATGGGTGAATTTGAATGCATGTAAAATGAAATAGAGTTATTTTTTCACCTGAAATTGGCCGGGCAAATCTATATTAACAAAAATGCATTGCATGCATTTACTTCACATCATTACATCTTACATAACCTCTATGAGAACAAACCAGACTACATGTATGAATTATCTGGTTGAATTAGCACAAAGATATCGCTATAACAAGTCAAATGTGACATTTTTTACAACTCTTTTGAATCACACATATGAATACACACATTCCTATTTTTGCATCCTTGTGGAGACTTCTTTTGTTCTTTCCTTTGTCCCTGTAGTTAACATCCTCCCATAGACTTTGTACACAAAATTCCTTGTGGAGCAGCCCTCTCTTTAGAATTTCCCTATGGAGACACATTGTTCCTTGCTTTCCCTTTTGTCTAATGTCTCCACAAGGCAGCGAATATCTATCCACGGGGATTCAAAAGAACATGGTGCCATCACGTAAATTTGATATCATGAACAAAGTAACCCATAAAAACTGAAAACCGAAGAATACAATCTCAATTGAAGCGTCTTGGTTTGCTTCTCGAAAACTACTTTTAAAGTTAATCTGCTTAAAGGGGCTGCGTCGTCATGATTATAGCAGGCCTGTGGCTGTGTATGGAAAGATGAACTCTCACCCAGGTACTGCATATGTATGCACACTTGCTGTCAAATCACGAAGGGTGCCGTCTGTGTCAAACTGTGATGTGACTGCTGGCAGGCACGTAAACGTAGTAACTGGGTCATTCCATTTGCTTCTATAATCATGGCAACGTAGCCCCTTTAACTACACATCCACAAACCAACAAAATCTTACCATATCTACAAAGCCAATTCCGAGGAATACGCCATATTTTTGACAGCAAGAGGGCGCTTTACTAATTCGTTTTTGAAAGTACACAAATATTCCAAATTGTCCAAGCAAATATCCTACACTGGCTACATTTTAAAAATGTCAAACCCCCTCTAGAGAAGTTGTATATTAACTGCTTTATTAGAAATCTAATTGCATCTGGTTTACCACACTATTTCTATGGTTAGATCCCCAATCTACCCAAAAGGGCGCCCTCATGCAGTCAAAAATAAAGCCTATTAAAACATCAGGAAAGGACTGGGGAATGTTTAACACCAACGCCACCTCATGTTCATTTCACAATTGAAACAACTCATCAGCATGCTTATTGCGAGGTTATCTCAAGCTCCCAAGTAGGGATATGATGTTATTATTAATTTCCGGTCATGAAAACAAGAATGCCTCAAAAGCAAATTAAATCACTGTAGCTCAGAAGCCTGAGGAAACCTGTAGATAAGGATGCTTGCTATCTGAACCAGAAACACCGGGTTTAGACCCTTACTCTTTCACAAGAAGTATTCTGGATTCTTTAACACGCACTGACCATCCAAGTACACGGGATTTACGGTTTAATGTCCCATCCGAAGGACAGAGCAATGGAAGTCTTTTGGCATGTTTGGACGGTCCTTTTTTTGCAGCTCCACCAGTAGTATGCGTGCTCAGAACCTTGCCCGTAATACTGAGCATGTGCGCGGATGCTCAGAATGGTAAAAAAAGAACCATCATTCATTGCATTTCCGGCACAACCAATGTATAAGTATACAAGAAAAACCAGATGCTCCCTCCCAGATCCCCCAAAACGCCCCCCCCTCCGCTCCCCGATGAGAGCAGTTCTCAGTCAAGGTCAGGTGTTCTCATTACATAGTGTTACCCTACTTACTAAACACTGTTGAGCACAGCACCCAACTTCTTAGAACTGCTTCATAGCACAAAAGTAGCTACTGTAACAAAACAATTTTCCTTAAAGCGCCAGCTCAACATTGGTAAACTGACTGTAAATGCTTCCAGAAATCAAGATATATGTAACAAAACCAACCTGTGAAAATTTCAGCTCAGTTCGTTGTTTCATTTGCAAGAAAACGGTAAAAATGCATTAAGCATTTCTGTACGCAGACGAAAACTAATTTTAGATCTTACTTCATTTATCATTTAAAAACGATAGCACTTCAGACAGAAATCTTTCAAGGAAAGTTTCCTACCATCATTATCTTTATACCATGTATATGTAAATCTGTGATCATTTATGTTTTTCTTCTTACCAATGTTGAGCTGGGGCTTTTATACCAAAATAAGGCAACCAGCTAAAAATATCATGTCACACGTATGTACCTTTTACTGTGACTGGTGTTCTGCTTCTTGTCTTTGCTTAAATACGTAGGCTTGTCCAAAACAAATAGCTGTCGTGTGTTTCTCGCAATGAGAAAGGCGACTTAGTTACATATTGAATCTGTGTACTTGAACATGAGCATGTACATGAATTTTTTCATGCCACGAAATTGGCCGTCAGCCAACAGCGACGAGCCTGTGACATTTATATTTACAGTTGCTACGCAAACGGGGTTCTCCCCAGGATTTTTCAAAACTGTGGGACATTCTGGACCAAACTTTTGACATTGTGGCCAAAGCATGCTGAATTGGTAGCAGGTCCCTTGGAATGTTTTTATTTAATGTTTATGTTTGGTTTGAAAAGCTCTAATGTGCAATCTGGAGCATTTAAAATGGTTTTTATGTTAGGATTTTTTGTGAATTTGATGTTAAAAAAAAAAAAAAAAAATGTTTTGCGTATCGGCCGTAATTTGCACATATCGGCCCATAGTTCGCGCGTATCGGCCTGATACGCTACCTCGGGCATGGGGAGAAACCTGGCAAAATTTTCTGTGTAAGCACCTATATAAAGTTGAGCCCAGAAATCTAATATTCGCATTCTTTCTTATTCAAATAAGCTGTAGCTTCAATTCCAATCCAAAACAGACCCCTCTGTCAACCTTCATCTCGTTTTCTGTCTAAAATCTCTTTAAAAAAAAAAACACCCCAGATTTCAAGTGTTTCACTTCAACTCAAATCAGTGAGTTAAACATTTTTTAACATCTATTATAATGGTCGCGGTACCCGCTGCTAATAGGATTCGAACTGCCTCTAGCTGCGGGGCAATCTCGGTAGTCTAGTTGGTCTGCTCTAGAATGGCAGGGGGGCGTGGGTTCAAATCCCACCCGAGGAATATGCCTGTGTGTTGTTTTTTTTTTCACAGGACTCGGGAAAGTACTGAGTATACAGTGCTTAACACACACCCGGTGTAAATGGATAAAAACACAAATAATATTCAAATCAGTGTACTTCAATGGAATCAACACACATAAGCACCATGGCAATATCTCTAGTTTTTTAGTGTAAAGGGGCATTACAAATCATCTGCAAATTTCAAACCCTCCAATTGTTGAGTTTGACATTTGTGTCTCCGACCGTTCCACACAATGAAATGACAGCTACATGACGATCTGAATGTACTTTGTGACCAGCAGACAAGTCAAAGAGCACAAATCACTCCCTGTGCTTCTTAACTTGTATCGCTTTAGGCATGATTGGCTTTGCCGTTTGTTTAGATGCTTTCTTGGGAGCCAGGTCTTCCATCACAAAAGCCTCCTGGACGCCTTGTAGCATATCGTGAACACCATTTGGGGCTTGTGGTGTCTGTTTATAATTTACTCCATTCTGCTTAGCCAGATACTGCAGAATGATGAAGAGGATGGCTGTAAGACCTGAAGCAGCTAGAGTGACATACATCAAACCTATTGGACCTTGTTCGATGCCTTCAGCATGGCTTGGGTCCTTCCCGAACAACCAACCAATCAGCATCGGGAAGCACATTTCACCAAGAGCAGATCCGATGATTAGAATGGATGCCATGTTCCCTGTGACCTTACAGAAAGACTCCAACCATGAGATACCAGCCGGGAACAGAGAGGCCATTGATAAGCCTAAGGAAACCGTACCAACCCACACGGCGATAGGAACCGTCTCTCCGTAAAACGTCAGCAATAGCGATGCTAGAACACAGCCTGTTGAATCTAGAATCAACATCATGCGCGCAGAGAGGGCACCAGCAAGACAAATGGACAAACCTCGCCCGAGTGCAAATGCTCCGAAAAAGGCAGCATTTAACAACGTCGCAGTCGATACGCTAAAGTTCAGACTGCTGAAGCGGGCAAACGTAAATATGTACCCACCAAACCCAATCTCTGCCCCGACGTATAGAAAGTAGAAAATAAACATGAGGAACAAGATGGTGTTCTTGAAATCATTGTAGGATTCGTTGTCCTCCTCACTGTTTGAGCCCTGCGGTGGTTTGGCGGGTGACGTGCAATAAAAGTAGAAGAAAGTGGCAGAGATTAAAATCGTAACTATCCCAATAATGATGTACACGTTCTGGAATTGACTACTTGCAGGATTTTGTAAAGTAGGGAGCCCGGTTCCGAGGACTTGGCCAGCTTCATTTTGTTGGTTTGCATTTCGCTTTCGTCGCTTACTTCCTCCGCCCCCAGGTGATATGGGTGCAACTGCAGCAGTAGTTTTGACATCTGCGGTAGTAGTGTTGACATCTGCGGTAGTAGTGTTGTCGTCTGCAGGTGATATTGTGATATTTGATATTGTCAAAGGTGATGGTGCCTCTGTAGAATGTGGAGGTGTTGGTGCAGATGATGTGGTTGATCTAGGTGTTGTTGTAGGTGATGTAGAGTAAACATCTATAGAATCCAATAATACAAAAAAATAATAAAAGCTTTATTAGATGGTAGCCATGTCACCTAAAGGTAAATTTCAATAAAGTATCATTAAAAAAAAAATTGATAAAAAAGTAAATGAAAACAGAATACAAAGATTCAGTAAGGATCATGGATGTGGGTCATTCCATGAAGGTGGCACACAATTTTGTGACATTTTTTAATATTACAGTTTTTTGTTAGAAAAAATGTTCATTCTATTTTATGTTTATCAATCATAACCTTTTATTTGGGTGTTGAAAGTATTTCAGCAAGTTCCAAATCCTTCCCACACCATCTTACCTGATATTTTGGCCAATATTCTTAAAATTTCACGGTAACGATGTTACAGAGACACCATGCTTGTAACACACATTTTTCAATATTATGAAAGTAATAAACAAATTTACAATGTTCAACAGAAACTTGATGCCAAATCCATAAGAAAATAACTTCCTTAATGGGTATTAAAGTACACATGGCTGAGATAATTAAGGATATTGTCACGATGTAACTGGGACACCAAATGTCACATCCATTGTGTCCCCGTTACATCAGTGCAGGCACTGTATCACATTAACTTTAAACCACAGTAACCTAGTAAAACCGTTTTATGATTCCTGTTTGGTGTTATTTATACTATGTAAAGCAAAATTGACCAAGTAGACTAGTGAAGTGGTGAAAAGGCTTCACAGGTGGCAACGATGTGTCCCAAGTGTTCCACCTTCATGGAATGACCCACTTATGAATATTTTTTTTTCCAAATAAAGCGACACGCTGCAAACCAAAATACAAAGACCCCTCCCCCCCCAACAGCACCACCCAGACCTCAGAACCTCCCCCCCGCCCTCACCACCACCCTGAGCTTAAGGTTCGAAAGAACACACAACAGACTTTTCCAAAGAAATATGTCAACTGTACACTGCCTGTACGCACTACCACTACTGGTTGGCAAAATGAGGGAACATTGCGCCATTTTGTATGGGGGCTGATGGTGGCATGATGCATACGCGTTTGTGCATCTGGCTAGTGCACTACTCTATGGCGTTTGCCAACCAATAGTGTTTGTACGCATGCACGAATGTAATTAGCATATTTCATGGGAAGGGCTAATTAAAGGAGGAATATGGTCTAATGAATTGCTCATTGTTAAATCTGTCAAAATCATGGAGGTTGCATTTGAGGTAATGGAGTAGTCCAATTTAAAATGTGTTTAGATGTATTCGCGTTTTAACTGCTTAGTGGGAAGTGGCCAGACATGTCATTCACAAAGCAAAGAAACACATGTACAGCACCCCAGTGGAAAAAAAAAACAGCCATGTCATACTTCATTTTATCCTAAGCTAGACCATTCCACACATCCTAGAAGGGGTGTCAGTCAACTGGGGTCGCCGACTTGGTCTGCTTGCTACCATGCTCCCATAGCCCTGTGCAGAAAAATCCTATCAGCATCTGTTGTGTGTTTGCAATTGACCTTGCCTTGTCTCAGGCCCACAGAAAGTTAAATGGAACCATCTGTTGAGTCAATGGACTGTAGAAGATGGTTATCAGATCCGTGTCATTTGATTGGTGGAACTTACATCACATGACATTCAATATTACCCCCATCAGCGTCGGTGATCAAAAAGTCCTATTTGCCCCAGGGGAATAGTATTTACTATTGAATGGTTAGGATCATCCTCGTTCCCAATGGCGTTATCTAGTCAGAGTTTCTTTGTGCCAGCGGTACCCTCAAAGAAAAAAGATTCCGCCAATTTCGACATGAAAGAGTCTTGCCAAGGGGGGCGGGACAAAAAGAATCCCGGCGGCAACTGGTTAAAACGCGGAAATTCACGGTTCCGCAGAGGAGTTGCATGCATGATTAACAAAGCTGTTATCCAGTTTACATGTAGAACTGATGTCATACTGTACCTTCCGTTGTTGCGTTCAGAAGTGTCAGTGTTGTTATATTATCCATCTGTGGTCCGACGATTGACAATCCACCTGAAAGGTCCAGCGCTTCAGTAGTCATAGTAAGATTCCCACCTACGATGAACGGTGAGGCAAGCAACGGAGAGATAAATGCACCGATGGCAAAGCTGAAATGAAGAGCTTGTAGGAAGGGTGGCGAGCGTTTGCCCCACAGCCGAAGACAAAACACGTTAGCACCTGTGGTAACAAGAGAATGTATTTTTTTTTTAAAGATTACAAAAAGGCATTCAGGTTGGCTCAGTGGTTTCTTTCCCTGCCTTCCACCTCTGTGGACCCCTGTTCAAATCCCGGACTGGAGCCTTGCATGTGGATTGGGTTTTCAGTCCCTATTTGGGGTTTTCCTCCCACATCTAAAACTGACATTTCTTCATCATCTTCTATACACGGGTATCTTCAGGCCTACGGGTCACAGTGCAAGTCACTTTTGAGGGTCCCTTTGATTTCATTACCAGAAAGATTTAATAATAATTATAATAATAATTATAATAAAAGCTTGCAAAGATTACAGAAGCCTTGTGAGTAGAATGCTGCCAAACCAATAACAGGGAATAATAATAATAAATAGAAATGAGTTTTTGTGGCATCACAAAAACTAGGTGTTCGGTCAAATTGGGGGTCATGTCAGACATGCCAGAACAGCTTTCTGAAGTATTTTAAGCCCTTTCATATGGCGTATAGATTGTGAAAAAAGCTTATGTAGTTTTGGAGATATGGTTTTTGAAACTTTGAATGCTCACATTTGACTTAACGCGGTTATGGATGGCTATATTAAAGACTAACAAAGCGTGGTGCCAAATCTGGCTGCACGCACCTTGAACGGAGACTACATGTATGAACATCTTACATGTATGGTTAATGTACATCTATGTACATGTACATGTACATGTACCATGTGAGCAGTGGACTTTGATCTTTCAAGTCCTGTGTGACACACTTGATTAAAAATATGGGCTTTAACGTCTGGTTTTGACAGGAAGTAAAGGTCAAACTGATATCATCAATGATAAGTACATGTATGATTCAATGATAAGTAGTTCTTTAGATGTGAATTTTTTTATGATTTAATGACAAGTAGTTCTTTAGGTATGAATTTTTGAAATTTTCAACTTCTGGTTTCAACTGAAAGACAAGGTCAAATTGGGGTCATGTCAGTAAAGCGTTACTGCGGTATTAGACAACCTTTCCGATGATGTATAGATTGTAAAAATCCATTGTGTAGTTCAGGAGTTATAATTATTTGAAATAATAAACTTTGATTTAATGTAATTTGACACCCGATTCTGACTGGTCGATCCACAGCAACAAGATTGTAACATAGTAATATTGCACAGCCCATATCACACCCTGTTCTCTAATGCGCTGTGGTTATGCGCTGTTCTAACTCCGATCTGTAGAATCATGGTACATGTAAATTCACTGTAAATTCAAAAGTGGCGTGTTTGCTTGAAGATATGTTACCGTACGCACACTCGTAGAATACAGAAAAATATAGCACATCTGCGTCCCATACCCAACTCGGCCTATGGCCTCATTGGATATGGGACGCAGAAGTGTCTTTTTTAGTGTTCCACTTGCGCTTGTGTGATCACTGTGTTCAGGCATGAGTGATTATTAGTGTGGAATCTGATTCTTGGGTGGCTAAAGATGCTTAATGGTAAGGAAAGCGTTATTCAAATACTTTCACCTCTGTGGACCCCGGTTCGAATCCCGGACCAGATCCCGGCATGTGGGTTGGTTTTTAGTCCCAACCTGATTGCGTGGGTTTTCCCCATTTGGGGTTTTCCTCCCACTTCTAAACCTGAAAATTTCTCCTCGTTTCCTAATCACTATCCTGTTGTAGGCGCTTGCGCTGTTGGATGTGTAATAAAATAAAATACTCACCAGTATCAAGAGCACCCATGGCTAATCCAACAGAAGAAATAACTGTGCACAGACTCCACAGCTGCCTGCAGAATGGAGCTAAGAGCATCCCGACTCCACTAATCAGCAACGTCAGGCCGATCAACAAAGCTGTGTTTATCCAATCAAACAGGACACCACCCAGCACTGACCCTAGAAGGTAACCACTGCTGCGACCAATGAAGACATACGACATCTTTGGGAACTCGACGGATAAATGAGACTGGAGGGCGAGAAGGGTCGGTCCCAAGACGGCAATTGAAAGACCCTACAATCAAAGCACAATGTCTTTATAAAACATTTTCTTAAAGGGGCTGTGTCCTCACGATATAGCAGGCCTGTGACTGTGCATGGAAAGATGAACTCTTACCCAAATACTGCACACGCGCACGTTTGCAGTCAAACCACAAAGTTGTGACTGCTGGCGAGCACGCTCGAGTAGTAACTGGGTTATTCCATTTACTGCTATAATCATGACGACACAGCCCCTTTAAGCATAAAAAACCCATGAAGCTTTGTTCACTGCAGCGTTAACTTGCCCTGTGTTTTGAAGCTGTGTGGGCGTTTCCATATTTGTGTACAAACATACAGTATGCAAAATCATAATATTCATATGGCTGTTTGCATATTATCAATGCTTTTATTCTTTTCTGTGTGTTAGAATCTATAAATTGAAGGGTTTATCAGCAAATGTGCACTTTTGCAGAGTATAGATGCACACATGTATGTGAAGCAGTTTTAAGATTCAACACTGAAAATTCTCAGAGCTCCATAATTTAAATCTTATTTGTAAGAAGCAACTAATCTCGCCGGATCAACATTCCACGGCCACTTACAATTTTTGGCGGTGGGTTTCGGACGTCAGATATTTCTCATAAATCTGTCGTTTTCAGCTCTAAACGTTAACAAGTTTCCGTTTTGTTTGTTCTCTCAAATATGCATTTCATGCATACGCGTAAGGACGGTTGCGTATATTTCATCTGTATGTTTAGTGCTGTATGGTCAGTGTACGGTAATGCGTGATGGTGATGAACCGTGTTTAAAAGTTTACAAAAAACTTAAATGATGAGAGCTGAATTGTTTCACCAAAATGTTGGATTTATGAGGAATATCTGACGTTCGAACCGTACCGCCAAAAATTGTATGGGGCAATGGAATCTTACAGGTAAGATTTGAAATATGGAGCTCTGAAATTTTGCCGCCCCAGAAATGGGCCCTTATGTCCAGGACGTCACTGTAGTATTTATATGAAAGTGAAAGGCCATAGGGCTACACTGAATGTAGGCTACACTGTGTAGCTTGTTACGACATCCAAAGAACTGTGGTTGTTGAAACTGAAAAAATATTCTGTTTAACCCTTTCAGCCCCAATGGCGACTATAGTCCAGTGTGCTCCTTACCCTGCTTGTGAGCCCCAATGGCGACTATAGTCGACCAAGGTCACACACAAAGCTGCACTCAAGCCAGAGCACAAGTAAAGCTGTAAATTTGTCCATTTTGCCCTCTATACTCAAGCTTACCATCAATGGAAAGAGAAAGATCAGATCTTTCTAATGATGGTAAGATAAAATAAGGTTGCTATTATGCAATCCCTTCAAATTGGAGTGGAAAGATCCCAAAAGTCAAACATCAACGGAACGCCATATGGTTATGTACAGAAAAGTGTTTGAGTTTACAGATCCCACTGAGGAAACAAAGACAAAGAACTTGGCCATTCGTTGGCCGATCTCAATGATTTTTAGACGAGAGGAAGGGAAATTCAATAAGGAAGAATTGTTTTATTATTCATTGTGCTGTAAAACACCGTCTTCAAGGTGAAAACAGAGTTTGTAAAAATGGCCTTTGTACAACAGCTTCCTGTTGTGTGAGAATGTGTGGTTCACGCTTGAGTGGTCAAACAATGTGGGCACCAGGCTGCCTGTCAGTAAACAATGTGGGCTGAAAGGGTTAAAATGTTTAGCATCAAGTACAGTCAAATCAGCCCTCCAATATCAACGTACCAGTGCCAAGAAGCTAGCACACAAAGCCAATGTCTTCTTGAGTCGTCGATCTTCTTTCGGTCCATTCATGATGTCATCAATGGTCTTTACTTTATGACCCAGAAGTCCCTTGCCTTGTTGGTCGGACAAAGAGCGAGATGACGAAAAGAGAATATCTTCATCTTCTGAATCGGCCATGGTGATTTCGCTTGATTAATCCGCAGATCTGTAGGATCAAACAGAAGACACAAAGTTTTTAATTCAAAAGTAATTAATGACGCTGACAGGCCTTGTGCAAAAGCTTTTTGTAAAGTAGCCCAAGGGGCTAGTAAACTGCGCATTTTACTTGCCCCCATACCTAAATGATGGGTTTGTAGCAAGGTCGGAAGGTTTGTGGCAAGGTCTGAGGGTTTGTGGCAAGGTCTGAGGGTTTGTGGCAAGGTCAGAGGGTTTGTGGCAAGGTCAGAGGGTTTGTGGCAAGGTCAGAGGGTTTGTGGCAAGGTCGGAGGGTTTGTAGCAAGGTCTGAGGGTTTGTGGCAAGGTCGGAGGGTTTGTGGCAAGGTCAGAGGGTTTGTGGCAAGGTCAGAGGGTTTGTGGCAAGGTCAGAGGGTTTGTAGCAAGGTTGGAGGGTTTGTGGCAAGGTCAGAGGGTTTGTGGCAAGGTCAGAGGGTTTGTAGCAAGGTCTGAGGGTTTGTGGCAAGGTCGGAGGGTTTGTGGCAAGGTCTGAGGGTTTGTGGCAAGGTCAGAGGGTTTGTGGCAAGGTCAGAGGGTTTGTAGCAAGGTTGGAGGGTTTGTGGCAAGGTTAGAGGGTTTGTGGCAAGGTCAGAGGGTTTGTGGCAAGGTTGGAGGGTTTGTGGCAAGGTCAGAGGGTTTGCGGCAAGGTCAGAGGGTTTGCGGCAAGGTCAGAGGGTTTGTGGCAAGGTCAGAGGGTTTGTGGCAAGGTCAGAGGGTTTGTGGCAAGGTCTGGGGGTTTGTGGCAAGGTCAGAGGGTTTGTAGCAAGGTCAGAGGGTTTGTGGCAAGGTCTGAGGGTTTGTAGCAAGGTCAGAGGGTTTGTGGCAAGGTCAGAGGGTTTGTGGCAAGGTCGGAGGGTTTGTGGCAAGGTCAGAGGGTTTGTGGCAAGGTCTGAGGGTTTGTAGCAAGGTCAGAGGGTTTGTGGCAAGGTCAGAGGGTTTGTGGCAAGGTCAGAGGGTTTGTGGCAAGGTCAGAGGGTTTGCGGCAAGGTCAGAGGGTTTGCGGCAAGGTCAGAGGGTTTGTGGCAAGGTCAGAGGGTTTGTGGCAAGGTCAGAGGGTTTGTGGCAAGGTCAGAGGGTTTGTGGCAAGGTCAGAGGGTTTGTGGCAAGGTCAGAGGGTTTGTAGCAAGGTCAGAGGGTTTGTGGCAAGGTCTGAGGGTTTGTAGCAAGGTCAGAGGGTTTGTGGCAAGGTCAGAGGGTTTGTAGCAAGGTCAGAGGGTTTGTGGCAAGGTCAGAGGGTTTATGGCAAGGTCAGAGGGTTTGTGGCAAGGTCAGAGGGTTTGTGGCAAGGTCAGAGGGTTTGTGGCAAGGTCTGAGGGTTTGTAGCAAGGTCAGAGGGTTTGTGGCAAGGTCAGAGGGTTTGTGGCAAGGTCAGAGGGTTTGTGGCAAGGTCAGAGGGTTTGTGGCAAGGTCAGAGGGTTTGTGGCAAGGTCAGAGGGTTTGTAGCAAGGTCAGAGGGTTTGTGGCAAGGTCAGAGGGTTTGTGGCAAGGTCAGAGGGTTTGTGGCAAGGTCGGAGGGTTTGTGGCAAGGTCAGAGGGTTTGTGGCAAGGTCGGAGGGTTTGTAGCAAGGTCAGAGGGTTTGTGGCAAGGTCAGAGGGTTTGTGGCAAGGTCAGAGGGTTTGTGGCAAGGTCAGAGGGTTTGTAGCAAGGTTAGAGGGTTTGTGGCAAGGTCGGAGGGTTTGTGGCAAGGTCAGAGGGTTTGTGGCAAGGTCAGAGGCTTTGTGGCAAGGTCAGAGGGTTTGTGGCAAGGTCTGAGGGTTTGTAGCAAGGTTGGAGGGTTTGTGGCAAGGTCAGAGGGTTTGTGGCAAGGTCAGAGGGTTTGTGGCAAGGTCAGAGGGTTTGTGGCGAGGTCTGAGGGTTTGTAGCAAGGTTGGAGGGTTTGTGGCAAGGTCGGAGGGTTTGTGGCAAGGTCAGAGGGTTTGTGGCAAGGTCAGAGGGTTTGTGGCAAGGTCAGAGGGTTTGTGGCAAGGTCAGAGGGTTTGTAACAAGGTTGGAGGGTTTGTGGCAAGGTCAGAGGGTTTGTGGCAAGGTCAGAGGGTTTGTGGCAAGGTCAGAGGGTTTGTGGCAAGGTCAGAGGGTTTGTAGCAAGGTCGGAGGGTTTGTGGCAAGGTGGGTTGGTTTGTGGCAAGGTCATAGGGTGGTGACCTTTCACTCACTTTGTCTTTTAAGTATTATTTTGACAATATAGTTTTTAAATATTATCTAACAATACATGACCTACACCCACCCACTGCTTTAATACCAAACAAAAATTTGTATGCAAAATTTAAAAGTCTTGGTTGACTTGGCACCAGCCCTCGGGGGCCCGGGGCAAGTGTCCCCCACCCCTCCCTTGCAGTTGCACCCCACCAGCCTTAGCTTCACCACTAAAAGTGTGTATTCTAATGTACATGTACATGTATAGAGTGCCGGCCAATAAAATACAAATTGCAATGTGTGTAGTGCATGTTTTTAATAAAATATACATCAGAGTTTGCCCTTAACTTTTTCAGTAGCTAGCCAGCAGGACTAGTTATCTTGTCATTTCACTGGTCCGCCAGCATTTGCACTGGTCCATATTTTATACTAAATAGGGACGTGTTTTAACATTGAAGTAGCCAGCCAGACCACTTGGAGAGATTTCTGACTGGTCCTCCTAGTGTTTTAGCTAGCATTTGGCCAGCGTACCACTGTTAAGGGAGAACACTGTACATGATGCATGCATAGCTGTACATGTACATTACATTATAAACATGAAAAGCATTATTTATTTACTATTTCCTGCAATACATGTGTATAGTATGTTACAAAGAACATAGCCCACACATTGTGCCAATACGCTGGACTACCTCTGCTTCTTGGCCCAACGAACCCTGTCCTCTAAAACCAGACATCAACTTTCGAATCGAGACTTACTTTGTTTGGCAAATTTATCCCTCAATAATTGGTAGGTCATTACTTTCAGACATGTCAAACTCAGAGACAGAGTCTGGAGAAGATTTGCGCAAGTCTGCCTGTGCGATAAGTTCTCGGAGTTTGCTGGAATTTTCTGTCAAATCTTCGTGCTGGAAGCCCATGTCAATGGCAGGAGCCATGATGGTTGCTGTTCAGCACGCGGGTCGTATTCCTGCACTAGTCTTTTTCGTGGCGCTATGTGTGTGTATTCGTTCATCGTGCCGTCGCCGGAACGCAAACAGACAATGTAAACTCCGCAAAAAGACTGCTGGAAAAAAGACTAATGCAGGAATACGACCCGCGAGCTGAACAGCAACCATAATGGCTCCTATCGTTGACATGGGCTTCCAGCATGAAGATTTGACAGAAAATTCCAGCAAACGCCGCGGACTTATCGCACAGGCAGATGTGCGCAAATATTCTCCATACTCTGTCTCTGAGTCTGACATGTCTGAAAGTAATGACCGACCAATTATTGAGGTATAAATTTGGCAAACAAAGTAAGTCTTGATTCGAAAGTTGATGTCTGGTTTTAGAGGACAGGGCTCGTTGGGCCAAGAAGCGGAGGTAGTCCAGCGTATTGGCACAATGTATGGGGCTACAAAGAACAATAGTGTGCCCTGTAGTTTCTACACTAGAAAAAAACATAGATTTGGAGGAATGAAAATGATCATGCTCGTACAATTAAACGCCTTTATTTATTTCATCTTTAATTTTATTAGACCCAGTAACTGGGGCGCTGTACTCCTTTTTTTTTTAAATTTTGACATTATCGGTCGTACTAGCGCCCCAGAAAAGTATGTGTAAGTTGGTTTGAAAAACTGTTATGGCGAAGAGGATTTAAAACACCTCTAAAAAAGTGGCCAGAATTACGACAAAAACTCAACAGAATTGCTGGAAAATCGCCTACTGGCTTCTCAAGATATCAAAGATGAAATAGAATGCATTTATTTGTACTTACGATCACTTTCTGTCCTCCAAATCGATGATTTTTTAGCCCACTAAAACCACTCAAAATGCACCCATTAAAATCGCCATTTTACTACTGCTAGTCATGCGATACTCAACGACTGTTTCCTTACATGTTTATTTGTCGTATTAACACTACGAAGATTGCGTGTTCGCTGATGCCCTGACTTGCACATTGTCTTGTGCAGTCAACGCAGGATACCAGCTGTACAGCATGTGCGCTCGGCCAATCATGACCAAATGGAACTTTCAGTAGCCACGGGGGGTCGTTGCACTACATAGCTGGTATCCTGCGTTGACTGCACAAGACAATGTGCAAGTCAGGGCATCAGCGAATGCGCAATCCTTGTATAAGGAAACAGTCGTTGAATATCGCAGTATCAGTAGTAAAATGGCGATTGTAACGGCTGCATTTGAGTGGTTTTAGTGGGCTAAAAAATCATCGATTTGGAGGACAGAAAGTGATCGTAAGTACAATTAAATGCATTCTATTTCATCTTTGATATCTTGAGAAGCCAGTAGGCGATTTTCCAGCAATTCTGTTGAGTTTTTGTCGTAATTTTGGCCACTTTTTTAGAGGTGTTTTAAATCCTCTTCGCCACAACAGCTTTTCAAACCAACTTACACATACTTTTCTGGGGCGCTAGTACGACTGACAATGTCAAAATTTTTAAAAAAGGAGTACAGGGCCCCAGTAACTGGGTCTATAATTTTATAATATATTGAGAAGCCAGTAGACAATTTTCCTGCAATTCTGTTGCATCTTTGTTGCAATTTTGGCAATTTTTTTACAGATTTGTTAAAATTCCGCTTCATCAGTGCACCCACTCCGTCCCAGCATGGATTCCTCCTAGCCCCACTGGTGTGGCAAGGATTTTTGACATCGGTTGAATCCTTAGCCACACGTCCAAGCCTATCTTTTGTGCAGCTCGTCCCCCAATCCGCCGCATCGAAACCTAACGGGTGCGGCGCTGGATTTTAACCAACTAAATGTGTCCACTTACCTCTTAGCTTCCCTCCGGTACTTTGGCTGTTGAAGTTACTAACCTTATTAAGGGCAAATGATCATTTGAATTTGGCTCAAAATTACTCCACACGAATAGATATCGGCTAGCGATCGGGGCCATTTTGATTACCCAGAATGCAATGCCATCACGAAATCACAGGTGGCGCAAGAGTATAAAAACAATTTCAGAATGGAGTCAGCAAAAAGTGCAAGTACCAAACTATGCGTGCATGCAACCGATGCCATGCATAGATTTGGTGCATGCACTTTTTCTGACTCCATGCATTTTGTATTCTAAGCTGTTTCATTAGCTGTAGCTGTCACGTGAAACAGCAGCTGAACTGTTTTTGCACTCTCGTGACTTCGTGATGGCATTGCATTCTGGGTAATCAAAATGGCCCCGATCGCTAGCCGATATCTATTCGTGTGGAGTAATTTTGAGCCAAATTCAAATGATCATTTGCCCTTAATAAGGTTAGTAACTTCAACAGCCAAAGTACCGGAGGGAAGCTAAGAGGTAAGTGGACACATTTAGTTGGTTAAAATCCAGCGCCGCACCCGTTAGGTTTCGATGCGGCGGATTGGGGGACGAGCTGCACAAAAGATAGGCTTGGACGTGTGGCTAAGGATTCAACCGATGTCAAAAATCCTTGCCACACCAGTGGGGCTAGGATTCCTCCATGGTCCTGTACATGTAAGTAGGACTACAGTACTAGGAAGTAACTATATGAATATGATTATTAGTTATCACATGTGACTGTCAGGCTGACTGTGACTTTTGTGAGAGGTTTTTTTATCAAGTAAACCTTAACTGTAACTTGTGTATTGCAGACCTAAATAAGGCTAAGTCTATATCATTATCAATGGTCTTACTTTGTAGTTTGTTAAATAAATGTTATTATTTTAATATTAATTAGTTACTTACCACTTAAGTCCAGTCAGTACAAGTTAAAATGGTGTGATTTTACAAGTATGATGTACGGTGTACCACTGGACTATAGCCTATTTTCATTTGATGAAATTAATCAGCGATTCTTTTCACGTTTTGGCTTAAATGTCTCTGAATCTGATGTGTGTGCAATGGCGTGGTTGATTGATAATCGATCACACGGGCCACATTCATTGCGCCTAAGAAAGAGGGCGCCCTCAGTCTGCAGTTTGCAGACATTTTATTTAGGCTCGGTTCCTAGACTAGTTCCCAGTCCCTACATCGTTCTCTTCTGACTGTAATATCGGGACACTTAATTTATATTGCAGTCCAAAATTGCCACTGTCGTGATGATTTTCAATGGGAATTTTTTTTCTTTCTTTGAATCGATTCCTAAAAGGGAAGCCTTTTAAAAAAAAGATTTTCTTTTCGCGGATGGCAATTCTGGACTGCCAAAAAATAAAATTGCTATCGGACCTGTACCGGTAGATACCGATATGGCGCTTTGATTGGCCCTCGATTACGCGGGCGCAGTAATAATTTTCTAGTTTTGGAGATGACGTCTTACGTTAGTCTGCCCGATGCATAGAGTTATATATAAGAAAACTCTATGGCCCGATGGGAGATTCTGTGTCCGTCATGTTTTGAGTAAAGATCGCATTATTATGGGATTATGTAGACCTATATGCTGATTTTAATTAGCATATACCTGGCATAAACCAGACTAATTTTCATTTGCCGCAGCTACCGGTCCCTATATACAGTCAGAATGACAATGATGTAGGGACCGGGAACCACCCAACTCGGTCCCCTGCAAGCGATTTTGAACGGGCGGCCTGCAAAAATACAACAGTTCATAATTTGACTGATCATGCTATCAAATGATCTGTGGGTGCTATCGCACACATAATAATGATAAATAACATATTTTCCAAAACAAAAAGTAAACTTACATGAGCGCAGCCAAAACCAGGGAATGTGTAGCACCCTCTGTGGCCATAATTGATCCAGTCTAGCTAACAGCAAGTAGCGTTAGTCTTGGAACCAAGACTACGACGAAAGGGGGAGGGGCTGTTTGCGCTGGTCTTGCTTCAAACAAACTAAAGTGACCCTATCTCAGAAAGATTCTCAGAAAGTTTCCATTCAGTATTACAACATTCCGCTCAAATCATTTACACCTTGCATTCGAACTGTAAACATAGCCTGCCAGAGAAATAGACCAGAAAAATAAAAAATCCAAATGAAAAAAAATTATGAAACTGCAATATTAATCTTGACACATGGAGATCTGGCAACCCACCACATTTATACATTAATTCAATGACTCACAGTTATCACTCTCAGACCATGGAGGTAGCTACCTCCGTGCTCAGACAGTGGTGTAACCAAACCTTTTATCCATGGGGGGGGGGGGGGGGGGCAGGCAAAACATAATTTGGAGGGCTATTTAAAGGGGCTGTGTCTAGCCATGGTCTAGCAGGCCAGTGGTTGGCAAGATGAACTCTCACCCAGATACTGCGCACGCGCACGCTTGTGGTAAAATCACAGAGGGTGCCGTCTTCGTCAAACTGTGATGTGACCGCCGGCAAGTAGCAACTGGGTTATTCCATTTACTGCTATAATCATGACGACACAGCCCCTTTAATGTGTCAAACATGTCAAACAATTCATTTGTGCATTTTTCCAATCTCGTTTGGGGGCAAGAGGGGGGGGGCAAGAGGGGAGACAAGAGGGGGGGGGGATGGTTATGATCCGATTTTGAAAAAAATAGTAGTACTAAATAAACAAGAACATTCTAACATAAACTTCAAAAGTTGTTCAAATGTTCTGAACCATTGAATGTATTAAAACAAGGGCAACAAATAAACAAGATTACACCAATTCACACTAAGTACTAGAAGTACTCATCACTCTCCTTTTTATCGTTTCCCTGGGCTGCGGGATGCGATCCCACTGAAGTTAAAGATAACATTGTTTTTAGCTTTCATTCATTTACTGAATGAATTACCATCTACTGGCGCCGGGTTGCGGGGTTCCCCTTTAAAAAGAAGTTAAACAAGGTGCCCCCCCCCCCCCCCCCCCCGTCTCTTTCTCACCCTCTATTCATTTTAGTGGTTTAATATTTTTATCTTAGTGCCACACTAGTACTGTAATTTTTATGTTTTTACCTGTGAAATTAAAAAATTTAATGAATGAAATGAAAAGTACATGTGTTCCTGTAAAATTCTTACACTTTAAAGCCATTGAATAACTAAACCCAATGTGCAAAAATAAAAGTCCAGCAGAATTTTTAAACACTTATATTTTTTATTAGAGTGCCTCAAAAAAAAAATCAAAGCCTTATTAACAAATACTGACTGCTTTGAGTACTATGGTTAAAACTACGACATCTGAGGTGATCCCTGGCGCGTTCCATTTTCCCTGAGGTGCCTTCAGAAAATAGAACGCTCCGGGGATCACCGACAGTAGTTTTCACCATAGCATGAGTAAAAGTCAATACAATGTGGTTATACTAACAATACGCCCCATACATGTACATATAACGTGCCTAGACGCCTAGCTACAAAGAAACTCCTGTTGCTACATCGGTTGCTATGGGTTGCTATTATTATTATATATTTCTGGTAATGAAACCAAGGATGCCTCATAAGTGAACTTAATCACTTTAGCTTTCAAGCCTGAGGAAACCTGTAGATAAGGATGCTTGCTATCTAAACCAGAAACACCGGGGTACCTCGATAAGTGTTCTGGGTTCTTTTACGTGCACTACCTATCCTAGTACATGGGACCTACGGCTTAATGTCCCATCTGAAGGACAAAGCAGTTATGGTAAAGTATCTTGCTCAAGGACACAAGTGCCGCGACCAGGATTCGAACCCACACTCTGCTGCCAACAACACCAGAACTTGAGTCCAGTGATCTTAACCGCACGGCCACGACACTCCACTGATGGGGTTGTACAGTGGTTGATCTGGGTCTAGCATGCCGCGTTTGCCCGGCTGTCTAGTAAATACAAGACATCATGTGACACTCTAAACCAATCAAAAGGCAGAATCTTTGTAAGGGGTGTTACACAGATGTTTGAGCATCAAATCCTACATCACCTCATGATCATTTACAGCACAATAGACCAACTGCGCTACCCCGTGTCACGTGACCTATTGTGGGTATTAAACGTAAACAAACACTATGTCCTCCTTATGAAAAGTGCGGTATGGTACGATACATGATGATTGTTGCATTTGTTTATTCGATCGAGGCTTTTCTTTCTCGAAATCTGTGAAAAATATTCCAGAGTTTGTACCAGAGACCTTCGAGTGGCTGAATAAAGCCAGTAAGGACAGTTCCAGCAAATCTTGGAAATTTTACAAGTAATGTATAAAATGTGCACGATGTGATGAGTACTGGGCCACATGACAGCGATCACACACTTTTCAACACAACAATTTCACAGTTTTAAGCTGAATCATCGGAAGAAATTGCTTTCCAAAACTGTGTAACTCCTTTGCCTATTTGAAATTTCGCAAGGCTAGGTATAAATGCTCACTTTTCCAACAGTCTTTACACTTTTTTACAGAGATTTAGGCCTACATTAAAAACAAAATAACAGGCAATTGGCTAAAAAGACCTCTTTCAGTAGTAGAATACTGGTAGTTTATGAAACAGTAATGTGATTAATATCAATGTCACAATATACAACTTTAATAAAATGGCTTAGTAACTGTTAACTGTGTTATTATTACCAAAAGCTGACTTTTTGTGTAACTCATGGCATGTATTTGCACAGTCAACCCTCCTACCATCTGATCATTCAAAATCCTTGAACATCCTTTGGAAGCAGGTCCACCATGGGCTAAGCAGTTTTGACAAGCTACGTCATAAGGGTAGTTAAAAGTCACTGCTTGTAATTTGTAATCCCATAGTGCATACAAATAATAGACCAATCCATTAAGCCCCACCCCTTAAAGGGGCTGTGTCGTCATGATCGTAGTCTGCCTGTTTCTGGGCCCAGAAACATGAACTCTCACCCAGTTACTGCACGCGCCCGCGTTGACCATCATATCACAAAGGGCGCCATCTTTATTATTCTGTGATGTGACCGCTACTCGCGCGCGTGTGCGTGCAATGACAGGTTGAGTGGTCATAAGTCAGTCTAGCCACAGACTCGCTGTGATCATGATGACACAGTCCCTTTAAACATATTGACCAATCACAGCATTGGCTACATCACCACTGTACATGTGGGCAGCAAAATATGCATCTCTTCCAAGCCACACTGCAGGACATGAACGCACGCGCTATAAGAATGCAATGCATGTTTACATTTTCCCGTAGGATTTTATCCTGTCGGACTTTTGTCGGACTTTCGGTGGCGTACCCAAGGCTGTGATCGGTCAATTTGTGAGGGGGCGGGGCTTAAAGGAACAATCTACTGTTGTGCAACTACTGTATTTAGCCTACCTCATGATCAGATATGCAACTTCATACAACGTTTTTCAGTTTTCTGTGGCACTAAAAATTGCCTGTATGATATCATTATTAAAACATTATTTATAGATATCTTTTACACTCTAAGTATTTATTACTTATTAACAAGTTTTACTAAACGTCAGTAATTTGTTCAAGAAGTCATACAGGCCTATTTCAGGAGGCTGCTTTAAATGTGAAAGCTTGCCCCGAAGTATATGACAGAGTAAAACCACAGCATGGACAACAAGTATTATTCAGACATGCAACTTTGCTTTTCCAAAAAAAGAGGAAACTGCCAAACACAGAAAACTTTGTACTGAGTTTTTCAGTTTTCTGTGGCACTAAACTAGAAGAAAAAAGAGGAAATCAGCTGATCAGCTGAAAAGTTGCATGCCTGAAAATTTGTCTTTGTAAACTTAGCAATCATTCTCCATGTTTCTCAATAAATGCCTCATTTTGAACTTGTGGATTTCTGATTTAGACGCTTTCTGATTTAGTAAATTTCAACATTTATTTATTTGATTACACATCCAACAACACGATTAGTGCCAATAACAGGATGAATAGAAAACGAGAAGATACGTTCAGTTTTAGATGTGGGAGGAAAACCCCAAATGGGGTAAACCCATGCAATCATGCAGGGTCTGAAAAACCCAATCTACATGCAAGGCTCTGGCCTGAGGTGGGATTCAAACCAGGGTCCACAGAGGTGAAAGGCAAGGAAAGAAAGCAACCTGAGCCAACCTGATCCCCATCCACCACAACAACGGAAAAAAAACATAATCCTAGCAACAAAACTAAACTAGATCCTAGACTCCTAGCAAAACTTAGACTGGGCAAGCAGACTACAAATAGAAGTGTTCAGTCTCGCCTGTCACTGTTCTCACTTGCACTTGGCGGGCAGGGAACCGCTAAAGTAGAACTCTGAGATGTCGAGCGTACGTGTGTAAACAAGAGTAACACAATCACGGCAGGTTGCATCACTGCCATATCTCAGCTGTAACACCAAGTCTACTGTCTCAAGTTGCTGAAGTCAAATACCTTGATAAGTAAAATGAAATACAACATTTTCATCTGGAAAACTAAGCTCAAAATTTTAAAGCAATTTTTTTTGCTTAAAGCCCCAGCTTAACATTGGTAAGAAGAAAAACATAAATGTTCACAGATTCCGGCCTTGATCTTAACCGAGGCCATTTGCCTCATGCCCTGTCGAGTTGGCCAGCATGCCTTTCAGAAAAATTGCACTGTCACTACCAACTTGGCCAGCATGCCCTTGTACAATTTTTATGATTTGGCCAGCAAAGGGCTGCCCCTGTTTTTCTTAAGATCGAGGCCTGCAGATTTACATATATCTTACATGGTACAAAGATAATGATGGTAGAAAACTTTTCTTGAAATATTTCTGCCTGAAGTGTTATCGTTTTTAAATAATAAATGAAATAAGATCCAAAATTAGTTTTCGTCTCAGTAAGATGAAAACTCTGCCTGTAAGAATGCGTACAAAAATGCTGAATGCCTTTTTACCGTTTTCTTGCAAATGAAACAACCAAATGAGCTGACATTTTCACAGGTTGGTTTTATTACATATATCTTGATTTGTGCAAAGAATGGAAGCATTTACATTACCACTGGTTGCCTATTAAGTGTAGAATTAAATTCAAAGTACTTGTGACTGTCTTTCAATGCCTGTATGGATCAGAACCCGAATATCTCAAAGTAATGATCCAACCATACAACCCCCAAATCACTCTCCTCTCACAATCAAAGAACTTGCTGGTCCCAGTTTCTTCCAATACTAAATCATATGGAGGGAGGGCTGTCCAGAAAATAGCTCCAGACGTATGGAACTCACTGCCACAGCATTTCAGGGATGAAACAAATGTTGATGCTTTTAAGGTTGAACTGAAAGCACATCTGTTTAATCGGTAGATTATAATCTGTATTGTTTCTTTTGTAAACTGTCAAGCGCATTGAGGTTTCTTTCAGTTATGAAATAAGCTCTATAAGAATCACCTATTACTATTATTATTATAAGCAGCTCTATGACATTGGGCCCCTAAAAACTTCGGTCTGCAGTATGAAATTATTAACCCTTACTCTCCAAAAGCCTTCTACATGCATCCTCTCTGCAGAAATGAAAGGTGCAGAAGGACAGGGGGCTGTAACGCCCAAACTGGGTCAGGTATTCCAATCAGGGCTCACACTTAACACTAGCCCGGCGTACATTGTCTAGTAAAAAATGTTATGGGCTAGTAAACACCACTTCTCAACTTGCCCTGCGGGCTACTAAAAACTGTGCAACTTACTTGTTTATAATGCTCATACTTCTTCCTTTTTAGATGTGAATAATACATTTTAGAAATGTGTTAATTTATTTTTGAGTGTGTGAATGTAACTTCATTTGACCGTTAAACTGGTTGTGATCACTACCATTAGTATCAGAAAGATACATGTATGACAATACATTAAAATTTGGGCAACAAAAACTTCCGGGGGGCAAGTAAAATGCAGTTTACTAGCTCATTGGGCTACTTTACAAAAAGCTTCAGCACAAGGCCTGCTAGTATTCCAATCTTATCCAAGTCCAAACAATTTGGTTTGGAGTGACACAGGAGAGGAGGATATTGGAGGATCGAGGTCATCTGTGGGCAAAAAGGCCCAGGGCGTAAGGGTTATTGAGGAAAAGTGAAACAGAAACCTGTGTAAGGATTCATAATTACCATGAACAGAGCACCTGCCAAGACTCCCAGTAAAGCTAACTTGAAGGTGAAGCTCAGGAATCTATTCTTCAGCTTCTTATTTAGAATCCACTGCATAAAACTCATCTTCCCAGCAGTGTATGGTGGGTACCGCATACTGAACAAAGAATAGAAATGTCAATGGTTAAACTGTACAAAGCTCTGGACGTGCCAGCCGACTCATTGGCGGTCGGGTTGGCGTAGTGGTTTCTATCCTCACCTTCCACCTCTGGGTCCCCAGTTCGAATCCCACCGGAGGCACTATGTGGATTGGGTTTTTCAGTCCCTACCTGATTGCGTGGGTTTTCCCTGTAATACGTTTCTCTGGGTTTTCCTCCCACATCTAAAACTGAAACTTCCTTCCTTGTCTTCTTCCATGGTGTTCTTGGCTAGTATAGTGATTTAGTTCGCTTTTCTGAGAATCTTTGGCTTCACAACCAGAATAAATAAATAAGACAAATAAATAAATATTGAGGTCCAGAGTACATGTAGTTAAACCAGTTGCCGCCGGGATTCTTCTGGAGGAATTGCCAGAATCTTTTTTCTTTGAGGGTACCTACCGCTCTGCTGGTAAAAAAGAAACCCTGACTTGATAATGCCAAGAGAACAAAGATTTTTTTTACTGGATCGCCCGATTTGTTGCTCAACTGAGAAAATGTCAAATTCACATAGCGTGAATTGCCAAACATCGGCCGTTACCTACGACATAGGAGTGGTAGTGAACACGAGACTATGGCTTGCCTCCATTGAGCCAAAATACAATGAACGAACAATGGTGGAAGCCTCTCGATGCCTCGTAACCCCTTCTTGGAACAAAAGGACAGAGGTCTATAATCAGGGATTACACAAACCGCTTCCCAATGGCCACAAAATGCCAATAAACTCAAGAGTTTTTTTCCCCGAAGCAGTAGACAGTGTGTGTGTGGTCTGTGCATGCTCTGGTGGTCTGAAATTACATAATGGCCTCTTAAGACTGTAAGACGGCTTCCGTTTCCAGGCAGGGGAAACATTTGCATGTAAACCCGACATCCGGCTCCAAATGGTTAACTTACGTTTTGTAGGATGACAATATCTTGAAAGTAAGATGTCAACTTCTTTGAAGTAGTATAAAGACTTTCTGAGACACGTTAATTTAGAATGTCAACATCTTCAATGTAGGATGTGGTCTTCCTAGGATAATTTGACTAAAATGATGACGACATCTTCAAAGTATTATTCAGGAAGTTTAGGAATTTAGGAAATTAGAAACGGATGTCACAATTTTGTCCCTCCTTTCTCCCGCCTTAATAATAACTGATGTGGGACTGGTTCACAGTGTCATAGGTCTCGGTCTCGAGATTGGTTTTGCTGGTCTCAGTTCTTGGTCTCGGTACCCTGCTATTTCGGTATCAGTCTCGGACCCTTCCGGACACGAACACTTGATTTGTCTCGCCTACCTTAAGAGTTTCTCCATTCCTGGATTGGCATTCACACATGCACGTTTATGTGAGAAGGTCTCAATCGAGAATTTGCCGTGGTAACATCCCATTCCGCTGCCGCCAACACCACCAAATGGTAGAGTTTCAACTAGACGAACATAAAATAAAATACAAATTCTTGACACTTGTTTTACGGCAGGTGAAACCCTTAGTGGCACAGTGCAAAAAGAATCAGCAAAATGTGTAACTTACTGCCAAGGACATGCTACGAGTGTAGATAAAACGTTGGGAGTCACAGGGTTAAACAAATTCCTGTCCAAATGTAAAGCATCACAACCTGTACATCAATTTCATTATTTCAGATCCTGGTTATATGATTGGTGGAAAACACGTCACATGTCATACTTTATGTTGACAATGCCGTGTATTTACATGATTTACTGCCGCTTCGTTGGCAAGTCCTATATTATTAATTTGTGGATGGTGAACCCTGATTTTGGACTCTTTAATTCCCAGTATTCTTCCTAAAATAATCCTTCCCACCTGCTTGTCCAAGGCAAGGTCTTGTCATGGTGTACAAGCTTGGTGTCTACATGGAGTTGTATGCGTTATTTAGGAGGGATTTTTTCAATTTTCAGAGTGTGGGCTGGACGACTTTCCGTGTTTATTTTGTGTTTATCGTGAAAAAAATTCAAATCCA